>JAWWNF010000386.1:0-442500 GCA_034641395.1 Darevskia armeniaca | reverse complement strand
AATTCACTTTCCAAATGGACAAACAGATGCAGAGATGAACGGAAACAGAGTCGGTGGCTAGCAGAGAGCTGCACTGTGTGGCGGCAGCTCAGGGCCTTTAACATGTGAGCCACCTTCCAAGCATCACTGCCGGCTGCAGCGACGCAGAGGAAATAATAATAGGCTTCTGAGCACGAGAAAAAAACAGCAGCTGCTGAATGATAAGGTAGCCAAGATGCTTTTTCAAAATGATCCCCAACAGGGATGTGGTTTTCTCAGTTTCATTATGCTACACCGACTTTCCTCCCTATTGTTTGTGAGCGGGGAGTTGACAGCAGTGATGCAAACATCAATTTCCACTGTAGTGGATGGAAGCATTGGCCCAATCCTTCCACCTGCAGAGGAGCAAACGCATCGGCTTTTTCCAAACAGTGGCCACTAAATGAAGAAACAATGCTTCATGCGATGATCTCAGACTTGGTGGTGCACAAGCTGTAACGACTGACGCGGCAAACCTTCAAAAAGCATTTATTGTGAATTATGCTAAGGCTATTAAGCAACCGTGCCATACTTTTACTGTTAAATGCTTCAGAAATATTGCTGAGTGCACATTTTTAGATATGCAGCCCATTCCTGTAAATGCTTACTTGAAAGTAAATTCCTCTGAGTCCAATAGGGCTTGCCATCAAGGATCACAATGTGAGACATTAAGACAGGGGTCAGCAACCTTTTTCAGCCATGGGCCGGTCCACCGTCCCTCAGACCATGTGGTGGGCCGGACTATATTTTTTTGGGGGAATGAACGAATTCCTATGCCCCACAAATAACCCAGAGATGCATTTTAAATAAAAGGATACATTCTACTCATGTAAAAACACCAGGCAGGCCCCACAAATAACCCAGAGATGCATTTCTACTCATGCTGATCCCTGGACCGTCCACAGGCCAGATTGAGAAGGCGATTGAGCCGCATCCGGCCCATGGGCCTTAGGTTGCCTACCCCTGCATTAAGATATCCCCCGCTCCATAGATTGTTATGATGGTAGTATTTTTTTTTTAAATGCCCATTGATCTGTTCTGTGTGTCTGTCTTGGGACTCAGCTACATCAGTTAACAAAACCAAACCCCCCAAACTGCTTTAAGTAAAACCAGGTGGCGCTGTAGTGTTTTGTCTTTCAGCAACGTAATTTCCCATTATGAGGTTTACAACGCGTTTTCCTGAAACGTTTTTCTGATGTGTCTAGATCCAGCCTTGATTATGATTTTTATCTATGCATCGTTTTATCTTTATTAGCAAAGTGTCTGGATAACCTTACTGAGGGATGAAACCAGCCAAGTGTACTGGGGGTCTTGGCCTTATAGCACATTTGTTGCAACCTGGTGGCTGACAGACTGAAGCAGCGGCGTAGCGAGCCGCTTGGCTGCCAGGGGCGGCAAGCCAAGCGGAACCCTCCGGGGGCGGGGCGTTGCTCCATACCGTATGCGTCATGACGTCACGGTGCATGCGCTATGGAGCGCAGTCTACTGCTCGGCCACTGCGCGAGTGAGGTGTCAGGGTTGCACCAGATGAGCAGGAGTGGTGGCAAGCCCCCCCTAGGCAAGGCGGCAACCACGGAAGAGTCCCGAGAAATGGAGAGATTCTTACCTGAAGAAGACTGGTGGCGACACTCCTCAGAAGAGGAAGAAGCAGATGGGGAAGAGGGAAGGCCAGAACAGGAGGAAGAAGAAGTTGAGCCAGAATCAGGCGCTTGTGAGGAGAGGAGCCGGAGGGCCCCCTCCCCTCCTCCCATCTCATCTGTAGAGCGTAGAGCTGAGAAACGGAGGGAGCAATTGGAGGCAGTTGCAGCTCATAAGAGGCATGGTGATGAGCTGGCTACTTAAGGAAGGCCGGCTGCTTCCCTCACCAGCACCTGCAACTGCTGTGCTGAAGCATGTGGTTGTGCCTGCTCATCCCGCTCCTGATCCTGTGTACCTGACTCTGGCTGGTTCCTGACTTGGACTGCTCCTGACTACGGCTTCTCTTGACCCCCGGTACTGACACCTGACTTCGGCTGGTTCCTGACTCGGACTGCTCCTGACTTCGGCTTCTCTTGATCCCGGTACTGATACCTGGCTTCGGCACGCCATCCTGTTGGCGCCATAACACAAGGTTTTTGCTGGGCGGTGGATCACCGCCCGGCAAAAACTTCACTTGCCACCGCTACTGGCTTCGCTCGTTCGGCCGCCGTGTGGTTTTTTCCTCCCTTCCTTTCTGTCCCCTGGTTGGGCGGAGCCGACGGCTTTATAAACGCAAAGGCAGTGATGGCATGCAAAGTTAGGAACTTACCACAAAATAAGGAAAGCGGCTCCAAACACTTGATTCATAGCACATCAGTCAAGGTTCCTTTGCACTGAGTCTTTGAGAAAGCCAGGTAAGTACTAATAGAAGCAGCCTTGTATCTTTGTTACTTCTGTGGTTCTTTCATTTTAGCATTTCCCCGCCATGTGCTATCAGGGCAGGAATACAGGGGTGCAGATGCTGCTCTGAAATTGCTTGCTTCTTCAGGTAAAGCTGATGCATCTGCTAGCTGTTCTGATCTATTTCCAAGTTCAATGAGAAATTCAGTTTATGCCAAACATGACTTTAATACTGGCAGCAAAGTGTTGATTTGAGACCTTAGCAGGATGCAGATTCTGCTACAGCTGCAGCAAATAGGCTGAGGTCTAATCCGGCCCGCACATGACAGAGCAGATGAGCAATGAGAAACAATACTAGATGAGAGTTTCATTTTTGTTAGATCATGCTAGGTAATTCTTCTGCCACTGCCACCGACTCAGGCTGAGCTCACACTACCGTTTACTGTGTACCCACTGCATTTCTGGTGTGGGGTTTTTAATCCATGCCCCTGGGAAGCTATCCAAAATGCATGCATGCACTGTACTTCATTATGAAATACTGTTTGATGTGTTGTTTCTTAAACCATCTTCACATCAACTGGAGTCCTTAAGCCATTCCTAATTCATCTCTAGCCAAGGTATGGACACCTTTGCAAAGGGTGAAGACAACTTCACCCCATCAGTTCCTCCTGGTGTGTACACTAACAGGACCGAATCTGACACTAATGAAGCCGTGCGGATTTGAGCAGATGGGGCGGGGTGTTTGAAGCGCTGTGAAATATATTGTTGTTGTTCAGTCGTTCAGTCATGTCCGACTCTTCGTGACCCCATGGACCAGAGCACGCCAGGCACGCCTATCCTTCACTGCCTCTCGCAGTTTGGCCAAACTCATGTTAGTAGCTTCGAGAACACTGTCCAACCATCTCATCCTCTGCCGTCCCCTTCTCCTTGTGCCCTCAACCTTTCCCAACATCAGGGTCTTTTCTAGGGAGTCTTCTCTTCTCATGAGGTGGCCAAAGTACTGGAGCCTCAACTTCAGGATCTGTCCTTCTAGTGAGCACACAGGGCTGATTTCTTTAAGAATGGATAGGTTTGATCTTCTTGCAGTCCATGGAACTCTCAAGAGTCTCCTCCAGCACCATAATTCAAAAGCATCAATTCTTCGGCCAAATTCACCAGCACTCTAAGGCGGCAATGTAAGCACACCCTCACTCTCCCTCCTCCAGGGAGTGTGTAGTTGGCAAGGTTGTCAAACAGGAGGAGCAGCAGCTGTCCATTTGCTCACCTGTGTATTCTCAAAGTTTAAGGGTGCCCATTCTGGGCATCTTGCCCAAGGGTTTCCAGTGCCCTAAGCTTGGCACGGAGATGATATGTGAAGCAAAAGAAGGGGATGAGGAGAGAGACTAATTGTGAAACAGGCTGAGGTTTTGATCTATGGTTTTGGGTAATCAAACTGAGTAAGAGTTGAGCGTAGGAAATGCTGCTGTCAGCACTTGGTAAGGGGAAAAGTGGTTTAGATTAGGGACTCTGTAAAACTGAATGCACACAAGGGGCATTTTCAAAGCCCCCAAATCGCCCTCGCAAGCTGGCATCTCTGATTATTAACATCTCTAACCCAACAGGTCTCCTCAGATGTTTCTGTGGGTCTGGGGACGTTGCCTTGACTGATTGTTGCGTCTCCTATAGGAGATGGATGGATGCCAGGAGTTGTAAAAGGATGAGGGACTCATCTTGCCTCTGGTGTCAATTTCTTGGACCACACCTGAGCACAGCGTGAATCAATGGACTGTTAGCCTTTTCTAAACAAAAATGTCAACATCTCCACGGCGAGAATGTTAATAGCGCAAAAATGGAAACGAGAACAAGCACCGACAAAAGAAGAATGGATTGTGAAACTAACGGAGTATGCAGGATTGGACAAGATGACGGGGAGAATCCAAGAACAGCGGGACCAGAAGTTCATCAAAGACTGGGCTAAATTTACAGACTATTTAAAAGAAAATTGTATTCAATTGAATACGTTGGTAGGACTGCAAGAGGCTTTGTAGAGTAAGGAAGAAATATTGTTGTTAGTACGAAGATATAGTGATTAATTTTAGAAAATAATAATATAAAACAATGATTGATTTTGGAAATATAGATATAAGGAATAGATATTAGAATATCATAAGGAAGGTTTGACGGAAGTCACGGCTATAAAAAGCCAAAACGGTATAAGATGTGAAGATAAATGTGTGAATTTATTATTGTATTTATATAAAACCAATAAAAATTAATTATTAAAATTAAAAAAATGCCAACATCTCCCGATGAGTTACACGTGGATTTGATACAGAGATTTGAAATTAATGAGATTTTAAGTTCTGCAGGTTTCCTAATTTTTTTCTGTTGTCAAATGAGCCTCCCCAACTTGGGAGAACTCATGTCATGTGTGAGAACTCAAGAGATTGGTGCCACCTTGTTAGACATAAACTGGGTGAAACTTCAGGAAGCATGCAGTGGCCCAGTGAAATTTTGTGTATACGCTCCCGTTTCACCTAGAAAGGTGGAGAGTTCTGTTGAGCCTTACATCCCTTTGAATGTGAACCAGTGGCCCTCCAGATGCTGCTGAACTGGCTTACATCAAAGCTGGCCATGGGACTGATGGAACATCAATTTCCACCGTATGCTGGGGGGAGAGAAGAATATACCCCCTGCTCCATTGTGTGTGTTTTTTCTTTTGGATTTAATACCATATGAACTTCAGAAGCAGTTAAGCACTCTCAAAATCAGTGGTCTTCAAAATACTTGTGTCAGAATGCGGCCATATTCTGGAACTGCTCAGGCGCACAAGAAAATTTTGCATTAATATTTTAGATATACCAAGGGAAATGGGAGGCTATGAAATAGCATTGGATCAAAATCTAGTGTTAGCCATTTTTACAGGAAACCTGTGACCTGGAATTTTGAATATTACCAACTGGTCCAAAAGGTATTGTCACAAAATGGTCATTTACTGAATGAAATACTAGCCAAATTAATGAAAATATAAAGGTACAACAATGAAACTGAGAAAACTATGTAAGATGTAAAGAAAAAGACAAAAATGATAAATTAACCAGTTTTTATTTATTCAATACCCAATGGATAAATAACATTTAAAAATACAACCTTTTTCTCTGTGTTCCTTAATATACATTTGAATGGTAACAATAACAATAATAATAATCAGAGTTTATTTGATATGCAGTTTCAAAGAAATGAGGGGCTTTAAAAATAGCACCTTGAAGCTTCGGTCTCAGCTTCACCATTTATTTATGTATTTACAAAATGCACAGCTAACTTCTCTATTAAAAAGTCAGACCTCTTTTTAAATAATAATAAAAAAAGGAATTGCACTAAAACAGGCAAGAAAATCCTATTAAAAAGAAAAGGCTGCCCAACTGGCCCTAAAAAAAAGCCACCTGAAATAAAAACACTTGAACCAGCTCAAGGAAAACAAAAAAACAAAATATACAGCAGCAGCATCAAACATACCTCAGCAGAAATGAAATGTTAACGGTCAATAGTCACATGTAAGCCAGGCTCTGACTGTTAAAGTGCAGGAATTTATTAATTTAATTAATTAATTTGTATAACACCCTATACCTGCAGGTCTCAGGGTAAAATGAGAAATAAAATGAGAAATGAGGGACCTATGGCCCTCAAGACGCTGCGGGACCCCAAATTCTTGGTGCATTTTGCTCAAGGCTACAACCCTTGATCCTAATAAAGGATCAAGACACACAGATCATATCCCTTCAACCGAGTTTCCTAATTTTTTTATAACAGGATTTTCTCAGAATTACAACTGGCAGCACATTTGACTCATGTAACAGAGATGTGGATGTTTATCCTTGAAAACACACACACACACACACACACACACACACGTTGTGAGTTTTCTTTCTAAACTAGTCAGCTAAAACGCATGTATCCTGCATTTTCAAGTGAAGAAAACTACTCTCCTCCCTCTTCCCACGGCCTAGCACAGAAACCGTGATGCTGGCAGAAGAGGGGCGGCATGATCTGTCTCTCCTCTGTCAGCTGCTTGAGAGGAATTCTGTGTACTTGCTTACCTGAAACATCTAGTTGCCTGTGGCCTCTGGAGGCTGGTAAGCAGAGATGCATTGGAGAAAAGAGCATTGGGCAAATAGAAAGGCAGGAAAAGCAAAGCCTCAAGACTGCAGAGGTATCCAGATACACTCTTACAGGTGTGCATGCTTAAGATACTGATGTATGCAACTACTTTGTCATATATTAAATACAATTCAAAATAAAATACAAAGATTAAATATGTCAATAAAATACACTGTTGCAATATCAAGAAACATAAATAAGTTAAAATATAAATTAAGTATGTTTCCCACCCCACCCCCACTCCCCATTTTCTAGTCTGGATCTGGGCTATTAATTAGTGCTAGATATTTTCTGGGTGTTTTGTGGGATGAAAAGAGAAAGCAAATCACTAATGTGCTCCTTCACTACTTTTGTTTCCAGTGCTTTCCCTGCCCAGAACACACGTGAATGCAAAAATTCATCAAAGCAGAGATATGGGCAAAAAGGGCTGGGAACAGAAAGCACAGTCATTAATAACATGCAGACAGCAAGGATCTTTGTGAACCTCAGCATCTCTTTGGAAGCTGGGCATAGACCAGGCATCCCCAAACTTCGGCCCTCCAGATGTTTTGGACTACAATTCCCATCATCCCTGACCACTGGTCCTGTTAGCTAGGGATCATGGGAGTTGTAGGCCAAAACATCTGGAGGGCCGCAGTTTGGGGATGCCTGGCAGGCATAGACTAAGCAGAGGGAGTGGAGCCACCCCCCTCAATCAAACAGATGTATAAAGGTTTTGATAGTGTTTTCTGGAGCAACTTGTCAGAGATCCACCCAAACCGTCTGAGGCAGAAGGAAAGGGAATGGTTTGTTTTGGATATCCTGGAAGCCAGCACGCAACAAACTGAGTGACCTGCACCAGAAACAACCAGGACCATCTGAGCTGCCAAATGAGAAGAATCACAGAACTGTAGACCTGGAAGGGGTCCCCCAAGGGTCATCTAGTCTAACCCCATGCAGGAATCGCAGCTAAAGACATGTCACTCTGGACAGCAATGTCAGGATGGGGTAAAGACAGGCACACATCTGCTGGTGTAGATACCATGAGTTGCATAATATTATTCCGGAACTGCTGCCTGAAATCTTGTCACATATTCAACTTGATTTTAGCTACTTAGTACAGTAGATTAAGATATAAATCTAATAAGAATGAAAGGATCTTCAAAGCAGGGGCGTAGCAATGGGGAGGCGGGGGGCGGGCAGCCCCGGGTTCCACCCCAGAGGGGGGTGACACTTTTAAAAAAAAAATTTTTTTTTTAAAAGTTTTGCTTTTTTTATAATTTTAACTTCATTGAAAAACACACACACACACACACACACACACACACACACACACACACACACAACCCCCCACACCTCACAAAGTGGCGCCATCAGAGGGGGGTGACAGTTTTTAATTTTTTTAATTTTTTTAATTTGTTTAATTTTTTATTTATTTTAACTTTATTGAAAAAAAAAGAGATAATAGACACACACACACAAAAAAACCCACCTCGCAAAGTGGCACCATCAGAGGGGTGTGACACTTTTTAATTTTTTTTAAAAAAAATTAAATTAAAGTGGTGGTGGGGGGTGACAAAAAAAATTTCGCCCCGGGTACAACCGGGGCTTGCTACGCCTCTGCTTCAAAGGTCAGCAAGTCCAACCCCATTCTCAGGAGCGGATTCCCAAAACCAGCGCTAGCAGCAAAGCTTGCCCCCTTTTCTTCCCAATCCCACATAGTGATTGCCCCACAGTGAAACACAGGCACGACACGTGCCAATTATCCACACATTGTCCCAGTTGCCACACAGATCCATGCATTTCACAGCAGCACTCGGAACAGTCTTGAATGTCACGTTTCCCACTGAAGTTCTGGTAATCTGTATTCTGCATGAGCCTGCACACAAATACAGCTGTCATTTTTGATCCAGAGGAATTGTCTCAAGCGTTGTCTGAAAGTTCTTGAGCACCCTCTCCATTCCACACACCGAAGAACGGCATCTGATTCCAGTTACTTCTGAAATAGGCTACTCAAGAACCTGGGAGACACCAAAAAAGTTACCCTTGGGACTAAGGATCCAGTTGTTGTCTGAGTTACTTGCCATTAATTCCACGGAAAGTTTATCATTCTTTTTCAGTTGATAAGATGAGACATCCATGAAAACTGTGACTGCAGTTTCCTTTGTATGCGCTGTAGCAGGGTAACTCAATGGGAGGGTCAGAATACGGAAAGAGTGTCCATCACGATAGCCATGGATGATGAGGCTGATATTCACCTTCTCTTTAACTTGAGGATACTGGTGTGAAATATTCATCTGGGCATAGATGCTGTACAGGCCATCATACTTAATTCCCAGTCTTGAAGAATTGTATTCAAATATTGGGCTACATATTGTTCCGTCAACTTCACAATTCCACCAGTTCAGTTGCCTGTTCCTTAAGTGTGCTGTAAAAAAAGAGGAATCAAGTGGGAACATCTGTCACACCACAGCAACCAGTTCCTTTGCATCATCCCAGCAGGACCCCAACAAAGGCACCCACCAGTTTCCTTGGAGTCTCATGAAAAAGACTTATTTCTTGTACTTATAAGATTCTTTATCAACCTTTCACCTGAACAAAGTTTCCTGGGCAAGTTACATGAATGCAGTATCCAGAATAGTATAAATTCTGCAGTGTACAATGTGCACATTCAGTGCTGTATGATGAAGGTGCTAGGCACACCTCTGTGGGGTGAAAGTCCTCCATTTAGGGGCTGCCACAGAAAAAGCTCTCTCCCAGGCTGCAGTTCTCTGTACTTCTGAGGGAGGCAAAACTACCAAGATCTGCCTCTGCAGATCTTTATAGCTAAGAAGGTTGGTAGGAATGAAGGCAGTCTTCCAGGTGTTTGAAGCCCCAAATAATTAAGGGCTTCAAACACTAATGTGAATACATTAAATGAAGCCTGGAAGCAAAACTGGCAACCAGTCAAAGCAAAAAAAAAAAAAAAAAAAAAAAAAAATTTCGTCCAGTAGCACCTTAGAGACCAACTAAGTTTGTTCTTGGTATGAGCTTTCGTGTGCATGCACACAAAAGCTCATACCAAGAACAAACTTAGTTGGTCTCTAAGGTGCTACTGGAAGAAAATTTTTTTTTTATTTTGCTTTGACTATGACAGACCAACACGGCTATCTACCTTTAACTGGCAACCAGTGTAGCTGTTCTAAAACAGGGGTAAAGGTAAAGACTCCAAGTGAGCACACATGTTCCGGGAAGGGATACTTACTGGTATATGCGCTCCAAAGAGATCCCTGGCCCCTGCATTTTGAGCCACCTTCTACACAGGTAGGTAGCCGTGTTGGTCTGCCATAGTCGAAACAAACAAAAAAAAATCCTTCCAGTAGCACCTTAGAGACCAACTAAGTTTGTTATTGGTATGTTATTGGTACTTCTATGTGTGCATGCAGATGAAAGCTCATACCAATAACAAACTTAAGGTAAAGGTAAAGGGCCATTAGGTCCAGTCGCGGACGACTCTGGGGTTGCGGCACTCATCTCGCATTATTGGCCGAGGGAGCTGGCGTACAGCTTCCAGGTCATGTGGCCAGCATGACTAAGCCGCTTCAGAGCAGCGCACGGAAACGCCGTTTACCTTCCCGCCGGAGCGGTACCTATTTATCTACTTGCACTTTGACGTGCTTTCGAACCGCTAGGTTGGCAGGAGCTGCGACCAAGAAACGGGAGCTCACCCCGTCGCGGGGATTCAAACCGCCGACCTGATCGGCAAGCCCTAGGCTTTGTGGTTTAACCCAGTGTTCCCCAACCTTGGGCCTCCAGATGTTTTGGGACTACAACTCCCATCATCCCTCGCTAGCAAGACCAGTGGTCAGGGATGATGGGAATTGTAGTCTGAAAACAGCTGGAGGCCCAAGGTTGGGGAACACTGGTTTAACCCACAGTGCCACCCATGTCCCTTACATACTTAGTTGGTCTCTAAGGTGCTACTGGAAGGAATTTTTTTATTTTGCTTCACCTTCTACACAGTCCTAATGTGTGCCCCCTATCCCACAAGGCCTTCTTTCTAGACTCCAAGTGAGCACACATGTTCCGGGAAGGGATACTTACTGGTATTGTCGCTAATCTTAAAGACGAGGCGAGTACAATTCTGAAAAAGAAAAGAGAAGTCTGGCGTTAGAGGCGTCCGAGAAGCAGAAATGGGAAAAGGCTTGTTTTGGCGCTGGCCGCATCGCTCGGGTTTGGACCAGATGAGCCTAAGAGTTACCTTCTCATGTTGCGATTTCTCAGAGCCAGAAGGCAGTGGCGTCGGCGGCATCGGTGGCTGCAGCGCCCGCGGCGGCTCCTGCGCCCGACCCGCCAGGACCGTGGCGAGCGCCGCCAGCGAGGCAACCAGGGCGCACACGGCCAGCAGCAGAGCGCACCGCACGGCGAGGGAAGCGCGCAACACGCTGCGCCGACTGCTCTCGCTCTCGCCGGGGAGATCCATCGCGCCGGCCGCCGCCCAATCCCCTCGCCTGCCGGCCCGGCTCTATTTAAAGGCCTCCCCGCTCCGCCCAGCGCTGTCAACGGGACATCCCTGAAAAGGGGCAGGCACAGCTTGTCAGCAGGCGACGGGGAGAAAACCTGTTCCTGCTGGAATTCCCTCAGCTATTAAGAGTGAAAGAGCTTTGTGCTCTTTTTGGGGGGTACTCTTTTTTTTGTACTAGTTTAGTTTAGTTTAGTTTAGTTTAGTTTAGTTTAGTTTAGTTTAGTTTAGTTTAGTTTAGTTTAGTTTAGTTGTCGGGGGTTGGACTAGAGGACCCTCAGGGTTCCTCCTAACGATTACGATTCTTTCGCATTTTGTTTCTCTCCTTTTCTCGCTCTTTCTCTCCGCCCCCTCCCCGCCCCATTGTTTGTAAAATGTTGGTTACTCTCAGTGCCGGATTTACATATAAACTAAACAAGCTATAGCTTAGGGACCCACTCTCTTGGGGGCCCCAAAAAAATTTAAAGGGGAAAAAATTGGATGTACATTTCCAAAATATAAGATAAAAAACAAAATAAAACTTACATACAGCAACAGTGTTTTGTGTTGTGTAGGCTTCTATTTGTTATGTGCAAATGGCTTTAGATACCTATTAGGTCCATAAATTACCATTTGGCATATATTCAACACAAGGAGGGCACAAGGAGAAGGGGACAAGGAGGGCACAAGGAGAAGGGGACGGCAGAGGATGAGATGGTTGGACAGTGTTCTCGAAGCTACTAACATGAGTTTGGCCAAACTGCGAGAGGCAGTGAAAGATAGGCGTGCCTGGCGTGCTCTGGTCCATGGGGTCATGAAGAGATGGACACGACTGAACGACTGAACAACAACAACACAAAAAACAGCGACAATTTGTTGTTGACAAAGGACAGCTGGACATATAAAGGGCCCCATTACCTTCAGTAGCTTAGGTAAAGGTAAAGGCACCCCTGACCATTAGGTCCTATCGTGACCGGCTCTGGGGTTGCGGCGCTCATCTCGCATTATTGGTCGAGGGAGCCTGTGTCCAGCTTCCAGGTCATGTGGCCAGCATGACTAAGCCGCTTCTGGCGAACCAGAGCAGCGCATGGAAACACCGTTTACCTTCCCGCTGATTAAACCTAAATCTGGCCCTGGTTACTCTCCTGATTCAAACCCACCTGCCACCAGAGTGGGACCCCCTGTTAATTCACAAAGGATCACTTTGATCTTCCTTGGTTGAAGCACGATACAGCCAGCAGGATACCGTATATTGTTGCCCGCACTCCAGGGGTTTGGTTTCCTTGCAAAGAAGGTCACTGGAGATTGTGGTGTCTTTAGGATGTACTGTATGGTTTCACCAGGGCTGGTGCCAGGCTAGTTTGCGCTTTAGGCATGGCTATCTACTTGCATACATCCCCCCCCCCCAAAAAAAACCCCTGCTAACTTCAATTTTTAAAAGGTGACAGAATGGATTGTGTAAACTATCGAGGCATCTCTCTATTAGCTGCGACCAGCAAAATTCTTGCAAGAATCTTAGCAAACCGTCTCTTAACAATATCCGAGGCGACCCTTCCTGAATCCCAAAATGGTTTTAGACCTTCTGGGGGACAGTGGACATGATTTTCACCGCTCGACAGCTTCAAGAAAAATGCAGAGAGCAAAACCAACCCCTGTATATGGCATTGACTAGGGCATTTACTTTGACACTGTAAATCGTAATGCCCTGTGGCATTTTCCTTCTGAAAATTGGCTGCCCAGATAAATTTGTGAACATTATTTGGATCCTCCATGATAATATGACAGCAACCATCACAGATAACAATGGCTCTCAAAATGAACTATTCATAGGGGGATCAGGTGTTAAACAAGGTTGTGTTATCGCCCCAACTCTATTCATTATTTTCATTGCCATGATCCTGCACTTTGTCAAAGGGAAACTCCCCACTAGAGTAGAAATCACATATCAAACAGATAGAAAGCTCTTTAATCTGAGCAGGCTGAAAGCAAAGAGTAAGGTTACCGTAATTCTGTCATAGAGCTTCAGTATGCTGATGACAGTGTAGTGCAGCGTTTCCCAACCGGTGTTCCGCGGCACACTAGTGTGCCGCGAGACACCGGCTGCTGTGCCGTGGGGGAAAGCCAAAGCTCCGCCGGGCCTCTCCGACGCGGGGAAAAGCCCCGCCGGGCCTCCCCAGCGCGGGAAGAAGCCGCGCTGGGCCTCGGAGGCCCGAAAAAAAAAGTTGTGCCGGGGTCCTCCCGGCGTGAGCAGAAGCTCCGCCGGGCCTCTCCGACGCGGGGAAAAGCCCCGCAGGGCCTCCCCAGCGCGAGAAGAAGCCGCGCTGGGCCTCGGAGGCCCGGAAAAAAACTGTGCCGCCCCCCCCCCCATGGAGAAAAAGCCGCGCGCTGTGGGTGCTGTGCCGCGAGATTTTTTTCTTAAGACAGGTGTTCCGTTGCCCAGAAGAGGGTGAAAAACACTGGTGTAGTGTGTGCACGCTCAGAGGATGACCTCCAAACCATCCTAAATATATTCGCAGAAACTTACGAAAAGCTTAGCCTATCACTCAACATCCAAAAAAAAGGAAAAAGTGCTGCACCAACAAGCACAAACAACCCTCTGCAGTGCCACAAATCCAACTCAACAGTATAACGTTGGAAAATGTACATGATGTCCCCTACCTGGACAGTCATCTTTTCACAAGGGCCGACATGGATGCCGAAATCCAGCATTGCCTGAGCTCTGTGAGTGCAGCTTTCTCCCGATTGGAATGCAGAGTGTTTGAGGACCGGAACATTTGCAGGGAAACCAAAATGCTTGTTTACAAAGCTATTGTACTACCAACCTTACAGTATGCTCGTGAAACATGGACCACTTATAAACACCATCTCCAACTCCATCAACGGTTTCGCTGAAACTTTTTACACATCATTTGGGAAGACAGGCGAACTAATGCCAGTGTACTGGAAGAAGCAAAGATCACCAGTGTCAAAGCAATGATTCTTCAACATCAACTTCGTTGGACTGGTCATGTTGTGCGGATGCCTGATTATTGCCTTCCAAAGCAACTATATTCTGAACTTAAAAATGGAAAGCGTAATACTGGGGGTCAACAAAAGAGGTTTAAAGGCTCTCTCCATGCAAATCTTTAAAAAAATGTAGTTTAAACCCTGACAAATGGGAAACACTGGCCTGCGAGCGCTCCAATTGGAGAATAGCCTTTACCAAAGGTGTCATGGACTTTGAAGACGCTCGAACTCGGGACAAAAGGGAGAACATGCTAAGAAGAAGTCACGTTTGGCAAACCCACACCATGATCAACTCCCTGCCCGGAAACCTATGTCCCCACTGTGGATGGACATGTGGATTCAGAATTGGTCTTCACGGTCACTTACGGACTCACTGTTAAAACCGTGTTCATGAAAGACACTCTTGCTCGGCTATGAGTGATCGCCAAAGAAGAAGGTAAGCAAAGAGGTGGGGTATTGCGTTCAGTTGCGTGAGTTAAAGAAAAAGACCGACCAGAGTTGACCAGCAAGCTCTGAGGCAAAGGGTGAATTCATTCCCAATTCCGAATCTCCCGCTCTCAGCCTCAGGCACCTTTTACTAACCTCAAACCATTTCATCACAGAATTCAAAAGAGCCAATGAGAATCTTCCAGCGCTCCCCAAAAAATCCCAAGTGGGAACAAGGTAGGAACAAAGACTCTTTGAAGGTTGCAGGTCTGGTTTTTCCCCAGGACTAATTTCCCTTACCTGCATTCCAAAGATGAGCCAGAACAATGGAGACAGGAGATTGAGAGGAGGAAAGAAGGATTAACAAATGGCGGAGCCCTGCCATTTGGCTAGCTGATAATTTACACCACCAGGCCTCAAGGATTTTAACATATCTACTTCAAAGAGAAAGAATATACTATGGGGGTATCAAAGAGAAACATTCTTACCAGCCAGTTGCTAATTGCGTTTACAATAACAAGTCAGCAACACTGTTTTTCTAAAGAGATACGTGACTATCCCATCCCAGGGTTATGGAAGCAGCAGTAGCCAATTTATTGCCAATTTATGTCATGTAGAATGATCAGAAGAAATCATGCTTTCCTGGACCAGAGAGGAACCTTGTACTCATCACAACCTTATGAAAGGTATCGGAATGATCTAGCTCTAACTCCCACAATGAACAGAAATACATCATTCCCTCATCATAACTCTCCATGAACACCACAGTGGGGGCTGCAGGATAGGACAGGAGGTGGCGTGGAAATGCAGCGGTGGTCTGTGTGCAAAGGGGAGTTGAGCAAGGTTCGGAGGAGGATAGTGAGAAGGTGAAAATGCAGGTGCAAAGAGGGTTGCAGAAAAGGAGGGAGTAGGAAGCATGGGGATGTGGGGCAGAGATGAAAGCAAGGGCATGAAAGGATCTGAAGAAGAGGGAATGGCATCTTCAGAGTTGCACAGAAACTGGAAAGGGTGCTTACTAGTTGCAATGTGTGGAAGATGATGCAAGAAGTTATCAGGAGAGTGGTCTGAGGGGGCGAGGGTGGCACAAAAGGAGTGGGGAGGCCTGGATGCGGAAGTGAAAACAGAGTAGGACTGCAGAACAGAAAGAAGTAGCGTTGGCAAGGTCAGGAGTGAGCTTAGTGGTTGAATTGGGTGGGAAGGGGAACTGCAGGAGGTTAATGCGGGAAGAAGAATGGCAGGGGTTGCAGCAGTTCAGGGTTCGTAGAAGCACAGTCCTGACTAAGTAAAACCAGGACTGGTGCTATCATGAGGTCAACTAGATAGCTACCTTGGCTGCAGACCTCAGAGGGGTGCAGTACTGACCTTTAAGGGGCACAGTTTTATACAGAATAGTTTTTGTTATATCTGTGCAGTGGACTTAAAGCAGTAGCTCAAAGATTTCCAAATTCCATGCCACCACCAGAGGTACTTATCTCCATACTATATAAATACTACGACATAAACTCTTGGATAGTGTCAGTGGCCAGCGGCTAAGTGCTGGATCTCTTGAGCTTTTTTCTATCCACCAGGTGTTCTTTAGTTCTCTGGTTCTTCTTTGAACCTCAGCCTTAGCGTTGGCATAGGTTTTTTTTCTTAGTGGCACAGTTTTGCCAGATCTGAAATGCCTTCCTTTTCTTGTCAATAATACTTTCAGTTTCACTGTCATTCTCATCAAACCAGTCCTGGTGTTTCTTGGTTTGGTATCCAATAGTTTGTTCACAGGCTGCAATAATGGATGTTTTCAGCTTGGTCCAGTGTTCCTTGACGTTATCAGGAAATTCCGAAAGCAGATGGTCCTTAAGAGTTGTTTGGAAGCAATCCCACTGAATAGGATCTTGAAGGGCTTGAGTGTTCATTTTGTGCCTTGGTTTCGTTCCTTGAAGCCTCTGTTGAGGTATAATCTTGATAGCCATCGTGGAGTGTATTAATCAGTCATCTATCCAGCAGTTGGGAGCACTAGTCATAGCTCTGGTAAGCAGCAAATCACGGCAGTCTTCAGCTTGGACAATTACATAGTCTAAGAGGCGCCAGTGGTTTGACAGAGGGTGCCTCCATGATATTTTAAATTTGTTATGTTTTAAATATGTTATATTCAGTGCTTTGTGTATTTTTATGGTAACCCACCCTGGGGTCAAAGAACAAAGGGCAAGGTGTAGGTTTTAAAAATAAAATAAAAGTTGATCTAAGGCTCCTTTTGTTGGCCTCCAGATGTTTGGGGCTACAATTCAAGGCTGTCAAATGCTGATCTAGGGTGAGATCCTTGGCATAGGAAGGAAGTGAAGGAATTTGGAATTGGTACATATTTTTAATGAGTAATGCAAAAGAGGAAGCTTTCCAGGGATACAAAAATGTTGGAAGAGGTAGATACAGTAATGAGCTCAGCAATGAGGGACTTGTAGGTCAAGCAGCTCAGTTCTTCTTCAGACAACTTGGTCCTGAATGAAGATTGTATCCCATCCTTCCTCCACTGATACCAGGGTGGCATACATTAGTGTGGATTACCTGCTTTTATGTTCAAAATAACTATCCAAGGATAGACTTGGCTCATATAGTGACTAGCCAAGACTCACTCAGTTAGGGATATGAGTCCAGTCAAAGTGCATCATGCAGACCATTATATCACTCCTTGCCAGATTGTTGTTTTGTCTGTCAGCAGATCCTAATAAATTGGATATTATGTCATGCATTTATGAAAATGATTTATATAGCTGCCATAACAGAAGTTCTCTGGGCACTCACAAAGGAAGTACAGTGGTACCTCGAGTTACAAACGCCTCAGGTTACAAACACTTCAGGTCACAAACTCCGCTAACCTGGAAGACTTACTTCGAGATGAGAACGGAAATCGTGTGCTGGTGGCGCAGCGGCAGCAAGAGGCCCCATTAGCATGCCTCTAGTTAAGAACAGTTTCAGGTTAAGAACGGACCTCCGGAACAAATTAAGTTCGTAACTAGAGGTACCACTGTACAATAATTAAAATGCAATATAGACAATAAAACCTATTAAACCAAAGCATAATTAAAACACAGATTTTTACAATTTCTCTTTCATTTTATCCATCTATATATTATTACCTGTATTTTTCACTTCATAAGATGCACCTGACCATAAGACCATAGTTTTTAGAGGAGGAAAGGGGGGAAGCCTCATTTTTTGAGGATCAGCTTACAGTTGTGCAGCTTCTTTTGCAAAAGGGAAAAGCCCCCTTTTTAAAGGATCAGCTCAAAGTTGTTGAGCTTACTTTGCAATGGGTAAAAAATCCTGTTTTTATGGGGTTCAACTCACAGTTCTGCAGCTTATTTAGGAAAGGAAAGGGAGCCGTTTCTACAGTTTCCAGACAGATAATCTAATCAGCCAGCCACATGTCGCTGGGGAAACAAACAGCCTCCGTCTGCAGAACAGTCAACAATGGAGGCCTGGGCAAGGGGCCGGGGCCGGGGTCGGAAAGGGAGCCAGAGATCGACCACACATTCGCTCCATAAGACGCACAGACATTTCCCCTTACTTTTTAGGAGGAAAAAAGTGTGTCTTATGGAGCGAAAAATACGGTACCTATCTATAGCTATCGATACTCACACACACTTCAACACTTCCTGCTTGCACAACTACTGACCAGATGCAGGATTAGGGATCCTGGGTCCGTCCAGATGTTGTTGGCCTCTTAACTCCCATCGGCTCCAGCCAGCATGGCCAATGGTCACAGGTGATGGGAGTTGTAGACCTAAATCTTCGGAATACCTGTTGGGTCTCTGTTTGTTCACTATCTGTTATTGTATGTAGTCATTATGCTGCTGATGAAGCCGAAAGTGGCGAAACAGGGGTAAATAATCCAGACATCCTTGTCCTGCTTGCTCCGAATCTTCATGAAAACTACATTCACACTTTGGAGTGTTGCATCATCACTGTCTTATCAAGCTCAACTTTCAGTTGGAACTTTTATTTGCATTTCATTGCCCACCAAACCTAGCAAAAATGCCTCCGGTGTTTTGGGGAAGGTATACCTTAATAATTTCTTTATTTCATTGTACAATGTTTCCCAGAATGTCTTAGCTTTCCCGCAAATTAGGAGAAGAAGATCAAAGATTATTTTTATATGCTACCACTGCTGCTAGAATTTTATGGGCTCAAAAGTGGAAATCAGCTGAGATACCGACCTTGGAGGAATGGAGATTAAAATTAACAGAGTATTTGGAATTTGCAAAATTAACGGGAAGAATTAGAAATTAGAAATCAAAGAGACCAAAAGGTTCAATCAGATTGGAGTAAATTTATTGAATATTTGAAAAACTATTGTAAAGATATTAATACACTTACAGGTTTTGACATAATACTCACAATGTAACAGATAAAATTTGTAGAGAAATTATGTAACTTGTATAAGGCAACCAAGTAAAGGAAAGCGTAAGAAGGAGGTGAAAAGGGGAAAACCTGGGTGGAACGGGAGGGAAATCACAATACTCGGCGGAGTATGGATATATGTATTGGATTTATTTGTTATGCTATAATGAGTGTTTTGTTGTGGATTTGGTATGTAGAAAATGGAATAAAAATATATTGCAAAAAAAAGAGGAACTTTTATTTGCATTATATGGAGGACACCGAACTTGGGACTGTTAGTTGAATTTATATGGAGGACACTGGACTTGTGATACTTGCTATGTACCTCCACGTATGAACCTTTAAGCATATAGACTTTTGAAACGGATAATATTCATATGTTGTTTTTTCGTGAGTTTATACCAGAGTATACACAGATTTTGGTCTTGTACATGCATGTGCTTTCATTATTTATATCTTGATTTATCAGAATTAATTTCTGCCAGCCTGTTAGGTTTGTTGTTTGGTGGTATAGATATACGTAACTCAGGTTTATCGTGTGTTGGGAGTTGTAGCCCAGCACGGATCTGGAGGGCATCCGGTTCCCCATCCCTGGCGGAGACAGAGGCTGTCTCATCCAAAGAAACACAAACCACTGAATACATAACATAACTCCTTAGGAGTCTGGAAACCATCCTGCCCGACAAAGCCATGGGTATGCTGCAGAACTGTCCCAAGCAAAGTTATGGGGTGTGGAGGAACTATCTATCACTGCCTTTTGACATTCCCCTTCTCTCTCCTTTCCTCAGTGGCTGCCAATTCCACTTTCTCAGCAAACTAAGAGGAGAAGGACCTAATGAGTTCCCGACCAGCGTATGGTGTGCCTGCAGTGCAGAAGGCACAGAGCAGTTTCTAAGCAACAGCTTGTACTTGCGCCTGTTTCCCGTGAGACCAGCTCTGTTTCCTTAGCAGGGGCTTTCAGCTCTGATCAGGGAAGTGACAGCACGACTCTTTTAGTGCGCAGCCTGGGAGTCATTTTGGACTCACAGCTGTCCATGGAGGCGCAGGTTAATTCTGTGTCCAGGGCAGCTGTCTACCAGCTCCATCTGGTATGCAGGCTGAGAACCTACCTGCCTGCAGACTGTCTCGCCAGAATGGTGCATGTTCTAGTAATCTCCCGTTTGGACTACTGCAATGCGCTCTACGTGGGGCTACCTTTGAAGGTGACCCAGAAACTGCAATTAATCCAGAATGTGGCAGCTATACTGGTGACTGGGAGTGGCCGCCGAGACCACATAACACCGGTCCTGAGAGATCTACATTGGCTCCCAGTACGTTTCCGAGCACAATTCAAAGTGTTGGTGCTGTCTTTTAAAGCCCTAAACGGCCTCGGTCCTGTATACCTGAAGGAGCATCTCCACCCCCATCATTCAGCCCGGACACTGAGATCCAGCGCCGAGGGCCTTCTGGCAGTTCCCTCACTGCGAGAAGTGAGGTTACAGGGAACCAGAAAGAGGGCCTTCTCGGTAGTGGCGCCAGCCCTGTGGAACGCCCTTCCATCAGAGGTCAAGGAAATAAGCAGCTATCCTATTTTTAAAAGACATCTGAAGGCAGCCCTGTTTAGGGAAGTTTTTAATATTTAATGCTGTGTTGTTTTTAACACCCGATTGGGAGCCGCCCAGAGTGGCTGGGGAAACTCAGCCAGATGGGCGGGGTTCAAATAATAAATTATTATTATTATTATTATTATTATTATTATTATTATTATTATTATTATATTTGTTCAGGACTAGAGCCCAGGTTTCATTCTTACTGGCCCTACTAAGAGCTGTAGGTGCTGTGAGGTATATCGGGATGGTGGGGAGAGGTGGGGGAATGGCGGCTACTCAGAAGGAAGGCATGGAAAGGTGGTCTTGCTTGGTCCTGTATGACAAGGTGGGTGGGGGTTTACGCTGGATCAGTGCGCAACTACTTGTGGGTGATGTGGGTGATATATCAACTGAGCAGTGACAATTAGGTTCCTGCAGGGGCGTAGCAACGGGGGGGGCGGGGCGGCGGGCCGCCCCGGGTTCCACCCCAGAGGGGGGTGACACTTTTAAAAAAAAATTTAAAAATTTTTTTTTAATTTTTTTTTTAATTTTAACTTCATTGAAAAAAGAGATAATAGACACACACTGTAATGTCTCCAGAACCTCGGATCTGAGCGACAAGGATGCAACACTGCTGGACAATCTTTATTAAATAACAGTCATAGTTTATTCAGGACTCAAACACTGAAACAGTGTCCACACAACAGGGGAGGAAAACAACTGAGAAGAGGGACAGACCTGGGAACAGATTCCAACTGAAATTCCAACTGAACTTTAACTGAAATTCCGCAGTTAAAGATACATACATCACACACACACAACCCCCCACACCTCACAAAATGGCATCATCAGAGGGGGGTGACACTTTTTAATTTTTTCTATTTTTTTTTAATTTTAACTTTCTTGAAAAAAAAGAGATAATAGACACACACACACAACCCCCCACACCTCACAAAGTGGCACCATCAGAGGGGGGGGTGACACTTTTTAATTTTTTCTATTTTTTTAATTTTTCTCATTTTTTAATTTTTTTTATTTTAACTTTATTGAAAAAAAAGAGATAATAGAACACACACACACACACACACACACACACACACACACACAAAACCCCCCACACCTCACAAAGTGGCACCATCAGAGGGGGGGTGACACTTTTTAATTTTTTTTTAATTTTTATTATTATTATTTATTTTTTTAATTTTAACTTTATTGAAAAAAAAGAGATAATAGACACACACACACACACAAAACCCCCACACCTCGCAAAGTGGCACCATCAGAGGGGGGTGACACTTTTTAATTTTTTTTAAATTTTTTTAAAATTAAAGTGGTGGTGGGGGTGACAAAAAAAAATCCGCCCCGGGTACCACCTGGGCTTGCTACGCCTCTGGGTTCCTGAGCATTCCCTGAGTCATTATCTTACGATAACTGAATGATTAAAATGTAATCTTCTGTATGTGAGTTCTGTGGGAATGTTTAAGAATGTGGGGGAGGATATATTGTCTAAGATATCCTACCCCAACTTGTGATTACAAGTTCTATAATATCTGCAGAGTTAAAATTCCCCTTTTAAACACCCTCAGCGGATAGCTTGCACAGACTCGCTAGAGTCTCTAGAAATATTGTCCTGGTGCTTTCCCCTTTTTAATCCCTCTTCAAATAAGACACTACACAGTCTTCAGTAAAGTATAAAATGTTTACTCATAAGAAATCATCTGTTCACACAAAGGATCCCAGAGGCAGACTTAAAAGTTACTAAACAGTAAACATCACAAGACTATCCCCTTATGGGAGAAAAAGCCCTTTTGCTTATCTTAGCCTGAAGCTAAGAGTGCATCTTAGTAATACTGTTTTTAAGATGGCATGGTGTGAGAGAGAAGACAGAAGAGGCAAAATGGAGGCCCGGCCGTGGTTCTTCTTCTCTAACCAGGAGAGGCCGCACCCATCTCAAGTTACATACAGGAAGTTTTGTCTCAGTCCAGGAAGGCAGGACGTTCCGGCTGGAGGACTGAGACAACCTTCATGTCTAGCAAATGTTGTGTTTGACTGCACCTGATTCTTACATCTCACAAGTTCATCCAGTCGAGGCTGAAAATGTTGTGGTGTGGATCCCTGCCAGGCATTTGGAAGTGATTAGAATACTTGCACGCAGGGTGGAATTGATTTAAATCAAACTGATTTAAATCATGATTTAAATCACTAGCAGGGTGGATTAAAAATCAACGATTTTTATAAAAAAAATAATCAAAAAAATCAGATTTTTTAAATTTAAATCTGATTTTTTTATTTCAATCTGGTTTTTTTTTTGATTTTTTTTAAAAAAACACTGTTGGCTTTTATCCACCCTGCTAGTGATTTAAATCGTGATTTAAATCGTGATTTGAATCAGTTTGATTTAAATCAAATCCACCCTGCTTGCACGCCAGGCGTGCTCTGGTCCATGGAGTCACGTAGAGTCGGACACAACTAAATCTAAACAACAACAGAATACTTGCATTCTTTAGGAAGATGTGTTAACAAACAGCCTGATCCTAATCCATACTCCTTTGGAAGCAAGTCAAGTGAACCTGCCATTGTGATTTTAACCCCTCCCCCCCCCCAAAAAAAACCCCAAAATGCATTCAAAAGTCTCCTGTCCAACCTGAGGTTCTGGAGAAGAGCTGGGGAATCAAATTGATTTTGGCTGGGTCCCCTGTTCTCCTCTGTAGAGAGCCTGACTTAACCTAGAAGAGAAGAGAAGGAGCTGGGGAAAAGGAAGGTGAACCACAGACAACACAGTTGATAAGTAGGAGAGAGCAGAGAGATCCATCATCCAGCCCACACAAGGGTGACGGAGGAAACAGAAGCTTAGCATATTGTATCTGCACTATTCCAAGAGGGTGAAGCAGCTCCAGCCACCACTGTTCCTGGTTCATTGTTAGATAACTTTTTTTTTTTTTTAAGTGCATTAGAGTAAAATTGTGCTCATGACATTTAATATGGGTTTTTTTAAGCGCCTCCCTTGCTTAAAAGCAGGTATTTCTTCACACACACACACACACACACACACACACACACACACACACACTGCTTTGAGGAGTGGCACTGCTCACTGAATAGAGAGATAGCACCCCGTCCTGTGCCATCTGGAGCTCCCACTTTAATCTGGCCTCTGCTGATACTGCGACAGCAATTTCTGAGCAATGCTAAAGGGTCCCACTGTGAAAGTAGGGATGGAGAGACCAATAAGGCCAGCAGAAATGGAGCAGCTTTTGTGGTGTTCTCTACTGAACAATTTGGAGTACTAAAATTTGGGGGGGGGGGGAATGAACGAATTCCTATGCCCCACAAATAACCCAGAGATGCATTTTAAATAAAAGGACACATTCTAGTCATGTAAAAACACGCTGATTCCCGGACTGTCCGTGGGCCGGATTGAGAAGGTTGTTGGGCCGCATCTGGCCCATGGGCCATAGGTTGCCTACCCCTGATTTGGACAAATCAGCTTGAAAAGTTCAAATCCATTTCAACAGCCTCAGACTAGTTGACCATTGTAAAGTGCTAACCAGTCCTGTCCAATAAACAGTAAACTTTGTCCCAGTCTCAAAAAAGATGTTATGGTCAGAGGAGTAGTAAGGTCATGTGGTACCCAGTGCGGAAATCCCCCCCCCCCCGCCAAGTTGGAAGTTGCGGGTGGGCAGCGTGCCCGGGGGTGACATTTGGCACGCCGCCCACGCGACTGTCAGCATAAACCCCGCCTGGGGCAGTTTGTGAGACTGCCCCAAAGCCAGAGTAAAGCTGTGTGTGCACATCCCCGGCTACAGAGAGTTCGGTGGCGCAGTAATATGTGATTGTTCCCAGCATGAAGAACAACAACACACACAAGCCATAATTAAGGCTAAAACTATTTATTGTAGGAATAGTGCAGAGAGAATCTCTGCTGCCAGCTCATTTAGACAGAGCTGCCATAATGCCGTCTTTACAGTTTGAGGTCTAGCCAGAAGAGCGAGCACAAAGGCTAGGATTACAATAATAATAATAATAATAATAATAATAATAATAATAATAATAATAATTTATTATTTATACCCCACCCATCTGGCTGGGTTTCCCCAGCCACTCTGGGCGGCTTTCAACAGAACATTAAAATACAGTAATATATTAAATATTAAAAGCCTCCCTAAACATAGTACAGTAAAGCATAAACATTCCATGTAGGAAAAGATAAGGCAGCTTTCTCACGGCTTAGTGAGACAGGCAAAAGTAAAACCATCCTCGCAGCAGCTGCGTGCCGCTCAGCTTGGACAAATATCATAACAGCGACTACCCCTTGTGTCCTCGGGCTGCGTGTCCTGTCTCGCCTGGCTGCGCCCATGGCACCATTTCCCTCCGGTGCTTGCGATGCATCCTGAGCCCTGGAGGAGGGATGCCAAAGATTACAAGAAAGATGCTCTGCCACAGAGCAACACCCTTCCTCATACCCCACCGGCAATTCTCTGTCATTTATTTTATTCTGCCGCCACCCTTTCTCGGCTGGAGGCTTCTGCATCGTTGCAAAGGCTCCCAGCCCTTTGCTAACCTGGCGGTTGTGCCTCACTGGCCTTTTGGGTGCCCCATACCAAATCAGGAAGAAGGAGCACGTTTTGCATCACTTCCCAGCTGCAACGGCATCATAGGCAGGAAGACCTTGGCCCGGGAAATCCATTCTCCAGGTTGGAGGATTTAACCATCCCTCTTCTGCGCTCCTTGGACACGGGTGGCGCTGTGGGTTAAACCACAGAGCCTAGGGCTTGCAGCTCAGAAGGTTGGCGGTTCGAATCCCCGCGACGGGGTGAGCTCCCATTGCTCGGTCCCTGCTCCTGCCCACCTAGCAGTTTGAAAGCACGAAAAAGTGCAAGTAGATAAATAGGTACCGCTCCGGCAGGAAGGTAAACGGTGTTTCAGTGCGCTGCTCTGGTTCGCCAGAAGCGGCTTAGTCATGCTGGCCACATGACCTGGAAGCTGTACGCCAGCTCCCTTGGCCAATAAAGCGAGATGAGCGCCGCAACCCCAGAGTCGTCCGCAACTGGACCTAGTGGTCAGGGGTCCCTTTACCTTTACCTTCTGCGCTCCTTAGGAACATAGGGCGCTGTCTTATACTTAATGAGTCAGACCACTGGTCCATCGAGCTCCATATCATCAACACGGGCTGGCAGCAGCTCTCTACCTTTTCAGGCAGGCATCTCCTTGAGCCCTACAAGGAGACGCTGAGGACTGAACCTGGGAAATTCTGCATGCATTGCAGATGCTCTACCACTGAACGACAACCCTTGAGATTCGTGTACTGCAAGGGGTTGCACTAGATGACCCCCAGGAGCCCTTCCAACTCTACAATTCTATGATTTTATGATTGCACAATTAAGGACTCCAGTTGTGAATCATTCCAACACCCCCTCCTTTTTTTAAAAAAATGAATCACTGCCCAAGTAGAGTTTTGGGAAGCCAGGTCCAAAACTACCAAGCCTGGTCCAAAACTGGTCCAGTGAGTCTATGATGCTATTCCCAGGACACCACAAACCGTAGCAGTCTTTCTGCTCACTTTCACCACTGCTGTGGTTGCACTGTGATTTAAGAATTTCAGGTTGCACGGCCACCCTTAAAATGCCTTTTTAACACACATAGTATGCCATTTCATGCTTTCTGCTAGAATTGCAAAAAGAAGAAGCGAAAAGCCAAGGAACTGCATCTGAATTTCCACTACAGTGAATTAAGACGGAGAAACCATGACAAATTAGACAAATGAACGGTAATCTTATCGTTCCAAAGGCAAAACACTGGCATGTGGTTTTCTTAGCAAAGAGACAAAATTATTTCCATGTTGCACAAAACAAGCCGTACTCCTCACTGCAGGTAGATGAAAGGTTATAAGTGTTGCCTGTTAAAAACTTGAATATTGGCCTCCTCTACAGATCATAAGGTAAAGGTAAAGGGACCCCTGACCATTAGGTCCAGTCGTGACTGACTCTGGGGTTGCGGCGCTCATCTCACTTTATTGGCTAAGGGAGCCGGCGTACAGCTTCGGGGTCATGTGGCCAGCATGACTTAGCCGCTTCTGGCGAACCAGAGCAGTGCACGGAAACGCTGTTTACCTTCACGCTGCAGCGGTACCTATTTATCTACTTGCACTTTGACGTCCTTTCGAACTGCTAGGTTGGCAGGAGCAGGGACCAAGCAACAGGAGCTCACCCCGTCGCAGGGATTCGAACCGCCGACCTTCTGATCGGCAAGCCCTAGGCTCTGTGGTTTAACCCACAACGCCACCCGCGTCCCTATCTACAGATCATATTGAGCTCTAATAAATGCAAGCCTCCCCTTTGTGACAAATCTCCAATAGCAT
Source organism: Darevskia armeniaca (assembly GCA_034641395.1). Classification (NCBI taxonomy): domain Eukaryota; kingdom Metazoa; phylum Chordata; class Lepidosauria; order Squamata; family Lacertidae; genus Darevskia; species Darevskia armeniaca. The sequence continues at coordinate 415,793 of JAWWNF010000386.1, read as the reverse complement.
CAGATGATAAAAGATAATGCTGCTCATGTTTATTTGTAGGTGGCAAATTATTATTGCTGTTATTCCACCAAACAATAATAATAATCATGGGCCCTGTTATTAATACACGGGGATAGGCACCTCTGGCTTTCTACTAAAGAGGTTTATACATGTTTAAAATAAATAAAAATCTTGAAAGTTTTCCAGGAAAGTTGCACAGCTGCAAAATGAGGAATCACGTGGTGTTTCTCCAAATAGCTTGGCCGTAATCCAGGACCGGCTTTACAATGCAACTCTGCACATATCTGCTTGGCTGTAAGTACCCTTCGGTGCAATGGAGCTTACTCCCAGGTAAGCAGATAAAAGACTGCAGCCTTAAGCATGCTAAAAATCAGTGCAAAGGACTGGACTTCAGAGCACTTTCTACCTGTGTGAATTTCACCATCCCGAACACCAGCCATCGCTGGGGCCCAAACCCTTTCAAAATCCCTCTGGGCTGGTAACCAGTGTGGTGTAGTGGTTAAGAGCAGTAGACTCGTAATCTGGGGAACCGGGTTCGTGTCTCTGCTCCTCCACATGCAGCTGCTGGGTGACCTTGGGCTAGTCACACGTCTCTGATGTCTCTCAGCCCCACGCACCTCACAGAGGGTTTGTTGTGAGGGAGGAAGGGAAAGGAGAATGTGAGCCGCTTTGAGACTCCTTCAGGTAGTGATAAAGCGGGATATCAAATCCAAACTCTTCTTCTTCTTCTTCTAACCCACGGGTGTCAAACACAAGGCCCGGGGGCCTAATCCGGCCCGCCAGACCTCGTCATGTGGCCCGTGGACATAGCTGTCAAGTATCTAAGGCGTTTCCAGGTGCTCTCCCGGCAAAAGGAATATCCCGGTTAATTCCCGGATCACAGAAAGCAACTTTTCTTCCCCCCTCCCCTTGCCTCGGCATCTTTTCACCAATTGCTAGCCCCGTTGGGCGGGCGGATGGCGCGGCTGCGCCAATCGGCAGCCCCAGCGGGGCTCTTTCCCTCCGGCAAGGAGGGAGCAAGTTCTTCCCCACCTCAGTCTCAGACCGAGGATTTAAAGGCCACTCTCGGCATAATGGAAGGGAAAGGAGCCCCACCCGGGAAGGAGAAGGAGAGCTCGTAGTGGCTGCCAGAGGGGAGGGAGGAAGGGCCGACCTCGTCTCTTGTGCTGTCGTATTTTTATTTTAAACCGCCGCCCTCCACCACAACAGCCACCGCCACCACTCCCCTCTTAAATTTTCTCCCTCCCGGCAAAGCGGCTCCCCTCCCCCAAGCAGCAGCAACGTCAAAGTTGCTCCTCGTCCTCCCTCCCTGGCTCCTTGTCAAAGCGGCTTCCCCTTCCCCCACCACTGGGGCAGGCACCTCCTTGTTTTGCTTTTCAAAAGGGAAAATAACCATCCGTTGGTTTCCCCTCTTGTCTTTTTCTTTGGTGTTGTTTGTGTGTCTCGGTCTCCCTTTCCTCTGCCGGCTGAGGAAGCCACCAAGAGGCAGCAAACCTGAGCGCTTCTGTCTCACAGCCCCTCACCAGGCTCAGCCTGGAGAAACTTCAGCCTGGAGAAGAGGGAGAAACTTCAGCCGCCAAACAAAATCACAAGCGGCCAAACAAAAATCACGGCTGCTGCCCGCCTCTGACACTCGCGGGAGATCAGAACCGAGGCTGAGAGAGGTGCTGCGCAGCGCTGAGATCTCCAATCTCTTCCTTCCTTCCTTCCTTCCTTCCTTCCTTCCTTCCTTCCTTCCTTCCTTCCTTCCTCCCTCCCTCCCTCCCTCCCTCCCTCCTCTCTCTCTCTCTCACTCTTTCTTTCTTCCTTTCCTTTCCTTTCCTTTCCTTTCCTTTCCTTTCCTTTTCCTTCCTTTCCTTTCCTTTTCCTTTCCTTTTCCTTTTCCTTTTCCTTTCCTTTCCTTTTCCTTTCCTTTTCCTTTCCTTTTCCTTTCCTTTTCCTTTCCTTTTCCTTTCCTTTTCCTTTCCTTTCCTTTCCTTTCCTTTCCTTTCCTTTCCTTTCCTTTCCTTTCCTTTCCTTTCCTTTCCTTTCCTTCCTTTCCTTTCCTTTCCTTTCCTTTCCTTTCCTTTCCTTTCCTTTCCTTTCCTTTCCTTTCCTTTCCTTTCCTTTCCTTTCCTTTCCTTTCCTTTCCTTTCCTTTTTCCTTTCCTTTCCTTTCCTTTCCTCTTTCCTTTCCTTTCCTTTCCTTTCCTTTCCTTTCCTTTCCTTTCCTTTTTCCTTTCCTTTCCTTTCCTTTCCTTTCCTTTTTCCTTTCCTTTCCTTTTTCCTTTCCTTTCCTTTCCTTTCCTCTTTCCTTTCCTTTCCTTTCCTTTCCTTTCCTTTTTCCTTTCCTTTCCTTTCCTTTCCTTTCCTTTCCTTTCCTTTCCTTTCCTTTCCTTTCCTTTTTCCTTTCCTTTCCTTTCCTTTCCTTTCCTTTCCTTTCCTCTTTCCTTTCCTTTCCTTTCCTTTCCTTTCCTTTCCTTTTTCCTTTCCTTTCCTTTCCTTTCCTTTCCTTTCCTTTCCTTTCCTTTCCTTTCCTTTTTCCTTTCCTTTCCTTTCCTTTCCTTTCCTTTCCTTTCCTTTCCTTTTTCCTTTCCTTTCCTTTCCTTTCCTTTCCTTTCCTTTCCTTTCCTTTCCTTTCCTTTCCTTTCCTTTCCTTTCCTTTCCTTTCCTTTCCTTCTCTCTCTCTTCCCTGCCTCCCAGGATTCCCCTGCAAGTTCTCAGGATTTGGGGTTGTTTTTACAGAAGCAAAGAATAGGAGAGTTGGAAGGGACCCCCAAGGGTCATCTAGTCCAACCCCATGCAATGCAATATTTCCCTCCCCATATACTTTTTTTTTTAATGAGGGAGGAGTAGCAAGTGGGAGGGGACAGATCATATCCTTCAAGGTTATGAAAACCAAGCCTTACGAGGAGCGCTGGGAGGAGAGATGACAGCCATTTGCAAATATCTTAAGGAGGGTAGGACTGGAACTCATGGCTTCAAGTTACAAGAAAGGAGATTCCGACTAAACATACAGGAGGGAAACACTTTCTTGTGCTCCAATTCAGTGGTAAACAGGGTGGATTTGATTTAAATCACTAGTCTTAAATCACTAGGCTTGATTTAAAAATCTTTTTTACAGAAAGACTCATTCTTGCTGGTATAATCTTAATATTTACAACCATATGAAGGTTTCATTTTTGGAATAATAAATGTTCAGAGTAGTATTTGTATGTTTAAAATATATTTGTATGTTTAAAAAAAAAATTACAGTCTGTTACCAAAAATCATTTTTCAATAAATTGTACAATAATTGTACATTTGAATATCTACTTGCCATTATTCTGACTATGTTTCTGCTTTCAGAGCTAGTTATTACTTACATTATTACAAAAACAGTAATAATTGAATGCAGTGACAATAATTTATGATAATAAAGAGTGGACACATAGTCCTACAGATACAACCGGCCCTTTGAGGGTGACCAAACTGCTGATGCGGCCCCCGATGAATTTGAGTTTGACACCCCTGTTCTAACCTGTCAGTGGATCATGTGGCAGTGAGTCCCACAAGCTCATTATGTGCAAAGAAGTTCACTGGGTGACCCCCTGGTTTCTCCACCCAAGGCACCACTTTAAACACCTCTGTTGTGTCCGCCACCTCTCAGGAGTCCCTCCACAGCTGCAATCTGTGCCTCCTGCTTCACACCTGCAGGGTCGTTGCCAGCAGCAGCAAACCTCTCTTTCACACCTGCAAAGAGTAAAAAGGATCCCTATCTAGCCCCAAAAAAGACAGTTGAGCATGACAGTTTGCCACAGACCCACACTAAAAGACAAGTTACAGGTAGGTAGCCGTGTTGGTCTGTCATAGTCAAAACAAAATAAAAAATAAAAAATTCCTTCCAGTAGCACCTTAGAGACCAACTAAGTAGAACAAACTTAGTTGGTCTCTAAGGTGCTACTGGAAGGAATTTTTTTTATTTTTTATTTTGTTTTGACTAAAAGACTAGTGAGAAAGGGAGGGGAAGAGTGGTATACCCAGGGCTTTTTTTCAGTCAGAACTCACCCGAATTCAGTTCCGGCACCAGTTTTTCGCCAAAAAAAATAGCACTGGTATATCTGTCCTGAAGCAAACAATGACACTGCTTCCTTGCAAGTATAGAGTGTCAAGGAAATAAACTGCTATCTGACTTTTAGGAGACATCTGAAGGCAGCCCTGTTTAGGGAAGTTTTGAATGTCTGATGTTTTATTGTATTTTTAATATTTTGTTGGAAGCCACCCAGAGTGGCTGGGGAAACCCAGTCAGATGGGCGGGCTATAAATAAATGATGATGATGAAAAGGGATCCATTGTTGGAGCTTTGAGAGCTACGGGGTTTAATAACTATTATGAATCAATATATCCTTGGGAAAAGGGGAGAGGTTCTTTTTGAATGAATAAGTGGCATAACACCTTTATTTCATTGTTTATTTTCTACAAGTTCTTATCTGTTTGCTATTTTATTTACCTTACCCAGTTTGTAGTTGAAACAATGTGACCCTAGTGAGACATGACTCAGGTTCCTAAGTTCTGAGTTTACCTTTAGAGGAAGATTTTATTGTCTATGCAGACCCCCTACAGCAGGCATAGGCAAACTCCGGCCCTCCAGATGTTTTTGGGACCACAACTCCCATGATCCCTAGCTAGCAGGACCAGTGGTCTGGGATGATGGGAACTGTAGTCCCAAAACATCTGGAGGGCCGAGTTTGCCTATGCCTGCTCTACATACCACCTGGCTTGAGAGCAGTACATGTGAAAAGGATCTAGGTGTCTTGGTAGACCACAAACTTGACATGAGTCAACAGTGTGATGCAGCAGCTAAAAAAGCCAATGCAATTCTGGGCTGCATCAATAGGAGTATAGCATCTAGATCAAGGGAAGTAATAGTACCACTGTATTCCGCTCTGGTCAGACCTCACCTGGAATACTGTGTCCAGTTCTGGGCACCACAGTTCAAGAAGGATACTGACAAGCTGGAACGTGTCCAGAGGAGGGCAACCAAAATGGTCAAAGGCCTGGAAACGATGCCTTATGAGGAACGGCTTAGGGAGCTGGGTATGTTTAGCCTGGAAGAGAGAAGGTTAAGGGGTGATATGATAGCCATGTTCAAATGTTCAAATATATAAAAGGATGTCATATAGAGGAGGGAGAAAAGTTGTTTTCTGCTGCTCCTGAGAAGAGGACACGGGGCAATGGATTCAAACTACAAGAAAGAAGATTCCACCTAAACATTAGAAAGAACTTCCTGACAGTAAGAGCTGTTTGACAGTGGAATTTTCTGCCAAGGAGTGTGGTAGAGTCTCCTTCTTTGGAGGTCTTTAAGCAGAGGCTTGACAGCCACCTGTCAGGAATGCTTTGATGGTGTTTCCTGCTTGGCAGGGGGTTGGACTGGATGGCCCTTGTGGTCTCTTACAACTCTATGATTCTATGATACGGGGTGCGGTAATTAAAGTTTGCATATAACATTGGATTACTGTTCTGAGCTTTAAGTATTGAGTTTTTAATTCGTGCCTTCCAGAATATATTTAAAGATCAGGGCTAGCACCAGGGTCAAGATAGTTCATTGAGGGGCACTATTTTATTCCAAGTTATGTCAGCTTTACTTATCCCATGATCTACAGATGTAAACCACACAAAAAAAATCAGATTGGCAGTCACCTTTGTAGTAGTATTTGCAGAAAATAACTTCTAAGCAGTACCTGATCTCAGATGAATCTACGACAGGAAAGGTGCATTCTGATTGCTATCCCTCTCATGCAAGCTTTGCGGAGGTAATGTCAGCTTGGCATATATTCACTGGATGTGACAATAATTTATAGGGAGATTTGCAAGAAAGATAAAACTGTGCCTAAAGTGCAATTAAAAATGGTGACACTTTTTGGGGGGGAATGTTGACTATCCATCTGATGCAAGGTTTGCAGAGTTAGAAAGATTTATATGCTTGATTTACAAATCAATGATTGAGCTTGTGTTTAGATGAACTGTGCTGCTTCTTGTATGCAAAACAAGAAGCTCAAGCCGAACAACTTCCTTCTTTATTGGAATTACGATTCAAAGTATGTTACAAGACTGTAACTTCAATCTACCCACAAGCGAAGATCAAACAACAGAGATAATATCTCCTACTATACTTTTCAAGTATGAGCTTTGCATTTTGCTACATTGCACTTTAGATATTTCCACTGTTTCTTTGAATATGAAGCCTATATAGCCACAGAGCTTTTTTTAAATAAAAAAAAAAAACCACACAAAACCACCTGTTGCACAGCTTAATAATTTAAAGCAGTAATGTCAGCATTAGCAAACAACTTGAATGCAACCCACGTCTGCACTTGCATTTTATTGTCGCCAAAGCCTGAGCTCAACATGCAAATTGCACCTGGTTTCACAATAAAGTATTATAGTAATAAATAATCGTAATACTTAGCCTTTGAACTTTTAGGATGTTCACAGTGTTTCGCACCCACTACCTTGCAGTCCTTGCATCAATCCTGCAAGGCAGCTCAGTATTATTATTTCCAATGTGAGATGAACTGAGAATAAGAAATATTCAGTGATTAAGACCACCTATTGAGTTTCTGTTAGTGGTGAGATTTCTACCAGGATCTTCCTGATTTGCAGTTCAGTCTCTTACCCACTTTAGGCTATATTACTGTGCTATCACTGCAGCTCTTGCATAGCCATCCCAGGACTTGTGGATGTCAAGACACCCTTCCTTTTCTTGCTAATTTTTCAAAGGACGCCTCAGCAGCACAGTTTGGGAATCACTGATATAGAGACTTCTTCTGTATCTTCTACCCTCCCAATCTTTGCTGGGAATTAACTTCCTGTACGGAAGTGAGAGCTGGACCATAAAGAAGGCTGATCGCCGAAGAATTGATGCTTTTGAATTATGGTGCTGGAGGAGACTCTTGAGAGTCCCATGGACTGCAAGAAGATCAAACCTATCCATTCTTAAAGAAATCAGCCCTGAATGCTCACTAGAAGGACAGATCCTGAAGTTGAGGCTCCAGTACTTTGGCCACCTCATGAGAAGAGAAGACTCCCTAGAAAAGACCCTGATGTTGGGAAAGATGGAGGGCACAAGGAGAAGGGGACGAGAGAGGATGAGATGGTTGGACAGTGTTCTCGAAGCTACTAACATGAGTTTGGCCAAACTGCGAGAGGCAGTGAAGGATAGGCGTGCCTGGCATGCTCTGGTCCATGGGGTCACGAAGAGTCGGACACGACTGAATGACTGAACAAAACTTCCTTTTGGGGCTTCCTTTTTAGAGTCATGTTGTCTCTGAATCTCCTAAGATCTCACCACAACAGACCTCTGAAGATGCACAGAAAACAGAGGAGAGTTAGTAGGTGAGTAATCCTATTATGGTATGGAATGGATATACAGTGGTACCTTGATTCTCAAACAATTTGGAACCCAAACACTGCAAACCCAGAAGTAATTGTTCCGGTTTGCGAACTTTTTTGGAAGCTGAACATGCTCCGCTTTGAGTGTTACGCTTCCGGTTTGAGTGCTACACTTCTGTTTTGAGTGTTATGCTGAGGTCTGCCTGTTTTTGCTATTTATTTGGCCTCCATCCATTCTTCTCTGACTGATCATGGACTTAGGGGACTCAGAGTCCCATGGGGAGTTGGGCAGCAAAAGCCAAACCCCAATTTTGACATCAGGACCATGGACAGGCCACCTCTGTTTTTAAGTTTTGTTGGTATCGGTGAAGTTAAGTGCATGTTTATCTGGTTCACTGTGAGTTTTCAAGGTAAAAGGTAAAGGGACCCCTGACCATTAGGTCCAGTTGTGACCGACTCTGGGGTTGCGGCGCTCATCTCGCTTTACTGGCCAAGGGAGCCAGCATACAGCTTCCAGGTCATGTGGCCAGCATGACTAAGACGCTTCTGGCGAACCAGAGCAGCACACAGAAATGCCATTTACCTTCCCGCTGGAGCGGTACCTATTTATCTACTTGCACTTTTGACGTGCTTTCGAACTGCTAGGTTGGCAGGAGCAGGGACCGAGCAACGGGAGCTAACCCCGTCACGGGGATTCGAACCGCCGACCTTCTGATCGGCGAGCCCTAGGCTCTGTGGTTTAACGCAAGGTGGAAAGGAGAGAATTATCTGTGAGAGTAGGCAGGTTGGTGAGCAGAGCAAGTGGGGGTGGGGTGGACAGAGCCTCCCGAGATGGAAATCAAAGATCCAGTTTTGTTTATATGAACTGTGCTACTTCCTGTATGCAAGTCAAAACACCCCAGCTTATTACTCATGATCTAAAATGCTGAGTATGTAACAAGATTTCGGTCTACTCACAAACAGGGCCAGCCCGGCCTGAGGTGGATTGAGGCAGTGGAATTCAGTGGGGTGATTTCCCCTACCCAGCGGTGGAGCTGTCTTCACTTGACGCCAGCACCCATCCGCTTTGTGAGGCTGCGATGATCCCAGCCTTGCAGAGCAGCTCGGAGAAGGTGGCGTGAGAAGGACGCAACAGCCACGCACGTGCTCTTCGATTCCAGCCTTTCCCTCCAGGGGCGTAGCAAGGGGGTGGGGGGGTGGGCCGCCCTGGGTTCCACCCCAGAGGGGGGTGACACTTTTTTTAAAAGTGTTTTAATTTTAACTTCCTTGAAAAAAAGAGATAATAGACACACACACACACAACCCCCACACCTCACAGTGGCACCATCAGAGGGGGGTGACACTTTTTATTTTTATTTTTATTTTTTATCATTTTTTATTGTTATTTTTTATTTTAACTTTATTGGGGGAAAAGAGATAATAGACACACACGCACAAAACCCCCACACCTCACAAAGTGGGGGGTGACACTTTTTAATTTTATTTTTTAATTTTATTTTTTTTACATTATTATTATTATTATTTATTTTATTTTAACTTTATTGAAAAAAAGAGATAATAGACACACACACACAAAACCCCCACACCTCGCAAAGTGGCACCATCAGAGGGGGGGTGACACTTTTTAATTTTTTTTTTAAAAAAAATTAAATTAAAGTGGGGGGGTGACAAAAAAAATTCCGCCCCGGGTACCACCTGGGCTTGCTACACCTCTGTTTCCCTCTCAGCAAGGCTGGGAGATCAAAGGGCTCATACCTGTTGCATCCTCCTGACTGGCACCTTGCCAGTACCCCCCAGAAAAATGTGCCCGAGGTCATAGACCTGGCAGTCCCACCCCCATGCTATGCCCCTAACCCCCCACCCAGCCCCTGCTGGAGAAGTGAGGAGAAGCAGCAATGGCAGCAGATTCCTGTTGTAAACAAAATCTGCCCTTATTCCCTTATGGGGTACACAAGAGCCCTTATCGAGTCCTTTGTAGGTTCTCCATCGGTAGGAGAAAATAACAGAGGCCAACCAGAGAATATTGAGAAGCAAAGCAGCTAGTAAGCCTGATCTTTATTAAAGCTGTTGCAACAGGGTGGTCCTCTCACACCCTGGAAATTGGAGGAGGACCCAGAACAAAGGTGTGCCTGCCCTTATATAGACATTTAAACTGCCCACCCTGGAGTCCAAGACCACCCCCCAGAAACATCATAGATCATACAGAAGGAGTGTAGCCCGAGACCACCCCTCCAGATACATCGCAGAAGGGGTGTCAGGGAATTCTAAATTCTGCTGAAGAAAATTTAATAAAAATTATTTTAAAAAGAGTGGGAAAGTGGTTTGCGATGAGGTAAAAAAAAAGGCTAGGTGTCCTCCAGTCCTGATCCTGACAAAAGGCCTACAAGACATGAAGGCAGTGCTATAGAAAGGCCCACTTTGCGAGCCGTGGTTATCCGCCATTGTTGCTTTCATATTTTCGTGGAGGAGCCAAAGGATGTTCACAAATTTATCTAGGCAGCCGATTTTTAGAAGGACACTCTGCAGGGCAGTACAATTTACAGTGTTGAAGGCCTTGGTCAGGTCAATAAACGTCATATACAGGGGTTGGTTTTGCTCTCTGCTTTTTTCTTGAAGCTGTTGAGCAGTGAAAATCATGTCCACTGTCCCACTAGAAGGTCGGAAACCATTTTGGGATTCAGGAAAGGTATCCTCGGCCTCCACAGACACCTATGGACACACTGTTAAGACCATATTCATGGAAGACAATCTTACTCAGCTATGAGTAAGCCAAAGAAGAAAAGAAAATAGAAAGGTCTGTGTGTGCCACTTGCTCTGATGCTGGTGATGCGATTGATGTTGACAAGAACAATAATATAAAGCTCCTAGAACCAGGGGCGTAGGAAGTGGTGTGCGGGCCGCCCCAGGTTCCATCATGGAGGGGGTGACAAATTATCAAGGAACAATTACTGGTACTGCCCTACTAGGGTGGTTCATAAAAAACTTTAAAAAAAAATGCCTGCTCCAAAGGTCTTATCTTACTACACTAGGGATTATATAGCTATATATGAAATTTCATGCATATCAGTTAATATCTTGACCCTCCTCCACAAAAATAGCTGTTTACTTGGCCGTTTTCCTATGTCGTGAAGGCTGAAATTTCAATTCAGTGGAGCACTTACTGTTCCCAACCCTAACCCTGCGGAAAGCCATCTAATTAGAATTTGATTTTGACATGTTTTTAGGAGGTAATTTAATTATTGTTTGATTTTATATCAATGTTATGTATCTGATGTTAGCCGCCCTGAGCCCGACTTCGGCCGGGGAGGGCGGGATATAAATAAAAGTTTATTTTTACTTATTATTATTCCTTTGTAAGAAAATAGGAAATAACGTAAAACCATTTTTGCAGGCAAACAAAACAAAACAAAAACAACAACCCAACAATGTGTGTGGGGGGTGACAAGTAATTTTCCGCACCGGGTACCACCTGACCTTCCTACGCCTCTGCCTAGAACAGGATAGCCACCAGGACTGGCAAGGGGAAGAACAGGTGTTGTGGCACAGCTGCTATGTGGATTTGAAATTGCTTCCCAAAGAGGCAGCTAGTTAGAGCAGAGGTTTTCAACCTTTCTAAATCCTTGGCTCCCTTGACCAACCACATTCTTTCTGTGGCCCACCCTGTGGGATACTTACGTGGGGATTCCATTCCGGGCGGCCATGTGCATCACCAGGATGCGTGTAAGTGGGGCTCCCCCATCTTGCCTAATTCCACCCCCGCCCAGGTTTTCAGTATGTGTGCAAGTGGAACACATGTTCTGATCGTGCGCGAGTGGGAATTTCCCTGTTTCGCTTTTTACTAGTGCCTGCCAAACTAAAGTATCTTTCCATACCACTGTGTTTTAAATTTAAGCATGGGACCTGGGTGCAAGAAATTATGGAAGCAGAAGGAATAAAATAGCAGGCAACGTTAGGCCAAACAGGCATCAGTTGGCCATGATTTCCGGCAGTCAGAGGAGAATGCCATCAGCATTGACACCTGCCTTGATTTTGCAGTTTTATATCTTTTTTTTTTTAATCCAAATTGTTTTATTTATTGCAAAATCTTTTGTTAGGGAGCATGCAAATAATGGCAGCAAATTAATGTTTATTATTTGGTAATCCTGAATCAAATCCTTTGGTATGTTTCCTTTGATCCTTCATACAGGTGCTGAAAGCTTATACCCAGGGGCGTAGGAAGTGGGGGGCGGGGGGGCCGCCCAGGTTCCATCATGGAGGGGGGTGACAAATTATTAAGGAACAATTACTGCCCTACTAGGGTGGTTCATAAAAAACTTTTTCTTTTTTCAAAATGCCTGCTCCAAAGGTCTTATCTTACTACACTACGGATTATATAGCTATATATGAAATTTCATGCACATCAGTTAATATCTCCACGAAAATAGCTGTTTACTTGGCTGTTTTCCTATGTCGTGAAGGCTGAAATTTCAATTCAGTGGAGCACTTACTGTTCCCAACCCTAAGCCTGCAGAAAGCTATCTAATTAGACTTTAATTTGATTTTGACATGTTTTTAGGAGGTAATTTAATTATTGTTTGATTTTATATCAGTTATGTATCTGATGTTAGCCGCCCTGAGCCTGACTTCGGCCGGGGAGGGCGGGATATAAATAAAAGTTTATTATTACTTATTATTATTCTTTGTAAGAAAATAGGAAATAACGTAAAACCATTTTTGCAGGCCAAAAAAAAAAAAAAAATCAATGTGTGTGGGGGGGTGTGTGTGACAAGAATTTTTCCCCACCGGGTACCACCTGACCTTCCTACGCCTCTGCTTATAGCAAGAACAAACTTAGCTGAAGTAGTAGTAGTAGTAAACTTTAATACGGTCAACGACCAGCAATAAATAATACAATTCAGTTCATAAGTAAGATTTCTATCTCTTACAATAATGTTAAATATTTCACAGTTTTAAAATTGACTGTTAAAAACAAGGCTATTAAAAATTAAGTCTCTGTCGCCTCTCCATCTGCTATGGATTGACTGACATCATTATCTTTGGTGGTTGCTTTCATCCTAGCTTGTCTTATTCTTGTCGCCAAGTACCGGTAGCAATACTTAGCTACAGCCCTAGTAGTCTCTATGTTTGTGTCAGCTAGCAGATAGTTGGTATAAGCTTCTTCTGATTGACCAGGTTGTTTATCTAGGAACGGTTGAATTAGCTCTTTTCTCGCCTCTCGGTATAAAGTGCAGTGTAGCAGAACATGCACTATAGTTTCAATCTCTTTATTGTTACATGGGCATAATCTTTGATCAAAGGGAGTCTTGTTGTACCTACAAACTTAGCTGAAGTTATTTGGCAGGAAATGAAGAGGGGGCAGGTAGCACTGAAACATTATATTTTCCTTCATGCTTACCTGACCAGGTGCCTGACTATGACTCTGAAGCTAGAAAATCTGGGCACAGACAGTGACATGAAGAGGTAGTAGTGCCCCTCCTGTCCAGCCTATTGTATCCTTTAACTGTTGTGTAGTTGAGGGGACCGGGACGCGGGTAGCGCTGTGGTCTAAAGCATTGAGCCTCTTCCCATTGCTCTATCCCAGCTTCTGCCATCCTAGCAGTTCGAGAGCACACCAGTGCAAGTAGATAAATAGGTACAGGGGCGGAGGAATGTGGGGGCGATGGGAGCGTTGGCGTGATCCCGGGGGGGGGGGTTCTATCGCGGCTCACTAGTTGGTAAGACTTGATTTAAATCACTAGTCAGTAAGACTTGATTTAAATCATTTTTTTTACAGAAAGACTCATTCTTGCTGGTATAATCTTAATATTTACAATCAGATGAAGGTTTCATTTTTGGAATAATAAATTTTCAGAGTAGTTTTTACAGTTATATCAAAAATTACTGATTTGGTTATGCTATTAGAAATACATAGGCAGATAATTATGAAATTATTGTGAGGTTTAATACATTAACTGTTTATATCTGGACAACTTTTCTGCTGTACTTTATTGGAAGGAGAAAAATAATCATTTCCTTAATAACAATTTAAACCATTTATTTAACTAAAACAATAACATTATAGCATATGTATCCATGTTTGTTAACTGATGTGGTTAAACGGGTTTTTATATAAAACTTAGACTGAGTTTTAGCACACATGAAAAACTTAAAACAAATCCTTATTTCCTGATGAATATCCTTTGGACTATAATGTAACTTAAATAGAAAACTATCTTTAGAAAGATTTTTTTCCTCCAAAAGCATTTAATTTTAAGAATCCAATTTAAACCCAAAAAATCTGATTTAAATAAAAAAGATCCAATTTTTTATAAAAAACAAAATCATTGATTTTTATCCACCCTGATCATGTATAACACTGTTAAAATTTATGAGGAAAGACGCTCTTGCTCAGAGCCGGAGGCTCCGGCCAACAGCATGCAAATAGTGCCAGCCGGCCACTCCATGCCTTCTAGGGCAAGAAAGCATCTCTCCTCTCCTCCATTGGCATGCATTAATGTTGGCCTCAAGGCAGCTTCCCCTTGTAATGCCCTATTCAAAACAGAACTGGATAAAGGACGTTTGGCTTTATAAAGGATGCCTGGCTTTATAAAAACAAATGAGCACTTCAGAAGAGGACGGATTTCCCCTTGGTCTGGAAAGGAGGAATTCTTGGTAGGTTGTCCACAACACATTTGGCTTTGAGTTGCTCTTCCTTACGGGACGCGGGTGGCACTGTGGGTTAAACCACAGAGCCTAGGGCTCGCCGATCAGAAGGTCGGCGGTTCGAATCCCCGTGACGGGGTGCAGGTGCATTCCTAGCCCCTTGGCTACCTGGGGCGGGAAGCCAAGAGGCACCCCCGGGGGTGGGGCGTCGCGGTGTGTGCGTGCGTCATGATGTCATGACGCACGCGCACAGCACGATGCCCCGCCCCCGGGGATCCCAGGCGCTGGCTTCGGGACTCTCCCGAAGCCGCTGCCCGGCACCCCTTGGTGCGGCGGCGGCTCGTGCCGGCGCACCAAGGGGGGCCGGGCGGGCGGCGGCTTCGGGAGTCTCTGCAGCTTGCAGAGACCCCCCGAAGCCGCCGCCGGTGCTCCATCGGTGGAGCACAAGTCGGGGCAGGGAGAGGGGCGGGCCAGCAGGGAAAGGGGCGGGCCAGCGAGGAGGGGTGTCACCCCTCCTCGCTGGCCCGCCCCTTTCCATTCCCCGGCTCTGCAAGCCAGCCAGCAGCGGAAAAAGCCGCTGGAAGGGGGGGGGGCTATTTTCGGCGCTGCCGATTTTTTTTTTTTAAAAGCCCAAATTGTCACCCCCAGCAGGGCGCTGCCTGTCTTGCTGTGGGCCCAATGTCCGTGTTAGTCTTTGCTCTTTCCCTTTAACTCCCCTCCCTCTATCTGTCCTAGAACCAAGGGAGAAAACAAACAGTCATGTCTCTTCTTGAAGTTGTTGAAGGCTCAGATCCAGGACCTGAGACAGCAGCTCTTGTGCAGGGACATTACCAAGTGCCACACCTGCTTGGTAACACCCCTTGTCACCTGCAGTTTTCAGCTTGCTTTGTTCAGAAGGCACAGCAATGTGGACTTTATTAGGCATGCTAAATTAAGAATATGGAATAGATATTAACTTAGGTTATGCACAAAGGCACCATTATTGGTTCACCACCAGAAGCTTTTTCTAGAAAAGAGGTGACAGATAAAGAAAAATGGTTAACCTATCCAGAGTTGTTAGAGTGGAACCAAGGAGATTGTAAAATTAAAATAAGGGAACAATTAATAGTGGAAAGTTATAACTTCCAGCGGTTTTCTCATTTACAATCAGTAGATAAATTCAAGTTGTATAAAAAGCATTGGGGGCACGGAATAAAGTAAGATGGATTTCGAAATAAAATTGTGTAATGATGAAAATGTTATATCAAAAAAAATTTAAAACTTTGTTGAAATTTGAAATGGAAGAGGAACATGTTAAAGAATGCATGATTAAATGGGTAATATAATATAATATAATATAATATAATATAATATAATATAATATAATATAATATACAGCTGGAACATATGTGGGTTAAAGAGTTAAAATACACATTGTGTTGTGATTTAAAAGAGAATTTTCCCCATAACATTTTATTAATTTCAACAATAATAATAACAAAACAAACAACAATAAAAACAAAAACAAAACAAAACAGATTGACTTCCCCTTATTCCCTTCCTTGGTTCCATTGTATATCAATGCGCTACATGTCAATTATAAAGTTTTAACCATTTGAATTACTTATTGTCCATTCATAATAAAATTACAAGTATTCTTGTATTAACCTGCCGAAGTATTAACCTGTGTACATTCCTTCTGTATATATGCAATAAAGTCCTTCCATTCTTCCTTAAATTCGTTGAAGAAGAGACTGGATACACCTAGAGTCCTAGACTGATCATAATAGCTGCCTTGCTTACCCTTCTACAGTCTACAAACTGTATGCAGTTGTTTGTTCAGGAGTCTTTCTCCCTCCTTCATAGAACAGTCATACCTTGGAGGTTTTTACATGAGTAGAATGTGTGCTTTTATTTAAAATGCATCTCTGGGCTATTTGTGGGGCATAGGAATTTGTTAATTCCCCCCCCCCAAAAAAAGTCTGGTGGACCACATGGTCTGATGGACGGTGGACCAACCCATGGCTGAAAAAGGTTGCTGACTCCTGCCATAGGACAAAACAGAAAACACTATATTATTTATTTATTTAATAATAATAATAATACATATATATATACCACTTGATTGTCTAAAAAACCACAAAGTGTTTACAAAAATATTTATCTTTACCCAAAAAAGTCTTTTAAAACATACAGAAAGTTAAAACTACAATAGAATAGACTAAAATGAATTAGAACTTAGAAAAGGATGTTGTGATTACTAAGACCCAGCATGGGTTTCTCAAAAACAAGTTATATCCGATGAATCTCATTCCTTTAAAAAAAATGGTTACAAGTTTAGTAGATCAGGGGGCTGCTATGGATGTAGTGTATCTTAATTTCAGTAAGGCTTTTGACAAAGTACCCCTTGATATTCTTATGGAGAAGCTGGTAAAATGTGGGCTGGATGAGGTAACTGTTAGGTGTATTTGTAGCTGGTTGACTAACTGAACTCAAAGAGTGCTCATTAATGACTCATCATCATTCTCAGAAGAGGGCAACCAAGATGATAAGGGTCAGGAAAACAAGCCTTATGAGGAATGATTGAGGGAGTTGGGTATGTTTAGCCTGGATAAGAGGTGTATGAGACCCATCTTCAAATTTCTAAAGAGCTGTCACATGGAAGAAGGAGCAAGCCAAGCCAATGGATTCAAATTTCAAGAAAAGAGATTCTGACTAAACATTAGGAAGCTCTTTCTGATGGTAAGAGCAGCTGGACAGTGGAACAAGCCCCCTAGGAAGGTCTTGGACTCCTTCACTGGAGGTTTTTAAGCAGAGGTTGGGTGGCTATCAGTCAGGGATTCTTAAGCTGTGATTCCTGCATTGCAGGGGGTGGGACTAGATGATGCTTGGAATCCCTTCCAATGCTACAATTCTATAATTCTATGAAACTGATTTAGTATGAAAGAACATGGTATCTCTGAGGAGTTCCTGAGCACAGGGGTTTGTTTTTTTTACAGAATCAGATGAGCTCATGGTCTTTCGACACATTGAGCTGTTCATGGTTTCCTCAAGTTCTCTTTGTGTCCGTTGTCAAATTTCCAACAGACATGCTTCATTTTGCTATTGTTCAATAACTAGAAGTCAGAAACTCTTGCCAAATGATTACAAATCTCCAAGAGATATGCCAATAGATTCCAATCTACCTTCTGCCAAGGTTGTTGTAATATGAATAAGATGGGACGTGGGTAGCGCTGTGGTCTAAGCCAGTGTTTCTCAACCTTTTCTGGGCAACGGCACACTTGTTTCATGAAAAAAATCTCGCGGAACACCACCCACAAAATGGCGGTGGCAGGTCGGGATTCTCGTCTCGCCGCGGGCAGAGATGCACTCGGGGAAACAACGGCCTCGTTAAGAAAACAACCGCCATGTCTGCGCGTTCTTTGCAAAAAGCAAGCATTGCCATTTTATTTTTATTTTTTGCAAAGATGCGAACCGGTGTGTGTGTCATCTCCGCCACGTATCTCTCTGCCTGCTACCACTCGGCAGCCCCAACAACAACAGCGGCAGCATTTGCTAGCAACTATGTCTGGGGTTGGGGGGACGACACCCCACCTGCAAGCGGGGCAAACCTCTCCAAAGGCGCATGCAGCGCGCAAGGCACCCGGCTCTCTCCGCACCGGTCTCACCTGGTGCCCCAGCTGATGGGCGGGAGAAAGGACGCCGCGCTACAGCTGATCCCAGAGGTAACTCTGGGTCAGGAGACGCGGCGCAGCCGGGCGGGGGAGGAGCGGGGAGTTCCTGCCCGCGAATCAGCTGTAAGGCGGCCGCACTACAGCTGATCGTGGGGCAATGGGGGCGGCGTGCCGGGAGCTTCCGCTGTCGGCGCGCCGGGGGCTTCTGTTGCCGGCGCGCAGAGGGCTTCCTGGTTCGGCGCGCGGGTGCTTCTTTCGGCGGGCGCTGCAGGTCCCTAACGGTTTTCCCGCGGCACACCAGCCGACGTCTCGCGGCACACTACTGTGCCGCGGAACACCGGTTGAGAAACGCTGGTCTAAGCCACTGAGCCTCTTGGGCTTGCCGATCAGAGTTTTGCGATAGAAGAAAAACAAAACTCCCTCCCCACCCTCTTTACCTCAATCTCTCGCCCATAGCCAAAGAGAGGAGGAACGGCAAAAATGCCAATGGTTTGGGCCCTGTCCCAGGGGCTGTGCAAGAACCGCTCCACCCGACCTCTCCCCTCCGACTCCTTCCCTCCGGAGCAAGGGAAATACTTTAAGTCAAGATACATCAAGCAAACCTTTCTACTTTGAATAACAAAAGCAATTATGCCAGATAAAATCTATATCCCTGAATGTGATTGCAAGCCTTTTTGGCATTTTTGGTAGTGAATACAGAGCAGCAGGTGGAAAAGAGGAACCAGAAACCAAAGGAATTTCATGGCCATTTTCAAAGAAAGGAGAAACTCCTCTGAGTCACACAGGATGGAGTTTCCTTCTGACAACGGTGAAAAGAGCACCTAAATCTCCACTTTCTTCACTTCTGGTCTGCTCCAGTTACCTCAAAATTGAATCTTATGTACGGGTGAGGAATCTGTCCAGACTTGCCAACCGCAGGAGCTACCAAATTCTAAATCAGGGGTTTTCATCCACCTGCTCAGAAACCAAAGGGACTTGCCGAATACTGTACAACGGAGTGCAGTAACGGATATAGTAGGCGCGCTGCTCCTTTCAAAGCATCAAGGGATGGAAAAGTTTCATAATTATTTTTGCACACACACACACACACACACACACAACTCGCTAGTCAGAAAGAGGAGAGTGAGAGACATTAATAGAAACTGATTTACCCCTTCTCTAGAAATAAACATCAGGGATTTCCCCCAGCTAATTCATTTAAATGTTATTACGGAGGTTGTTTTGACATTGTTTTTCAAAACAATTTTGTAGCTAAGGACCTTGAAAACTGCATGAGCAGTTTTTATCATAAGCTGTCATCATCAGTGAAATCCAATACTGTATTGGTATTTTTTAAAAGTTATTTTGCTGGAAATCGTGTCCTCCTCCCAGAGAGCACGCGTTGCGGTGGGATCATCAAGACTGACCTCACTGCTGTTGTGGGTGGGAGCGATTGGATAGCCACAACAACCCGATAGGTGGTCCCTCGGTTGCTGGGGTAAAGCAGGACAATGGGGTCGTTTTCATGCATTAACCGAGGGACCTTTATATACTGCTACACGTTGCGTTGAGCTTCCTCTTTTTCGCCTCGTGCACCAGATCACCGGCCCACCCTTCCCTATATTTAGGGTTCATTATGCCAGAAGCGGCTTTGTCATGCTGGCCACATGACCTGGAAGCTGTACGCCGGCTCTCGGCCAATAAAGCGAGATGAGCGCCGCAACCCCAGAATCGGACACGACTGGACCTAATGGTCAGGGGTCCCTTTACCTTTACCTTTACCTATGACCTTGCTATGCCATCATGGGTCGTCTGTTTTGGGGACTGGAGCCCGGTAGGAATTTTCCCATTTGGCTGATTGGCTGTTGCCATTTGGGTTTTGCCTGCCACGTAGCAAATCGTCACAACTTTGTAAGGTTTGTCGGTTAGGCATTGGTTCAATGTAGAGGGGAAGGGAGGTTGTCACACCTGCCCCTCCCATGCACAAAGGGTATTCCATTAAAGGAATCCAGGGGCTCACCTTGCTTTTGTCTGATCCCCTTCCAGAGGTTAGGGCCACGCCAGAGCCCCTGGGAGCATTTGGGGTGAGCTTGAGTCTGAGCCTGGTCCAATGCTCCCCCTGGATGTTTTCCCTTACTGACATCTGCCGGTGTCCAGTCGTCAGTGCTGCCCTGCTCAGGTCAGATACAGCTAGTCAGGAACCAATGCCTAAGCAAACCACTCACGATCTGTAATTAATAAAGTTGTGCCAAAATTATGCCAATAACCTTAAACTAAATCCTGTGTCAATTGTTTTTTTATTTATTGAGGGAGGTCTTGGGGTCTTAACACGCAATAGTGCTGCCCTTATTTGTTTTCATCACTGCGGAAATTAAGTACACCCAGTCTAAGTTGTTCATTTTTATTTGTACTTCAGCATTGAATAAGCTTTTGAGGTAATTTCTCTGCTCTTAGGTTTTTAGCTTAACTTTGTATTCCAGATGTTATTCAAAGTCTCCGAAGAACCCGCAGGAGATTAACAGGGGAAGCCCCATTGCACTAGCAGAAGTTGCCATCCTAAACCCACTGGCAGGGCCGGCGCGTCCATTAAGGCGAACTAGGCAGTTTTCTAGGGCGCCAAAATGGAGGGGGCGCTGGCCAGCCTGCCCCACCGCCCCCCACCGCCGCCCGGTGCCGCCCCAACCAGCAGCGGAGCAAGCAGCTTGGGGCAAAAACCGCGGCGGCGGGGGGCGCCCAGCCAGGCAGGGGGAAAGAACAACCCAATAACCCCCAATCCCCCCAAAAAAACACATTTTAAAAGGGGATAAGATCCACACCACATTTAAAGTAAGACCATTAACAAACATGGATGAGAGCCACTCGCTGGAAAGACCACAATCTCAGAAATATTTGCAGCAATATTTATTTATTGGCAACCAAATTGGCCAGGTGCGTTTCTGATACCTGGCTGTCCTGCCAACTCTGTGAATGTAAGTATTTGCATGTAAACTCATTTGCATGGATCTGTGAGTAGCTCTGCTATGCGATGCCTTCCTTCTCCACCTCCTAAGCGGGGTGTTTCTTCTTTTGGCGCTGTTGGCGCAGCCGGTCCATGTGCTTGGTGTAGTTCTTCTTCCAGTGCTCAAAGTTGCGCACCGGGCCCGGGCTGGGGCCACCGAGGATTCCCCGCCTTTTCTCCATTTCCTCAAATCAGCAAGCTGCAATTCCTGCTGATACACAGGGCAGCGAAGAGATGAGCAGGCTTCAACTTTCGCGTCCCACCCTACAGAAATATAGGAAGACCCATTTATCCGTGTTTCCAGAGATGCTGTGCACCCAGGGGTGGGGCAAGTTGCCCGCAGGGACATGCCCCAGGGGGTGCCACGCATGGTGAGTGTCCCGGGCGTGCTGCCTGCGGTAAGCGTCCCAGGGGGGTGCCACCCGTGACGAGCAGTGAGTGGCCCAGGGGGGGCAGTGTGGCTATGTCACCCTCCCTCAGGGATGAAAAAGGGATCCAATCGTTATTTGGGCAGTGTGGGATAGAGAGGGAAAAAGAGACAGGGATAGAGTGGGATAGAGACACATAGCAGTTGCATTGGAAGTAAGCATGGACACCGCAGGGGCTTGAACCCCGTCCTGGGAACCAGGAGTACCAACCACCAGTGTCTTTTGCTTTTTTTTTAGCAATGCAACAAGGGGAAAAGCAAAACCTGAGAGAACATTCTGTGAATGTTCTCTCAGGAAAAAAGAAAACCTTAAGATGTTCAGAAGAGCTGTTTGGAGAGACCTGTGGAGAGAGCAGCAGAAAAGAAAATGGGGAAAAGAGGAGACCAATAAAGACCACTGAGTGGTGGAATGTGAATTTACCTAAAGCAGCACAGTCCAAATGCAGGTGACTCTCACTTCAAGTACAGTGAACTCTGGGAAGCCTGAAGGAAAGAGGAACTGGAACAAAAGAAGAAGTCTTCTCTTACCTGCAGGTGAGCCTCCTTGTGGTGACACGGAATAAGGCCTCTTCTGACAACTCAGTCACCGCAACCTGAAAGAGTCTTAGCACAATGAGTTGCAGACGGAACACAATAGAGATTTTCTCCCTAGCCAAGCAAGGCATACTCTGGGAAGACTGAAGTTCAGAAGTAAAAGAAAAGTGTTCTCCTACCTCAAAAAAAAAGCACCGTGCCATCTTGAAAGAGAAACCCGGGCTGTGTAACATGGTACCATAGGGAGCGGCAAGCCTTAATAACCACAATAACCACAATATACGAACTTTTAATAAATTGGCAAACCCTCCTGGAAAGGTATAAGTGAAAAGCAGACGGGTGAACAACAGCTGTGGAAAAAGAGGTTTGGATGTTATCGGGACTGAAAGAAGATGGCGACTGTCCGTGATTTGGCTTTTGGAATCAGAGTATCAAGGGGCAAGGCGATCATATGGTGATGAAATATGGACTTAAATCCACACAGGGACATTGTTTGTTTTGATCTATCTTGCTTGCTGGAATACATCAGAGGCTGTGAAAATATAGGAAGGGTAAAAAGCAGGGACAAATAGTTGATTAGATAACTCCGGAGTTTGAAGCATGGGAAACCTCAAAATAAATTTAAAAAATAATTTGGCAGAATTGGAATTTTTCTTTTTTTATATAATTAGATAAATAATTTGAAATGTCATTTGGAATGTTTCAATGTGATTATGTTGTATTGCAAACCTTAATAAACATGATTTGGCAAAAAAAGTTTCTCCTACCTATAGGTGAGTCTTTTCATACCACCAGGACTTCTGGGACTAAGCTGGAAGAGCTGGCTTCATTTGAGGATTGGGAGATCTTTGGAGATCTTTGGAGAGACCTGTGAAGAGACCAGCAGAAAAAAATGGGAAAAGGGAGAGACCAATACAAAAAACATTGGCTTGCAAAAAGACCACTGAGTGGTGGAATGTGAACTTACCTAAAGCAGCACAGTCCAAATGCAGGTGACTCTCACTTCAGGTACAGTGAACTCTGAGAAGCCTGAAGGAAAGAGGAGCTGGAACAAAAGAAGAAGTCTTCTCTTACCTGCAGGTGAGCCTCCTTGTGGTGACACGGAACAAGGCCTCTTCTGACACTCAGTCACCGCAACCTGAAAGAGTCTTAGCACAATGAGTTGCAGACGGAACACAATAGATATTTTTTCCCTAGCCAAGTAAGGCGTACTCTGGGAAGCCTGAAGGTAAGAAGAGCTGGAACAATAAGAAAGAAGGGCTAGAAGGAAAGAAGAAGTGTTCTCCTACCTGCAGGTGAGCCTTTTCTTACCACCATGACTTTTGGGACTCTCCAGGAAGAGCTGGCTTCATTTGAGGGTTCGAAGCTCTTTGGAGAGACCTGTGAAGAGACCAGCAGAAAAGAAAATGGGGAAAAGAAAAGACCAATACAAAAAACATTGTCTTGAAAAAAGACCACTGAGTGGTGGAATGTGAACTTACCTAAAGCAGCACAGTCCAAATGCAGGTGACTCTCACTTCAGGTACAGTGAACTCTGGGAAGCCTGAAGGAAAGAGGAGCTGGAACAAAAGAAGAAGTGTTCTCCTACCTGCAGGTGAGCCTCATTGTTGTGACACAGAATAGGGCCTCTTCTGACAACTCAGTCACCGCAACCTGAAATAATCTTAGCACAATGAGTTGCAGACAGAACACAATAGAGATTTTCTCCCTAGCCAAGTAAGGCATACTCTGGGAAGCCTGAAGGTAAGAAGAGCTGGAACAAAAAGAAAGAAGGGCTGGAAGAAAAGAAGAAGTGTTCTCCTACCTGCAGGTGAGCCTTTTCTTACAACCATGACTTCTGTGACTCTCCAGGAAGAGCTAGCTTTATTTGGGGGTTCGGAGCTCTTTGGAGAGACCTGTGGAGAGACCAGCAGGGGAAAAAATGGGAAAAAGGAGACACCAATACAAAAAATATTGTCTTAAAAAAAGACCACTGAGTGGTGGAATGTCAACTTACCTGAAGCAGCGTAGTCCAAATGCAGGTGACTTCAGGTACAGTGAACTCTGGGAAGCCTGAAGGAAAGAGGAGCTAGAACAAAAGTAGAAGTGTTCTCCTACCTGCAGGTGAGCCTCATTGTTGTGACACAGAATAGGGCCTCTTCTGACAACTCAGTCACCGCAACCTGAAATAGTCTTAGCACAATGAGTTGCAGACAGAACACAATATTTTCTCCCTAGCCAAGCAAGGCATACTCTGGGAAGACTGAAGGGAAGAGCTGGAACAAAAGAAAAGAAGAGCTGGAACAAAAGGAAACAAGGGCTGGAACAAAAAAAGAAGTGTTCTCCTACCTGTAGGTGAGCCTTTTCTTACCACCATAACATCTGGGACTCCGTTGGAAGAGCTGGTTTCATTTGAGGGTTGGGAGCTCTTTGGAGAGACCTGTGGAGAGACCAGCAGGGGGAAAAATGGGGGAAAGGAGAGACCAATACAAAAAACATTTTCTTGAAAAAAGAACACTGAATAGTGGAATATGAACTTACCTAAAGCAGCACAGTCCAAATGCAGGTGACTCTCACTTCAAGTACAGTGAGCTCTGGGAAACGTGAAGGAAAGAAGAGCTGCAACAAAAGAAGTGTTCTCCTACCTGCAGGTGAGCCTCACTGTGGTGACGCAGAATAGGGCTTCTTCTGACAACTCAGTCACCGCAACCTGAAAGAGTCTTAGCACAATGAGTTGCAGACGGACCACAATAGAGATTTTCTCCCTAGCCTGCAATCTTGAATCACTAGTTTGTCCTACCAGCAGGTGAACCTCATTGTGGTAACACAGAATAGGGCCTCCATCCTGATGGCAGAAGTTCCTCCGATTTTCTCTTCTGAAAAAAACGATTGAATGAACAGGATTGCTCAATACAGGCTCCTTGGGAAATTTCGTTTGTATTTTATGTGTTATTCTGTCTCTCACAGCCACAATAAACCTACCATTAAAATTATGGACTGGTCATTTCTTCGTCAGAGGGCAAATGTGCAAATTTAGCAGTGGATCAAATACTTTTTCCCCTCACTGTAGAATGTGATATTTAAAGATGATGTATTATATTTTCACCAAGTAATTGGTTCCAGAAACACAATATCCAAATAAACAGCTTAATCAAAATAATCCACTGTGTGTATGGATTGTGTTTGTGTTGTCAACTGCTTTGAGAGCCTGTTTGGCAGAAAAGTATGGTGGAAATGAAACAAAATCTGTCAGCAGTTTGTTGCTTAACTCTTGAAGCACGTCTACTTTCATGGGAATAAACTAGCCCCCCCCCAAAAAAAAACACCACACCAACAACCATAGGTATATCAGGGCTGAAATAAGTGCTGGAAATCATGATGACCCCTGAACTTGAAAATTTTGCTCTCCTTTCCTCTTGATTACTAGTGTTAGTGACCAAAAAAGCACATTCCTAAAGCAATTTCTACTATTTCACATTGTTAATAGAATAGAATAGAATAGAATAGAATAGAATAGAATAGAATAGAATAAATCTTTATTGTCATTGTCCCCTCACGGGAACAACAAAATTCCACGGTTGCTATATCAACTCAAATAAGGCACTCCACATAATTTAAAAATACTGATAAACACAATACAATACAGAACAATATAACAAATAAGATATATAATATAATATAATATAATATAATATTATATAATATAATATAACAAATAAGAGTCCAGTTTCCATTTAAGGCCAAAATTGCTCATCGTTATTAATTACACACCGTTTACCAACAGGTCCTAGGTTCGGTTACAATTCAAAATTCAAAATTTTAAACAGTCAAAACAGTTAACAAAGGAATAGAGTGGGCCCTGAAAACACACATCTCCAAGGTGGAGAGGTTCATCTCCCATCTTTTGCCCAAAGCTGAGTAGTGAGGAAGCCAGACACATATCTGTGAGGAGGGAATTCCACAATTTTGGGGACTCCACAGAGAATACAATTTTCTGGGCCACCCCCACCCCCAAATTCCGAGGGCTGTGAAACTCCCAAGAGCTTCCCCTCTGCTGATCTGAACACCTGTGAGGTTCTGCAGGGAAGGAGGAGGTCTTTCAGCTATGTGGGGCCTAAGTTACTTAGGGCTTAAAACACTCAAGTGAGTACTATCAATTGGACCCAGAAATGAACTGGCAGTCAATGCAGCTCTTAGAACAGGGCCTATATGAGGTTATGTTCAGAGTTTATTTTCATACAATCCAGTTGGGAGTACATGGTTCTGGGACAGTTAGCTTAGCACAGTATTTAAGTGTGCTCTGTATCATTCTGTTCAAAAATACATAGTGTATTATTATTATTAATATTATTATCATTTATTTAAAATTATTTGTCTTTTTTTTACCAAGGTAATTCAAAGCAACTTTCAATATATGTACATACTAACACATACATTGAAACCAGCATAAAAGAAAAAATAAAGACCCTAAAGGAAAACCCTATTTTTAAAAGGCAGGATTAAAACATCCCACCCACTCAAGGCCAAAGATAATTGAGAGGCAAAGGCCTGATTAAACATGATTTTTGGTAAGACTGTAAGGAATGTAATGAATGTAAAGAAGGTAAGGAATGTAATGAATGTAAGGAATGCAACAAAATGTTGTAAATATATATATGATTGATAAATAAAGGTATTTATATTCAAAAAAAATAAAAAATAAACTAAATAAATAAATAAATAAATAAATAAACTGCAAACATGGAACAGGAAAAAAAAATAGTAAACATGATTTTTATATAATGATTGTGCCAGAACATTGCACAAACAGGGAGTCATCGCTGAAAAGGTCCATTCTCACATTGCCACCCTCCAGATCAGGGGTCAGCAAACTTTTTCAGCAGGGGCCAGACTATTTTTTTGGGGGGGGGGGGATGAACGAATTCCTATGCCCCATAAATAACCCAGAGATGCATTTTAAATAAAAGCACACATTCTACTCATGTAAAAACACCAGGCAGGCCCCACAAATAACCCAGAGATGCATTTTAAATAAAAGGGCACATTCTACTCATGTAAAAACACGCCGATTCCCGGACCAACCACAGGCCGGATTTAGAAGGTGATTGGGCCGGATCCCCCCCCCCCCCGCCTTAGTTTGCCTACCCATTCTTCAGATCTTCTGGCTCTCTTTGACAGGGGGGGAGGGAGGGGGACAAGGCAAGATCCGCATCACGATCACCTGCTCTTTGACAGATTTCAATTTCAATGTGTGGGGGGGGAGGGGGGGTGACAAAAAAAATTCAGACAGGGCTACGCCACTGGTCCACAATTTACTGTCCCTCTTTGATTAGGATTAATTCTTCATTGGTCTTCTATTTGCTTTCTGTTTCCATTTGATTTAAAAATTATTGCCTCTCCTAATACTTTTTAGACAGATACCTAATTAATATATATATATATCAGCTCACAGGTGAAAATTACTTGTACCTCTTTTTGAAGTTATAAACAGTAATGTTTCAGTAGAGTGAAATCCCTTTATTTACTTAAAAAATCTAACCTAAACTGGTTTCAGTCGAGTTTACAAACCTGTTTCATCTTCCCCAGCCAGGTCTCCTTCCTAATCCCTCTGCCCCTTAACTCCTTCAGCTTTGACCAGTGAGAGGGCTAACACCAGTAGAATAGCCAGGGACAGGCTCACTCACTGGACTGTGACTCGCTCCCTCCACCACCTGTTGGTCACAATGACACATAAAAAAGTCCCTGGCAGCATTCATACAGTGGGTGCAAATGTCTTCATTTTCAGCATGCAATCATTGCAGGGCTTGGGTGAATTATTATTTTCTTCCCACGTTAATACATTCTTGAAATAAATGTGTTTCACACTGTTCCTTTTATCATATTATTAAGGTGACTCCCTCACCATTTCATCTTGACCCACACTTGAATAAACCTTCAAACAGATGTGTGTTTACTCAGAAATTAGTCCTGCAGGCAGAGCTGTTCCCTCAGCCCTGCTCCACAGCTGCCTGCATGCCTTGCTGCCAAGGAAGCTGGACTTTTCCCATCACTGACAAGCAGAGAGAAGACTGAAAGAGGGACTTTAACTGAAGCCCTTCTGCAAATGGGGTATGTTAGTTGAATTTAGATTTACTTCTAAAGACCAAAGAGAGGGAACTGAAACCTGAAGGACTCTAGTTCATGTATGTTATGTGTGTGCACACTGAGGGGACATGAAAAAGGAACCTCCTAACATCTGCCCCAAGGAACGCGGGTGGCGCTGTGGGTTAAACCACAGAGCCTAGGGCTTGCCGATCAGAAGGTCGGCGGTTTGAATCCCCGCGACGGGGTGAGCTCCTGTTGCTTGGTCCCTGCTCCTGCCAACCTAGCAGTTCAAAAGCACGTCAAAGTGCAAGTAGATGAATAGGTACCGCTCCGGTGGGAAGGTAAACGGCGTTTCCGTGCGCTGCTCTGGTTCGCTAGAAGCAGCTTTGTCATGCTGGCCACATGACCTGGAAGCTGTACGCCGGCTCTCAACCAATAAAGCGAAATGAGCGCCGCAACCCCAGAGTCGGTCACGATGGACCTAATGGTCAGGGGTCCCTTTACCTTTTAACATCTGTCCCAGAAACCCAGTACTGTATCTTTGCCAGAACCAGCACCAGAAAATAAGTACCGTGTCTGTCGGAGCATATTGCTGCATGCCACCGCAATCTCCAAGCGGTGAAAGATTCTAGGCATTCCTTTTAAAAACAAAAACAAAAAAAAACCGTTTTTATTGAGTTTTACATATCAAATCATCAAAATAAATGGCGTACATTTCCCAGTTTTCCCCTCCCCCCAACTTCCCTCAAGCTTCTTTTCTGCCCCCCCCCCCCATATTGACTTCCCCTGCTTGCTTGCTTATATCTTCTTATGGATTCTCTATATTAATTCTTGTTATCTCTTATCGTTTTCACATCATCTTTATAGTTTTTATATTTATTTTTGTTAATTGTGTTTTCTCAAACCCTGCTCGTGAGTCCATTTCTTTACATTTTTCTGTCATGGTTCCCAGTCTTTTTTCAATTCTCTATTGTTTTTCTGTTAATTTCGCCATTTCAGCATATTCCATCCGTTTTTGTAGCCATTCTTCTTTAATTGGTATTTCTTCACTTTTCCATCTTTGGGCTAGTAACATTTTGAGTTATATAAATGCATTAACTTTTTTCCTTCTGAGGAAACTGATAGATCATAACAGTGAAACGAGAATCTTAGCCGGCAACTCGTTAAGGTTATTTGGAAGTTTATCTTGAGTTATTTTTTGTTATTTGGAGTTATTTGGAAGGTTTTCTTGAGTTATTTATATTTCTTTGAATTAGTTTATAACGTTTTTGAGTATTTTTGCTCTTGAGCAATTCTGCTCTTGGATCATTAAACATATTGTGTGTTAGAGTATCACTATATAAATATACGTTCATCTCGTTTCAGGGATCTTTCACGGTGTAGACTTCCTTTTTTGTAATTCAGATATTCCCGTGATTGTCTTTTTTGCCCAGCTGGCATACATAAAGGCTTTCTTCTTTTCTCTTGGCAGTTCTTGACCTGAAACGCCATTCCTGGTCACGTTCTTCGCCTGCCAGCCAATCCGCTGGGGGGGTGTGGCCAAGCCCCATTTAAACTGCGGCGCGAGCCGGAGAGCTTCTTTGATCTGCGTCGACGGCTCCAACTGCCGGCTTCTCCCTTGCTGGGCTTGGCTTTGCTCCATCTGCCGCGGCGGGGAGAGCTGCTGCTCCAACCCCCGAGCTACAGCGGAACGCGCGTCGGCTGGGCAGCAAACCGCTTCCTTTCCCGGAGCAGGAGAGCAGATCTCGGGGCGCACTTAGCGACGGTAGTGAGATCCGCCCATTGTAGCGATCATTACACACACACACACACACACACACACACACTAAGGTGGCCCAGCTGTGTTTTTGTGTAAGTAAGTAAGGGGCTGCTTCGTGGCTCTGCGCTGCGACTGCGATCCCTGCTTCAGCCCCGAGATAACAGCTGGGAGGCGCGATCAGGGGATCAGCGTTGAATCGCGGCTGCTGCGAGTTTCCTCTCAACCGAGGCATAGCTGTCAACCTTTCCCTTTTCTCGCGAGGAATCCTATTCGGAATAAGGGAGTTTCCCACCAAAAAAAGGGAAAAGTTGGCAGCTATGAACCGAGGCTTCACCTCGCAGCTTCTTGGCTCTGCGCAGCGACTGGGACCTTTCCTCAGACCTAAGGATTTTCGTTTCTTGGGGGGGCGATGTGTGCTGCCGGGGTGTTCCCCCTTCCCTGCATCCCATACAGTCCGTTGGCTTCATTTCCCCCTTCCCTGCTTTGCCTCCTGGCCGCCTGTCGGTGTTTGCATGCTTTGGGAGAGCGCAGTGGGTTAATTTCACGGAGCTTTATTGGGGGGGGGGGGAGAGAACGACAGTTGATTTCCTTCCCTGAAAGGTAACCCTTTCTTCGCCGACCGGCTTTTGCTGTGTTATTCAGCCGGCTGCAGGGCTTCCTCATAGCGAGCTTCCCTTCCTTTCCTGAAAGTTAACCCTTTCTTCGTCCACCGGCTTTTGTTGTGTTGAGGCGGCCGTGTTGTTTTTGGCCACGTGGGTTTGATTCCTAGCTTTGTTTACCAGCCTGAACGGTTGCGGCGGCCATTTTTGAAGTGGGCAAGTGACCTATATTTTACAGGTCTGAGAATCTTAGCTGTGGGCCGCCATTGTGTCGCACCACGTGGTCCGAGGGAGACCAATCAGAGTCTCTGAAAACGTAGTCGCATTCAGTTGCAGCAATAGTACCGGTAGCAGGCGTGTTAAAACGGCTTTTTGGCTCGGCTTTCTTGTGCTTAAAGCTTTGGATCGGGAGAATTTTTGTGCCGCTGTGCGGGATTCTCAGGTCTTCTTGCTGCATTGGCCCCTAGTGAGCTGCTTCCATTATAGGTACAGTAATTGTGTGCTGAAGTTGATTGATTTACTTAAATTTGATTAGATATCACTTGTTTTTTTATTTTTACACAATTAAAATTGCCAGAAATAAACAGATAAAAACATTTAAGTCTGCGCTTCGTCAGAACTGATTTAGTGGATTTAATTGAAGGTTAACTATACAACAGCTGTTTAATTTTATCATTTGCGTTCCATTGGTGGGCTCAGTTTATCAGGCTGCTGGGTGTTTAAGAAGACTTTATTGGACCAAAACGCCTCAGCTTAGTTGAATCACTTAGAATTTTTATTGCTTCATTTGCTCTAGCGCTAATCACCCTTATAGGCACTCAGGATATTTGGCAGTCGAATCATATGAAGATTGCTTCCGTTAATATTGTAACTGCCTGGCCCGGGTTATCCACTAACCCTTGGGCTCGTACCTATGGCCTTATATTAGAACTGCAGCCTGTGTCAATAATTCTGAGCTAAGGTTGCCTGCGCATCCAGGGTTCAACCAATCAGGGCAACAGGTTTTTTCTGTGGTAGTTCTAGAACTGTGATTAGGGGTTGTCTCATGGCTCCCAAGAAGAATCAGGCATCCGCGGCTGCCGGCACTGGGTCGAAATGTGCTCCGGCTACCAGCGCCCGGTCCCAGTCAGCCCAGTTAGGAAGGGGTTCCTCACTTTCAGGGCAGGCAGTAGGGCAATGGGGGTCAGCATTGGCAGGTATGGCGATGCGCCAGGTTTTTGCTGAATTGGATACCTTGATGCAGCGGTTTAGGCCTGAGGACGTGAGCCAAGATGCAGACCCTCAGTCTACCCCTGATTGTATTCCTGACACTGCAGCCAGTGCTTCCAGTGGGTCTCAGACCAGCGATGAGTCTGAGGAGCTGCCTGGTACCTCCCAGGCTCTATTTAGAGATGCGCAGCTTTTCATCTCGGCCTAGGTCTTCTGCACCCAAGCCCCGGAGTAACAGGCCCTCCACTGCACCGCGCCCGCATCGCACGAGATAGTCTTCCAATGCCCAGCAGGGGGCGGCAGCGCAGTCACGGCACACAGGCACCAGGGTCACCCGATCCACAGTCGAGGGCTTCTCCTCCTCCTTCCCAATAGTCCTCTGGACGGCAACCCTCTTTAACATCGCTCTTGGCTCGCTTCCTCGATCTCCCGCCCTCCCTCCCTATTTTCAGGTTTCGAATTTGGCCTTGCTATGGACCTCGGTTGGTCACTGTTGAGGGAATTTTTCCACTTGGAAATTCTATACTTTTTCAAATGCAGGTCTTGCTGCATAGGGAAAAAAAGTGAATTGCTGCATAGGGAAAAAAAGTGAATTGCTGCCTGGACTGGGAGAAGAGGAGGAGGAGCACTCAGATGTCGTTATCTGCTAAATGGTTAAGAACCCTGATGGCAACCCAAATCCCCTGATCCCCACCACCCAACAAAAAAAACCTCCCTTCTCCTTCCTCCCCCCGGAACCGTTTTTTGTGGATTCAGATGTGCACAGAGAAGGAACCCAGCTGCCGTTCTAAAGGATTTGTGCAGAAGAACTCAGGGATTGTACTCTGGCTGGAGCCAATGATGGATCACAGGGATGCTCTGGGCAGATCACACTAGGACTCAGGTTTTTAAAACCTGATTTATTATTAGATGGTGTTGTTTAATTAGTTTTATGGCAAGGGCTATAAGTGAACATTTGCTGTAACGCTTACAGTTAACCTCCCTTTACCCTGCTTTTTAAAAAGCCAATCATTCTCCATTGTCAGTAAGTGGCACCATTCTTGGGGACTTCCTGGACTTGTCAGTAATTATTTGAAAAATGCAAGGGCACAATCCAGACCAATGTAAGCAGTGTATGTCCATGGAAGAATTACCGGTAACACCACCTTGACTTTCTCTCACTGAAGGGAATGAGATGCAAATGTGCTTATTTAACCTGAGGCTCATACCTCAAGTTTATTAAAAATCTTGGCATCCTATATCTACTCAAGTATTTTTAAGTCCCCTTCAGCAGATGTAGACCAAGTCTGATGCATCGTAAAGGCTACAATCCTTCACACACTTAGCTGGAAATGGGTCCCTTTGAACCCAGGTGGGTTTACTCCTGAGTAGACATGCATAGGGTGGCACTGGAAATCCCTCTGTTGACACTTTTTCTTTCAAAAATATCTTTTTAATTTACAGGCTTGCCACGTGACCTCCAAAAACAGACTCACCGGTATGCGAAAGCACATCACATCTGGACTTGAAACAGGGACCTCCCTGCACAATAGATTGGTTGTACCTGCCAATCTGAAAGCAAGCAAGCATAGACACTGAACTTTCTAAGTTGCCAGAACACCTGTCATCAAAGTTGCATGTACACCTGCATCACACCTTGCCCAGGTCTCTCCCCAATTCTCCTTGCTTCATGATCCACCATTTACTGACAGAAAATTGGTAAGCTATTGATCATGAATTGTTAAAAACCAAAAAACACCACCCTACATAGCAAGCTCCACAGCATGTTTCCTTGTCTGTTACCTTTGCAGGGAGAATTGTTCCTCCAGTAGTATCTGCAATGCAGACAGACAAGATCCATAGAAAGACTTCTCACACCAATGAGTGGGAACGCTAGGAGGGGAAGCAGCCACCTGATCCAACCTACCTAGACACACACCAGTGATGCATCAAGTGAGCATCTTCCCAGCAACAGCACATTGCCGTGGTGCTTGAAATGGTCCTTTGGTGCAATGGTGGAGTTAAGAATCAAGCTCAGTCACTGAAGTCACCCCCCTCACATGCTAATACTTTGGCTTAAGCAAAAGGGAGCCAATCGTTATTTGGGCAGTGTGGGATAGAGACACAGAGAGAGATAGAGACAGATAGGAAGACATAGCAGTTGCATTGGAAGTAAGCATGGACACTGCAGGGGCTTGAACCCCGTCCTGGGAACCAGGAGTACCAACCACCAGTGTCTTTTTTGATTTTTTTTTTTTTTTTTTTTGAGCAATGCAACAAGGGGAAAAGCAAAACCTGAGAACATTCTGTGAATGTTCTCTCAGGAAAAAAGAAAACCTTAAGATGTTCAGAAGAGCTGTTTGGGGAGACCTGTGGAGAGACCAGCAGAAAAGAAAATGGGAAAAAGGAGAGAACAATACAAAAAACATTGTCTTGAAAAAAGACCACTGAGTGGTGGAATGTGAACTTACCTAAAGCAGCGTAGTCCAAATGCAGGTGACTCACTTCAGGTACAGTGAACTCTGGGAAGCCTGAAGGAAAGAGGAGATGGAACAAAAGAAGTGTTCTCCTACCTGCAGGTGAGCCTCATTGTTGTGACACAGAATAGGGCCTCTTCTGACAACTCAGTCACCGCAACCTGAAATAGTCTTAGAGCAATGAGTTGCAGACGGAACACAATAGAGATTTTCTTCCTAGTCAAGCAAGGGATACTCTGGGAAGCCTGAAGGAAAGAAGAGCTGGAACAAAAGAAAAAGTGTTCTCCTACCTGTAGGTGAGCCTTTTTTTACCACCATGACTTCTGGGACTCTCCAGAAAGAGAGGGTTCATTTGAGGGTTGGCAGCTCTATGAAGAGACCTGTGAAGAGACCAGCAGAAAAGAAAATGGGAAAAAGGAGAGACCAATACAAAAAACATTATCTTGGGTGAAAAACAGAGTGGTGGAATGCCAACTTACCTAAAGCAGCATAGTCCAAATGCAGGTGACTCTCACTTCAGTTACAGTGAACTCTTGGAAACTTGAGGAAAAGAAGAGCTGGAACAAAAGAAGTGTTCTCCTACCTGCATATGAGCTTCATTGTGGTGACATGGAACAGGGCCTCTTCTGACAACTTAGTCACCGCAACCTGAAAGAGTCTTAGCACAATGAGCTGCAGACGGAACACAATAGAGATTTTCTCCCTAGTCAAGCCAGGGATACTCACCTAAATGTCCTTCAATCATGGAATACCATTTTGACCGCCATTTTTGATTGAAGCTGAATGAGCCATTGATCTGGAGGGACACAACAGAGAGATGAGATTCAAACTTAAATCTCTGCCATTAAGCTTGGTGTGGAAAGAGGGAAGATTGCTCAATGGTGACCCTTTTGTTTGTCCATTTGAGATGCGACTTCATGTGTCTGCAATCTAGAGTCATTAGTTTGTCCCCAGCCACCTTCCACCAATCCTACAGAAAATGAGTTTTTTTAACAAAAACAAAACAGCTTTTCTTACCACCATGACTTCTGGGACTCTCCTGGAAGAGCTGGCTTCATTTGAGGGTTGGGAGATCTTTGGAGAGACCTGTGGAGAGACCAGCAGAAAAAAATGGGAAAAAGGACAGACCAATACAAAAAACATTGTCTTGAAAAAAGACCACTGAGTGGTGGAATGTGAACTTACCTAAAGCAGCACAGTCCAAATGCAGGTGACTCTCACTTCAGGTACAGTGAACTCTGGGAAGCCTGAAGGAAAGAAGAGCTGGAACAAAAGAAGTGTTCTCCTACCTGCTGGTGAGCCTCATTGTGGTGACACAGAATAGGGCCTCTTCTGACAACTCAGTCACCGCAACCTGAAAGAATCTTAGCACAATGAGTTGCAGACGGAACACAATAGAGATTTCCTCACTATCAAAGTATTACTAAGAATATTGCAGAGGGCTTTCAGTTATTGTGTTACCAGCTACACTTCATCAGCCTCGATCCACCAACATTTATTGTTCTTCCTTTGCTAAAGTCTTCCCTTTTCTTGGCTTTAAAAGAAAACTTTCCATTTTGCTTACCTGTTCTCATTGTGCTTTAAGCAAACTTCCTATCCACCTATGTGCTTTCATGTGCTCCTTTTTACATCCAAAGACTAGTTAGTTTGAAAAGTAAGCAAAACGTGATTTATCCCTGTCATATTCCTTCATTTTCTCTTGGCTTCTCCAGTTGTCACGTGTTTTTTGTTTTGTTTTGGTGGTTATCCTTAAAATCTTCATCTTGGGATTTTTCTGAGTTTTCAGTTTAGAGATTGCTATGCTAAGCTTTCTTTTGGGGACTTTCTCAAAGTCCATCTTTTGTCCACAACGGGGGCTTAGGAAGAGGGGTGGGGGCTCCGCACCCCCGGGTGTCATCTTGAGGGGGTGACAAAATGCTGGCTGAACCCGGCATTATTTTACACAAATAAAGGCTGGTGGGACTAGAGATGTAAAATTTCAGGAAATTTTGAAGCTTGGGAAAAAACCCGTCCCCCCCCCCCCGGGTTTTTTCAGGGGGAAATGGAAATTTTCAGAAAAATTGAAAAAAATGCTACATTAGCACTTCTTTTTTCTTTTCCAGATTGAAAGTCATTCTGTTACTTTAGAAACATAAAATATAACTATGGACAATTTTAATGGGCATAAAATTATCACAACTAGCATATTAAAAATATAGTGTAGTGTAGCCAAACAATTATTACAAACAGAATTTACTTTTAAAATAATATTTATTTGTATTTGTAACAAATGGAGCAACAATCTCCTGAACTGTTTACTAGTTTATGTGGAACAAAAAAAACCCTCCACAAAACAATTTTTAAAAATCCATAAGTAACAATTATTCATATTTCCTCGCCACAGTATTTAAAAAAACATTCTCAGAAAAAGAACTGAAGAATGAAGTGGGACTAAGTTTCAATGAATGGGCATGAAATTTAATCGGAATCATTTTCTGAGCTGTAATGTAATAATTAAGTATATACTTTCAGGCCCTTTTGGTTGCTCTATATTTTCTTCCAGTGCTTTTGAGGCCTAGTGAAGAGGAACAGAACCAATGCATACTGTGAGGGTTATACTATTCCCCCCCCCTTTCCTTTAATCCTTCCACTACTGAGACACTCCCTGGGGTTCACTGACAAGGATGTTTCCTTCAGTGAGCATACGGGAGTGTGAGAATAAGCAAACAGTTTCCTCTTCCACAGGAAAGCTTTGTTCTCTCCTCTTTCTCACCTCTTAAGGTACTGATACACTACCAGAGTTTAAGCACATTTAACTTTATTAGGTAACAAGAAAACATGGATGTCTCGGGCTATTACTGGTACAAATCTTCCTTTCATGGACTTCAGCTTTGTTATAACATTTCCTTTAGTCACTCCCCAGAGCCTAACCTCCCATTTTCTCTCTCTAACCCTCCACACCCAACTGCCAACCCCCAACTGCCTTTCAACCTTGTTTCCCCTCCTTTTAGAATGCCCACAAGCTCCGCCTCCCAGGGTACACCTGCCTAACCTGGGAGGGATAGATTAACCCATGATGAACCTGAATCATCAGCAGGCATTATTCCGCCACACATACCACATGCATGCAAAAACAAAACTGAAACCTTATTCTTTTCTGGTGACAACAGCACCTCCTAAAGGAAGAAATGTATCTTGTTCTTGCATTGGAGAGCTCAGTTTGTAACCTAGGACTTGCTTGTCCTCACAGAAATTAGAATAATCTGATACCATACATATTTTTCTAGAAATTATAAAATATTTGAACCCCTTAAAATATTTTATTCATCATGTTAAAATAAAACATTCCATAATCAATTTTTTCAGAAAAAAACAAAAAAGGCTTCAGGGGGAAAATGGGGGGGGCTGTTTCCCTCCCCCCCCCCGGGAATTTTTTCGGGTTTTTTCCGGGCCTTCACATCTCTAGGTGGGACCTAGAGAACCCCGTTTGCCCTTTTAAGGAGGCTCTGCCCCTAGCAGCCGCTCCAAGGAGCAAGTGGGCAGCGGCGTCCCCTATTCATTCATGCCGTTCCCCCTCCTACACGCCATGGAGCGTGTTTAATCAGCACGGGGAGGGAGGGGGGCCCCTGACTCGCCGTAAGCGGCTCCTGCTTTGCTGTTTAACAGCGTACCAGGGAGGGAGTGGGAGCCGCCACTCCCTGGCTCGCTGTAAAGCGACAAAGCAGGAGCCGCTCGTATGAAAACGGTACGGACGGTGGCGGGATCCACTGCTCATGGCTGCAGCTGCGAACAGAGGATCCTCCACATGCGGCTATGGCCGCGGAATGGCTGCACGCGCCGCCGCGCCTGGGTCGGGGCGGCAGGGCAAGCACCCCATGGGGTGCTGCCTTGTCACCCTCGCAAACATGCAACCCGGGCCGCACTGCCCCCCCTCACCTTGTGACGCCACTGCTCCTCCCCTTTATCTTCTCCATTCTGCCCCTGCCCACATCTTCTCTAAACACACACAGATGAGTTCCAATGCCATCATTGACATGCTTGCATTGGATTCTTCTCCTTCCGCGACCCCCCCCCCCACCTTCGGATTGTAACACCCCCCAAACCACCTCTGTGTGGAATAGGGACTGTCATCTTTGATGGAGAAGATGTGCCTTTTTATTTTAAAGCTCTCGCCAACCACTCCACCCCCCTGCTTCTTGCCACTAGGTTCCATCGACAGAGGGTTTCCCCCCCCCTTCCCCTTTGAGCCACTGGGAGCCAGCTAGGAGCGCCCACCATCCTGCCCGACTTCAAATATTGGTCCTTTGTAGGGAAGGATTTTCTCTACTTGAGTGTGTGTGTATATCCACGGGGCCTCTTTTAAATGACTCATTCTGTATATCTACCATCCCCACACTTCAGCCTTCAAGTGCTGTTGAGCTACAACTCCCATCATCCCTGACCCCTGGTCCTAGTAGATAGGGATGATGGGAGTGTCAGGAAGTGTCAGGTTCACAAGTAGAACCTTGGCAGAGACACATGCCCGACTGGCATGTTCCCTCCTTCCTGGGCGATCGGGAGCTTCTTAGGCATTCCTCAGCCCGAACATCACAGCGACAGATGCCAGAAGACATCTGCACACTTAGTGACCCACAGAGTTTGCTCAGCCTGCGTGAAAGACCTCAGCAACACAGCATGTTGAGATAAACTACTTTTATTTACATATAAACACACACGGAGCTATGAGACATGGCTCCTGCTCTCTCTATCATCAGGCAGCAAAGAGAAAGAACAAAAGACAATAATCCCACTTCAGGGAACACAGTAAGACATAACATCCTGTCTTCGTAATCAAAACACCTACCCAGTCATGTGATAGACAACAAACCCATGACTGCACATGGGGAATGAATCTCCAACGGAGTTGTAGTGCAACAGCATCTGGGGATTCGAGTTTGAGAAAGGCACACATCTGTATATGCACACACACATTCACAGTTCTCTTTTCTGCACCTGTATAAAAACATTCCTATTTAGACAAACCTACCCAGATGCTTAGAAAGTTGAGGTAATTTTAATCTGTTTTAGTATTTTAACTTTTGTGCGTTTTAAAGTAGGGTTGTAATTTTTGCTTGCTTTTACTGGCTTATCTCTTGTAAACCACTTTGGTTTTGTTTTTTTTTACAATCAAGCGGTGTATAAATTTGATAAAATCAATAAACTCACACAAACAAACATATTTAGGATAGTATTTTGTCAAATAAAATAGAATGGTAGTGTTGGGAGGAATCCTGAGGGTCATCTAGTCCAACCTCCTGCAATGTGGGTATGTGTGTGGGGGGAGAGAGAGAAAACGTAGTATTTCATCATAGATGCCTATTGTTTTAACTATATAATTGTTAACTGGATTTTAGTAAATCTTACTTAGCAGCATAAGTAGGAATGTAAGGGGTAGGGAGAAAGACCAAAACAACTTCCCAACCAAGTGGATGTCAAGCCTGTTTCAACCTTTTAACTCCCCTAAAATTTCGTTTGTTTGTTTTTATTTGATATAATATGCCTGACGCAAAAAGTGCTTCTGAAAGAAAGAAAAAGAAAGAATACCAAATTGTTTCATAGAACTTTTCACTCTTACATAGGGTAAAGTCACCCTAACTGGAGTGGTACTTCTTGGTACTATGCTTCTGAAGGTCAGCTGCTGGAAATTGCAGGAGGGGAGCATGGTCATTGTGAGAACAGAATGCTGGACGAGATGGAGCACTGGCCTGGTGCAACAGGCTTTTCTTAAGTTATTTTGTATATGGTGCAACTCAGGAATAGGTGAAGCCCCATTGATTCTTGGGGCAGTAAGGCAGGACTGAACTGGCAGTCAATGCAGCTCTTAGAACAGGGCCTATATGAGGTTATGTTCAGAGTTTATTTTCATGCAATCCAGTTGGAGGGAGTACATGGTTCTGGGACAGTTAGCACAGTATTTAAGTATGCTCTGTATCATTCTGTTCAAAAAGACAGTGAATTATTATTATTTATTATTATTATCATCATCATTTATTATTATTGGTCTTTTTTTTTAACCAAGGTAATTCAAAGCAACTTTCAATATATGTACATACAAACACATACATTGAAACCACCACCTGACCTTGCTACGCCACTGGTCCACAATTGACTGTCCCTCTTTGATTAGGATTAATTCTTCTTTGGTCTTCTATTTTCTTTCCGTTTCCATTTGATTTAAAAATTATTGCCTCTCCTAATACTTTTTAGACATACCTAATTTATATATATATATATCGGCTCACAGGTGAAAATTACTTGTAGTGTACCTCTTTTTGAAGTTATAAACAGTAATGTTTCAGTAGAGTGAAATCCCTTTATTTACTTAAAAAATCTAACCTAAACTGGTTTCAGTCGAGTTTACAAACCTGTTTCATCTTCCCCAGCCAGGTCTCCTTCCTAATCCCTCTGCCCCTTAACTCCTTCAGCTTTGACCAGTGAGAGGGCTAACACCAGTAGAATAGCCAGGGACAGGCTCACTCACTGGACTGTGACTCGCTCCCTCCACCACCTGTTGGTCACAATGACACATAAAAAAGTCCCTGGCAGCATTCATACAGTGGGTGCAAATGTCTTCATTTTCAGCATGCAATCATTGCAGGGCTTGGGTGATGAATTATTATTTTCTTCCCACGTTAATACATTCTGGAAATAAATAAGTGTGTTTCACACTGTTCCTTTCATCATATTATTAAGGTGACTCCCTCGCCATTTCATCTTGACCCACACTTGAACAAACCTTCAAAAAGATGTGTGTTTACTCAGATGTTAGTGCTGGTATATTCTATGGGCCTTACCCCTTCATGTTTTTAGGATTGCAGCTGAATATGTTGGATTGGGGAGGGCATGCTCATCACTTCTTGGCATTTATTAACCCATCATACTCTCAAGTGACCACCGTGAAAAAGGGCTGAGGGAAATGCTATGGGAAGAGGGGCTGGTTTGGGACCATGGGTCTAGCCAAGGTGGCGGCAGTGACAGAGCTGGGTGCTCCAGCACCCAGAGTGACACACATGCCATGCACCTGGGGGTGAGGACGATCTGTCCAAGGGGCTGATCGGCGTGGCTGCACAATTTTCCCTGGGGGCCGATCTCGGTGCCGCTTCACAATCCTCCTTGGGGGCCAATCTCGGCGT
This sequence comes from Darevskia armeniaca, assembly GCA_034641395.1. Taxonomy (NCBI): domain Eukaryota; kingdom Metazoa; phylum Chordata; class Lepidosauria; order Squamata; family Lacertidae; genus Darevskia; species Darevskia armeniaca. Next base: position 374,974 of record JAWWNF010000386.1, on the reverse strand, counting down.
GGGGGGGCGCGCCGATTGTCACCCCCTTAGCATTTTGACAGCTAACCCCCCGGACTCGAGCAGGGCGAAGGGGAGGGAAATTGACAACATTTACCCTGCAATTGGATTATTTTAAGGACTAAAAAAAGCACCGCTCACCCTCTGGAATGTGGGACTCCGGGTCAGAGCGGCAGAGGCTATTGTGATGTAACAAAGACTTTGAGTAAGAATGGCAGATGAAAATGATGGACTATATGGAACTTGCCGAACTGACGGGGAGACTCCGCGACCAGAGGGAAGAGGCGGTGGAAAAAGAATAGAAGAAATTTAAGGATTACATTAAAAATTATTGTAAGATTTAAAGTTAGAAAAATGCTGGAAGATGTGGTAGGTTACAGAGTAGAAATAAGATTAGTTAAGTAAAATTTATGATGTATGATTAAGAGGTGTTAAGATAGAAATATGAGTAAGGAAAGATAAAGTGTATAAGTTAAAGTAAGAAATAGTATTAGTAGATAAGAGAAAATAACATTAGAAGATGATAAGAAATTGCTAAAGCTGAAATACAATGAAACGCAGTAGGAGTGATAGGAGGAAGTCAAACAAAGATAAGGAAAGAAGGGGAAAAAGAAAGATATGTGTTTATTGTTTTTGTATTTGTTTAGCATGTGATATGTGTTAAGTTGTGTTTTTATGTATGGAAAACCTAATAAAAATTATTTTTTAAAAAAAAATAATTGTGTGTTTTCCCTTTATTGGTTAACTACCATTGCCTCATCACTTACTGAGATGATCTTTCCAAATATAGCCATACATAGCTGCAGCAGAGGGAACGAAGTGAAGCTGGGCTCTCATCCGCTTTTCCGAGAAACCAGCTCCACCAGAGTCCTCTCTCCTATCATCAGTCATCTAACAGCAGCCATTCTCGGTGATCTCAGGGGCTCAGAGTGTCCATTGCCAACTGCAGCTGCTGCACTGCTCTCCCCCTCGTCCCTCCCAAACCCTTTTCCTTTTGTGTCACGCCTTTTAGATTGCAAGTCTGAAGACAAGGGCTGTCTTGCTTTTGACCTTTGTAAGCCACTCTGAGAGCATGGGGGGGGGGCTTGAAGAGTGAGGCAAAAATGCTCCCCCCCCCACCAAAAAAATTATTCCATGCTCTTCTCCAGCCAAGCACCCAAGTCTGCATAGTTTATATGCTCAAACACACTAATATATACATACTATGTAAATCACGTAAGGGCATCATGCAATGTGTGTGGGGAAACACCACTTGACAGCTTATGAATGAGCCCTTGCCATCCACTGAAGGGAGTGGATTGACATTGTGAATTGGTGTTATTCATTATAGATGCAGTAGACGTGGGTGGCCCTGTGCGTTAAGCCACAGAGCCTAGGGCTTGCCGATCAGAAGGTCGGCGGTTCAAATCCCCGCAACGGGGTGAGCTCCTGTTCCTCGGTCCCAGCTCCTGCCAACCTAGCAGTTCGAAAGCACGTCAAAGTGCCAGTTGATAAATAGGTACCACTCCGGCGGGAAGGTAAATGGCGTTTCTGTGAGCTGCTCTGGTTTCGCCAGAAGTGGCTTAGTCATGCTGGCCACATGACCTGGAAGCTGTATGCTGGCTCCCTCAGCCAATAAAGCGAGATGAGCGCCGCAACCCCAGAGTCGTCCGCGACTGGACCTAATGGTCAGGGGTCCCTTTACCTTTTGAGGTATTAGGTTACATCTGGCAAAAGGTAACAGGTTTGTTCCTTTTACAAGCGGCAAAAGAGCTCTGAACAGCTCCACAGCGCCACCTACTGTATCTATAATGAATATCACCAATTCACAATGTCAGTCCAACTCCTTTGGCAATCACTGAGTAAGATTAATAAAATAAAAAAATTCCTTCCAGTAGCACCTTAGAGACCAACTAAGTTTGTTCTTGGTATGAGCTTTCGTGTGCATGCACACGAAAGCTCATACCAAGAACAAACTTAGTTGGTCTCTAAGGTGCTACTGGAAGGAATTTTTTTATTTTATTTTGTGTTTGACTATGACAGACCAACACGGCTATCTACCTTTAACTGAGTAAGATTGTCTTCCATAAAGACGGTTTTAAGAATGAGTCCGTAAGTGACTGTGGAGGCCAATTCTGGACCCACACGTCCTTCCACAGTGGGGACATTGGTTCCCAGGTGGGAGTTGATCACGGTGTGGATTTGCCAAACGTGCCTTCTTCTTAGCATGCTTCTCCCTTTTGTCCTGAATTCAAGCGTCTTGTAAGCCCATGACACCTTTGGTAAAGGCTGTCCTCCAACTGGAGCGCTCACAAGCCAGTGTTTCCCAGTTGTCGGTGTTTATACTAATTTTTTTTTAAATTTGCCTTGAGAGAGTCTTTAAACCTCTTTTGTTGACCACCAGCATTACGCTTTCCATTTTTAAGTTCGGAATAGAGTAGTTGCTTTGGAAGACGATAATCAGGCATCCGCAAAACATGACCAGTCCAATGAAGCTGATGTTGAAGAATCATTGCTTCGACACTGGTGATCTTTGCTTCATCCAGTACACTGATATTAGTTCGCCTGTCTTCCCAAGTGATGTGCAAGATTTTTCAGAGACACCATTGATGGAATCTTTTGAGGAGTTGGAGATGGTGTTTATTAAGTGGTCCATGTTTCATAAGCATACAGTAATGCTGGTAGTACAATAGCTTTGTAAACAAGCATTTTGGTTTCCCTGCGAGTGTCCCGGTCCTCAAACACTCTGCACTTCAATCGGGAGAAAGCCGCACTCGCAGAGCTCAGGCGATGCTGGATTGAGGCATCAATGTCGACCCTTGTGGAAAGATAACTGCCCAGGTAGGAGAAGTGATCGACATTTTCCAACGTTACACCACCAAGTTGCATTTGTGGAGCTGCAGAGGAGTTAATTTGTACTTGTTGGTGCAGCACTTTGGTTTTTGGGATGTTGAGCGACAAGCCAAGCTTTTTGTAAGTTTCTGCGAAGGTATTTAGGATGGTTTGGAGGTCATCCTCTGAGCATGCACACACTATGTTGTCATCAGCATACTGAAACTTTATGGCGGAAGTTACGGTAACCTTACTCTTTGCTTTCAGCCTGCTCAGATTGAAGAGCTTTCTATCTGTTTGATATATGACTTCTACCCCAGTGGGGAGTTTCCCTTCGACAAAGTGTAGGATCATGGCAATGAAAATAATGAATAGAGTTGGGGCAATAACACAACCCTGTTTAACACCTGATCCCCCTGTGAATGGTTCACTTTGAGAGCCATTGTTATCTGCGATTGTTGCTGTCATATTATCATGGAGGAGCCGAATGATGTTTACAAATTTATCTGGGAAGCCAATTTTAAGAAGGACAGTCCACAGGGCATTACGATTTACAGTGTCGAAAGCCTTAGTCAGGTCAATAAACGCCATACACAGGGGTTGGTTTTGCTCTCTGCATTTTTCCTGAAGCTGTTGAGCACTGAAAATCATGTCCACTGTCCCCCTAGAAGGCCGAAAACCATTTTGGGATTCAGGAAGGGTCACCCTGGATATTGTTAAGAGACGGTTTGCTAAGATCCTTGCAAGAATTTTGCCGGCCACAGCTAATAGAATCCACTCCATTCATAAGCTGTCAAGTGGTGTTTCCCCACAAACATTGCCTTAAGCCCTTGCATCATCTCTACCTAGTATGTATGCAAGCCGAAGAACCTGCTGTAGGTAAAACAATAAAGTTTATTATTTAGACAAGGAATAAGGTGATGATTTAAGTCTATATATTCTATACGTTGTTAAGCTGCACAAAAAACCCGTCTTGGACTCTCTTGAGACCCTCCTTTGATATTTCCTTTTCACATTCCTAAGGATGTGTTCCCGACTGTTTGTTCCTGCAAAAGACAACAACAAGTAATTGTTAGCCTGTTATCCATATTAGAATGTAAGCAAACAAAAAAACAAAACAAAAAACAGGAACTGGCAGGAAGACATTTTGAGGCGACAGACGAAACCCATCCATTCCTGACTCTCCTTTCCTCTCTCAGTTTTAAGGGTTGTATAAATGCTAAATAAAAACCCATGGACACCTGAGGAGGTGTCAATGACTTACCTGTAACCTGTGAAACTTACCTGTAACTCTATCCGATGTCCCTCCTTTATATGACGTATTTCTGATGTATGACTGATGTTCTTGCAGGCCAGGCCGCGGGGAGATCCAACTGTGGATCAAAAGGTATAAAAATTCTGGTTTCCTTTTGTTCTGGTTTCTCCTCCCTTCTGTGTGTGGGGAGCCTGTTGCAACATGAAACCCCATAAGGGAGAGAGAGATTTTTTTCTTATAATACTACATTTAACATAGATAAGAGACAGCAGAATTACAGCCTGCTCCAATTTATAAGCTAAGAGAATGGCATGTTAAACGGGCAGCAGAGGGCGCTCAGCCTCCACCTGGTCTATTTTTAAATCCTTAAAGTCAGGTATGATTTAATTTAGTGAGGTTGGTCACAGATTCAGCCTGGGTACAGAGCACACAAGCGTGGACTTTATTTCTGACATTTTTATAAATCCAGATAGTTCCAACGCTTACAAAGCAAAATCAAAACTATTGGTATTGACTTAGAACACTTGTATAATTCAAGTGAGCAATATTTATTGTAATATTCAAATCAGATTAACAGACATTGAAAAACAAAACATTGAGTCAACTGTAAATAAAATTTGCTTCCCCAAGTTTTATGGTTTAAATCCAACAGATAACAGGGTCACTTATATTTCAAAATTAATAATTCCAGTCCAATGTAGGGCCTTTAAGCATAGCTGGCAAGTTTTCCCTTTTTTTGCGGGAAATTCCCTTATTCCGAATAGGATTCCTCGTGAGAAAAGGGAAAGGTTGACAGCTATGCTACGTTAGCCCAACCGAAAGTCTCCCCCTCGACTTTTGTCAAGGGCAGATATTTAAGCATCCCAGAAATGATAGACATTGCAGATGTTTTTTGAATGAGCCGGGAACAGTAGAACATATTCTTTTCTACTGTCCATTGTACAACCAGCTACACAAACATGTGCTATCCCCTTTTCTGGGTAGTCTAACATCACGGCACAATGAAAATATCAGTTTCTATCTGTCTGACATTAACCCAGAAGCAGGACCGGTGCTGGCAATTTTGGCGCCCAGGCGAGGGGGCGGGCCACGTGACGTCATTGCGTATGACGCAGGTTGCGGAGCGGTGCCCCGCCCCCTGCCCAGCTGGGCGCCCCCCGCTGCCGCGGTTTGCTTGCTCCGCCGCTGGTTGGGGCGGCGGCGGGGGGCAGGCTGGCCAGCGCCCCCTCCATTTTGGCGCCCTCACCGCCGCGGTTTTCGCCCCAACCTGCTTGCTCCGCCGCTGGTTGGGGCGGCACCGGGCGGGAGCGGGGGGCAGGCTGGCCAGCGCCCCCTCCATTTTGGTGCCCTAGGCAATTGCCTAGTTCGCCTAAATGGACGCGCCGGCCCTGCCCAGAAGTAACTGCAAGGGTGGCTTGCAAGAGTTTTTATCAATAGTATCTCTTAGAGTATACGGGTGGCGCTGTGGGTTAAACCACAGAGCCTAGGGCTTGTCGATCAGAAGGTCGGCGGTTCGAATCCCTGCGATGGGGTGAGCTCCCGTTGCTCGGTCCCTGCTCCTGCCAACCTAGCAGTTCAAAAGCACGTCAAAGTGCAAATAGATAAATAGGAACCGCTCCGACGGGAAGGTAAACGGCGTTTCCATGCAGTGCTCTGGTTTCGCCAGAAGCGGCTTAGTCATGCTGGCCACATGACCCGGAAGCTGTACACCGGCTCCCTCGGCCAGTAAAGCGAGATGAGCACCGCAACCCCAGAGTCGTCCGCGACTGGACCTAACTGTCAGGGGCCCCTTTACCTTTGTCTCTTAGAGTGGTGAATGGCACTATTTAGCGGGGGGGAAACTCCAGTGAAAATTCTCGTTATTACATACGGTATTTTTACATGGCTGTTTATTTGTATATATTTTAAAATTTTATACACGAATGCTTTATGATGGCCTATATTTGTAATGCCTAATAAAGGTTTGGCGAAGTAAGTAAGTAAGACAAAATTCCTCTTTGCCCCATGTAAAATGCCCTCTGCTTTTAGGTTGGCCAGTCTGGAGAATTTCCCACGAGCTTCAAAAATGGAAGAAAAATGGAGACTGCCCCAAAGCCGGGCGTTCATCCCTGGCTACATGGAGTCCGGTGGCGCAGTCATATGTGATTGTTCCCCAGCTGAAGAACAACACACACACGCCATTATTAAGGCTAAACTATTTATTGTAGGAATAGTGCAGAGAGAATCTCTGCTGCCAGCTCAGTAAGTCAGAGCTGGCATAAAGCGTCCGTCCGGCATCAGGTCTAGCCAGAAGAGAGAGTACAGTGAAACATAAACATCACATCACATTGTGGAGAAAGGAGATAAGCTAGCTTTCTCACGGGTACAGGCACAAGTCATACCAGCCTCGCTGTAGCTGTTTGCCGCTCGGCTTGGACAAATATCATAACATCTACATCAGGCAAGAGAGGGCAAAAAGTGGTACCCTGGGAACCTGAGCAGCACTTGAAGTCCCTTGAAATGTACAGGCTGACAAAGGTCTGGAAGAGAACATGAAGATGGGCAAGACTCATGTTAAGTTCCTTTCCGGAGTGATCAGTATTGTTCTTTCTTAAGGAAAATCTTTCCCCCCATTAGCTGGATTGTCAGTGCTGTGAGTTTTAAGGGATTCTTAGTTGAAGCAGTGCTGGATTTACGTATAAACAAGCTATAGCTTAGGGCCCCACTCTCTTGGGGCCCCCCAAAAAATGTAAAGGGAAAAAAACCTGGATGTACATTTCCAAAATATAAGATAAAAAACAAATAAAATAAAACCTACATACAGCAACAGTGTTTTGTGTTGTATAGGCTCCTATGATGTAAGTAATGGGCCCCGCCTGCTAGCCTGCTCCCTAAAATATCACTGGTTTTCTCATTCCTATATATAGGGTGCCTATCCTATTTTGTTATGTGCAAATGGCTTTAGATACCTATTAGGTCCATAAATTACCATAATAGCATACCGTATTTTTCTGTGTATAAAACGCTCCCTATTTTTTTAAACCCAAAATTAAGAAAATGCACCATGCACTATCCATGTATAAGAGGACCCCTTATTTTAAACTTCAGAAATGTAGGAAAAAATATAGTCTTATACATGGAAAAATACGGTATATTCAACACAAAAAAATTGGCAATTTGTTGTTGACAAAGGACAGCTGGAAATAAAAAGGGCCCCATTACCTTCAGTAGCTTAGGGCCACATCAAACCTAAACCCGGCCCTACGTTGAAGCAAGGTGAGCTTGACTCCACCATCGAGAAAGACTCTGAGGCAGGTGTTCTTGCTGCTTAAGGTTGATGGGACGAGGCAATGGCTTCTTTCACATGCTGTTTTGGGAAAGACTGCAATGCCCATCACTTACAAAGTCTACAAATGCCACAAGAAATATTCTTCTGTTAAAGGTGCCCCAGGACACTCTCTAGCAGGCAGACATGCCAAACTCCATAACTCTTTCTTTGCTTATTTAAAACCCTTCAGCCACGAAGGGAGCCAATAAAAACTTCAAAACCAGAAAAGGACCATCAGCAATGCAGAATGCAAGTAAGAGGAGGAGATTAAATAAATCACAGCAATTAAATACACCTGGAGCAGGCAAACCCCAGCCGGGTAATTAAATCCCATAAAACTCTGCTGGAATAGGAAAGTTTTCAATTGATGTTAATTATACTAAATTATTGTTAACTGATGTTAATTATTTTAAATGTATCCATTTAAAATTAACTACTGCCTGAGGCAAAGCTTTTTGCGGGGGGGGGGGCAGAGGATGTCACTGTGTACCCCCCAGTCTCCAGATCAAAGGTGACCCGTGATGCAGCAAAAAATACAACTCACAGGACATTGTAAGGTAGGATTGTGATTAAAACCACTGAAATGAAGTAACTTAAAGCAGGATGGGGCCAGGAGCTTCCTGCAGGACTGGGAGTACTCTGTGCTCGAAAGAACAGATTCTGTGCCAAGGTAACCCGAATTCTGCATCAGGAAATGCTGAATTCTGCGTCCAGCATATATTGTACACATCGGGCATGTTTTCCAGTTTGAGACTCCTTAGGGTAGTGATAAAGCAGGATATCAAATCCAAACTCTTTTTCTTTTTCTTTCTTCTTCTTCTTCTTCTTCTTCTTCTTCATTGATTATTGTCTGCATGGTTTATTCTGCCTCCATTTCTTCCAGGAAGAGGAAAGGAGCTATTCAGGGCACCAGAACTCCCACCACCACCAGGCCAGCCCATAGCTGTCAACTTTCAGATTTGAAAATAAGGGATTTTCTCAAACTTTCGGATTTGAAAATAAGGGATGCTGCGAGGGTGGTGCAATGGCACCAAGTAGCCTAGCCACCCTGCGCTCAAGAGGCTGCGTGCGAACGGGTGAGCGAAAGAACGAGCGCATAGACGGCAGGCAGGCTGTCTGTCTGGTTGGGCGTGAGGGTCTGGCTGCACAAGGCATGCAAGCTCTGCCCCCAGTCGGTCTCAGACTCCTTATTGGCAGCCGAGCAACGCAGCTGAGGAGCCTCCCTGGCCGGCAGGGAGGGAGAGGAGCTGCTTCCTTTGAAATCTGGGAAATTTAAGGGATATCAACAATCCGGGATAGCAGCGGGAAACGGCATTGGGATAAGGGAGTTTCCCACCAAAAAAGGGAGGGTTGACAGCTATGGGCAGCCACTGGAAAACTTACTTAGTGACATCCCTGGCATCTGGGGTCCTCCCAAGCATTGCCCACAGCCTTTCAAGTATCTTCTTCTTTGGCGATCACTCATAGCCAAGTAAGATTGTCTTCCAAAACAGGGTTTTAGCAGTGAATCCCTAAGTGACTGTGGAGGCCAATTCTGAATCCACATGTCCTTCCACAGCAGGGACCTAGGTTTCCAGGAGGGAGTTAATCACAGTGAGGGTTTGCCAAGCATGCCTTCCTCTTAGCACGTTTCTCCCTTTCATCCTGAGTTTGAGTGTCTTCAAAGCCCATGACACCTTTGGTAAAGGCTGTTCTCCAGTTGGAGCGCTCGCAGGCCAGTGTTTCCCAGTTGTCGATTTTATGCTACATTTCTTTAGATTTGCCTTGAGAGAGTCTTTAAACCTCTTTTGTTGACCACCACCATTCCGCTTTCCATTTTTAAATTCGGAATAGAGTAGTTGCTTTGGAAGACGACAATCAGGCATCCGCACAACATGACCAGTCCAACGAAGTAGATGTTGAAGAACCATTGCTTCCACACTGGTGATCTTTGCTTCTTCCAGTACACTGGTGTTAGTTCGTCTGTCTTCCCAAGTGATGTGTAAAAATTTTCAGAGACACCATTGATGGAATCTTTTGAGGAGTTGGAGATGGTGTTTATAAGTGATCCATGTTTTACAAGCATACAGTAATGCTGGTAGTACAATAGCTTTGTAAACAAGCATTTTGGTTTCCCCGAGGATGTCCCGGTCCTCAAACACTCTGCACTTGCAGAGCTCAAGCGATGCTAGATTTCGGCATCAAAGTCGGCCCAGGTAGTGAAAGTGATATAAGTTTGATATAAGTTGTTTATTCTAAAGTTATTGGATCTGATTGTTACTATTAATGTTTGAAGTTTTATTATGTTTTTATGTCTTGGAAGCCGCTCAGAGTGGCTTGGGCAACCCAGCCAGATGAGTGGGGTATCAATGAAATATTATTATTATTATTAGGCGGAATGTGTATAAATTATATTTATTGGGTTTTTAACAAACATAAACAGTATAAAAAACATAATACAAGATACAAAATACAAAATACAAAATACACACTACATAGAAACAAACAACTATCATAATTTCCCCTTCATTATGTCCAATCATATTAGGGTGACTTCCTCTCGCCCCCCCCCACTGCGTCTCATTGTCCATCATCTTTAGTAATTTCTTGACATCTTAAAATGTTTTTACAATAATCACTTATAGTCTTTTCTTAGGAATGTCTTAACTTATAATCATAATCTACATACTTAAACCTAATTTACAAATCAGTAAGCTATCCTTTCTTCCAGCTTTTCCCAATCTTTAAATCTTACAATAGTTTTTTAAATAGACTTTAAATTTTTCCCAGTCTTTTTCCACCGCTTCCTCCCTCTGGTCTTGGAGTTTCCCGGTCATTTTGGCGAGTTCCATATAGTCCATCATTTTCACCTGCCAGTCTTCTATGAAAGAATGTGTATCTTTCATATTTCATGCCTCAGGCATCAAACTGTCTAAGCTCCAAGTCTGAACTTTTCCAGAATGAGTTGCACCTCTGCTGTTGATCTGAATAATCAAGGTTTTCTCCTTTGAGATACAAAACAGGCAACACGGTACAGTAGAATAATATATCAAAATGACGCAAACCGTGAAAAATATTCAATCATATATATATATGCAACTGGAGGAAATCTACTCCATACAACATACAAATGTCTCAAAAGGTGCAAAGAGATTCAAAAGTGCAATGTCCAATGTGCAACAAGTCCAATGTCATAAAGTGCTAAAGTCTCTCAGGAGTCCACGTTTCTTCTTCATTTCTTCAGGGACGGACATCGTCTTAAATAATAATATAATTCACAGTGTACATAGTGAGCGTTTACATTCTTAGAATAAATAAACATATTAACATAATATGTTTATTTATTCTAAGAATGTAAACGCTCACTATGTACACTGTGAATTATATTATTATTATTTAAGATGATGTCTGTCCCTGAAGAAACAATAATAGTGAAACGGGGATAATACAAGCTAGCCGCCCGTCAGGAGAAGCAGACGTGGACTCCTGGGAGACTTTAGCACTTTATGACATTGGACTTGTTGCACATCGCACATTGCACTTTTGAAAGTCTTTGCACCTTTTGAGACATTTGTACGTTGTACGGAGTAGATTTCCTCCGGTTGCATATATATATGATTGAATATTCTTCACGGTTTGTGTCATTTTGATATAAGGTTTTCTCCTTTGGCAGCAATGGAACTCATTCATTCAGGAAACCACTTGGTGCCCTTGTGTTTATTTTCAATCTGTTTTTGCTACTGTATAATACCGGTAGTTGTCCTGTGGTTTGGAAGTTCTAGCTCAACTTGGCTCCCTTGGGAAGAATTGTTCCACTACTACACCATCCGCACAAACCAGACTGTTATTGTAGGGGTTGCCCACAAACCCTACAAGCACTGTTTTGGGCTGCGTGCAGCAGGAGGATAGGGCAACAATGGCGTATTTTCCAAAATAAAAATATTCTGCTTCAATTTCTTCCTCATTCCACACGCTGCCAAAACACTCCTTTGAAATTCCTGCAAAATGCACAAGTTTCTTCTCTGTCCACAAGTTGGCACTGTTTTGCGTGCAGGAAGGAGGGTGGATGGCTGGATGTAGAATTCCAGTCCTTTCCTCAGGCTAACTCAACATCACCCCCAACAGGGCAGAATCAGACAGCTGCACCAGGCTGCAGATTTTGGGCAGCAAATTGTTAGTTATTTAATCCAAGGGTCCCAACTCTACAATTGATTCTATGGACCACCTGGAAACTGAGAGTCTTAGTGGCTCGCTTAATGATTTTCCCACCTGTTGCAATGGTAAAAGGACCCCTGACCATTAGGTCCCGTCGCGGACGACTCGGGGGTTGCAGCGCTCATCTCGCTTGATTGACCGAGGGAGCTGGCGTCCGGGTCATGTGGCCAGCATGACTAAGCCGCTTCTGGCGAACCAGAGCAGCGCACGGAAACGCCGTTTACCTTCCCGCTGGAGCGGTACCTATTGATCTACTTGCATTTTGACGTGCTTTCGAACTGCTAGGTGGGCAGGAGCTGGGACCGAACAACGGGAGCTCACCACGTCACGGGGATTCGAACCGCCGACCTACTGATCGACAAGCCCTAGGCTCTGTGGTTTAATGCATGTTAAATGCTGTGTGGGGTTTTTTATTGCTTCTTTCATTTCTTATACAGCGGTACCTCGGTTTAAGAACAGCCCTGTTTACGAACTATTCGGTATACGAACTCCACAAAACCGGAAGTACCGGTAGTGTCCCAGTTTGCGAACTTTACCTTGGTCTAAGAACGGAAGCCGAATGGTGGAAGGGCACCGGCGGCAGGAGGCCTCATTAGGGAAAGTGCGCCTCGGTTTAAGAACGGACTTCCGGAATGGATTAAGTTCGTAAACCGAGGTACCACTGTATATTGTATTTTGTTGCATTACATTTTTAATTCCATAGAATTAAGTGAATTAAGTGTCCTGAGTCAGCCTTCTGAGCCCATCAAGAGTCAATTAAAAAAAAATTTTTTTTAATGAACTGCATTCAAGTCAGGCTCCTGGGATGTAGGAAGACCAGTACCAGAAACTTTATTGTCAGTTAACCTGTGTTTTGCTTTGCATTTGCGTACATAAACCTAGACCAGCTTTCTTAAAAATAATTATAATATTATTATTTATAATATAATTTTATTATTTGTACCCTGCCCACCTGACTGGGTTGCTCCAGCCACTCTAGATGGCTTCCAACATATACAAAACCATAATAGAACATTACACATTAAAAAGCTTCCCTATATAGAAATTGTTAGTTTCTGGCCTCCTTTTTTTTTAATTTTTTTTTTTATTTACTGACATGCTCCGTATTTCATATATTTGCATTTTTGGAAAGTTTGCTGTGAGCCAGTTTGGGAAAGTGACATATAAGTAAACTCAATCAATACAGCATGGGTAGGCAAACTAAGGCCTGGGGGCCGGATCAGGCCCAATTGCCTTCTCAATCTGGCCCGCGGACGGTCTGGGAATCAGCGTGTTTTTACATGAGTAGAATGTGTCCTTTTATTTAAAATGCATCTCTGGGTTATTTGTGGGGCCTGCCTGGTGTTTTTACATGAGTTGAATATGTGCTTTTATTTAAAACGCATCTCTGGGTTATTTGTGGGGCATAGGAATTCGTTCATTCCCCCCCCCAAAAAATATAGTCCAGCCCCCCACAAGGTCTGAGGGACAGTGGACTGGCCCGCTGCTAAAAAAGTTTGCTGACCCCTGGTATACAGTATAAGGCGATAAAAGGTGCTTTGATCTACAAAGGCCACTTGGTCCTGTAATGACAGGACTGGATCAACAAGCACCCCAAACTGGGAATCAGATCTTTACACAGGATGCAACCTGCTCTAGAGCAGGGATAGACAGAAGGTAGCTTGGAATTACTTTCAGAACTCAGTGTGGCTTGCGGTAGATTGGCAAGGTAGATTAAACAGCAACAACACATAGACACAAAATTTAGTTGCCAGAATGAAGAAAGCTGGGGAAGGAAAAGGGGTGTTGCTTTAGTGCAAAGGGTATCTTCTATCATCATACTGGTGAGGAACTGCCATAATTTTGTCTGATATCTTTTGGTCTTACTACCAGCCTCTTGATTTGGCCATTTGGGGTAAAACCCACATTCACCTTTCTCAAGCTGGAATTCAGCTGATGTAGCTACATTAACGTGTGACCCCGAAATCCTGGATCCCCCCCAAACTGATGCCAAAGTTTAGTGCTAGCTTTGTGCCATTTTGTGCCACAAACCCGTTTCGCGCTCCCCCCCAAAAAACAAGCAATTGACACATCAAATCAGAGTCACAGGTTAATGCCAACTGACTTCAAACATGTCACATGTAGGAAAGCTCGGGGAACCCCATCTAAATCCAAAGAGTGCATTCTTTATTCTTCCATTACAGCTGTCGCTTAAATTTGGTGCTTTTAAAATTTAGTGCCTTTTTCTAACACCCATGACAACAGAAATATGCACCAGAGTCAAAAAGTCCAGAATTCTAGCCTCTTTCCCCTAGCCTTTGACACCTGGGACATGTGCTCTCAGGACACGCATACTCCAAAAAATTCCTGTGGCTGCAATTTGTTTTAACTGTTCTTAATACTGAATGTTAACTTGTAACCCGCTTTGGGGTCCACTGATGAAGTTTAGCACGCGGAGGCCCAGACTTTTGTCCTGGGGGGGGGGAGAGAACTTCGCCAGATGCAGCTTCTCCCTTCTACCCTACCAACAGAGTTTTCCCAAGGCAGCGAGAAATGGCTGGGATTCCCCCTGGCTTTTACGCAGAGCCTTCTTCCTCCGGCCTCGGACGTGGCAACACAACTGAGAGCCAACGGATCGGCTGGCTTTCGTCGGGAGCAGCTCCGATTGAACCCGGGGAGCTCGCTTCCAAGTCTAGGCGGCTTGGATCGCATCCGGCTTCCCTTTCCCTGGACGGAGCGGGGCTGCGCCGGGAGGAAAGATCAGAGCGGGGCTGGCCGGACCAGGCCAGGCTGGAAGAGGACGGTGGGCGAGACCCGCTTCGCTTCGCGCTCCGGGCCTGGAGGAGCGACGCCCAGGCGGGTCTCTGCCCCGAGGCAGCTGCCGCAGCCGCAGCCACCGCCCCCGAACGCGCCCCGCCCCTCGACGGGACGCTCTCGCTCCGCCCCATCGGGTTGCCCGAGCATTTCGGGGGGCGGGGGGACCCGGAGGAAAGCTTCGCCTCCGGGGCCGGCGAGCGCGGGGTTGGCTCTCCCTCCGCCGCCCGTCCGCCCCGTCGTGCCGGACTTTGCCCGCTCCTTGGCCCCGCCTCGTGGGAGCGGGTGGAGAGAGTCGCCAACAAGGGGTCCTTCCCAAGTGGCCCCGGGCCGAGGCTGCTGCGCCCTCGTGCGCCCTGTGCGCCTCCGGAGCTGCTCTTTGTTCCCGGGCTGATGCCGAGGCGAGGAAACTTTGTTTGTTTGTTTGCGCTCCTTGCCAGGCGGCCTGCCCCTCCCCCCCTTCGATCCCTGAGAAGATCTGGATTGCAGAGGACTTCCAGGAGCCGACGGGAGCCCCTGCCCCACCCTGGCGCTCCAGGTCCGGCTTTCTGCCCCCTCCAGCCGCTCTCACCAGGGACTAGAAGACTGGCGCCTTCCTCCCCGGTGACTGAACCCCCAGCGCGGCTCTGCTCTTCTCCTCCCCCAGGGACCCGAGGCTCCGGACTGTGTTTGAACCGCATGGACTAAGGAGGAGCTGGATCCCGCCCGATCCCGCAGCGGCAGGTTGCTCTGCAAAGATCATGCAAAAAGATCCCGACGCGCTCCTCCACGCCCTGTCCCGGCAGCCGCTCAACGCGGAGCCTCTGGCTTGGCCTCGCCACCAGGGCGACGTCCAGGTGACGGTGCGGAGGCCCAGATCCCGAGGTGGGGACTTGGCTGCTCCCAGAGCTGCGCTGAGGAAGACCTTGGTGGCTGTGGATGTCGTGTGTCTGCTCGTGGGTGAGTGGGGCGCGGAGGGGCTGGGATTTTACTGGCCAGGTAACCAGGAAAGTGGGAATTTGCTCTGGAAACCAATTAGCTTTCTCGAGATCAAATCCTGATCCAGGCAAAGGATTCTCTTAATCCCCCTAATTGGTGATTTGCAATTGCTTAATTTTTTTTGTTTGTGTTGGCGGCTTATGGCATGTGGCTTATTTCACCTTCTGGTTATTTGCACATCTGGTAATGCAGCAGGGAGCTTGGTACAGCACTAAGATAACCAGGCAGCCAGTGCTCATTTCTCCAGCCTTTCATAGAATCATAGAGCTAGAAGGCACCCTGAGGGTCATTTAGTCCAACCCCCTCCAATGCAGGAATCTTTTGCCCAACATGGGGCTCGAACCTACAACCCTGATATTAAGAGTCTGACTGATGCCAATTCTGCAAGCTGAAAGGGTCTATCTAAATCGGAACATGTGCAGCCCAACACTCTGCTCAAATATTATTTAAATTCATGGAGCACTTTGCTTTGATCCTTGGCAGCCACTGCAAGGGACATTAAGCCTCCATATATTCATCCCAGCTAGAACAGGAATAAAGGTAAAGGGACCCCTGACCATTAAGTCCAGCCGTGTCTGACTCTGGGGTTGCGGTGCTCATCTCGCTTTATTGGCCGAGAGCCGGCGTACAGCTTCCGGGTCATGTGGCCAGCATGACAAAGCCGCTTCTGGCGAACCGGAGCAGCACACGGAAACGGTGTTTACCTTCCCGCCGGAGCGGTACCTATTTATCTACTTGCACTTTGACGTGCTTTCGAACTGCTAGGTTGGCAGGAGCTGGGACTGAGCAACAGGAGCTCACCCCGTCGCAGGGATTCGAACCGCCGACCTTCTGATCAGCAAGTCCTAGGCTCTGTGGTTTAACCCACAGCGCCACCTGGGTCCCCAGAACAGGAATACCTTAAATCTTTTTCCCACTGAGAAGTTTAAGACACTAACAGCAGCATAGTTCTTTCTTTACCCTTTTGACCAGGGATTTGAGTTGCTGGGCCAGAGGCTGCTGTTGAGATCCCAGCTAAGGAGTAATAATAATAATAATAATACACCCCGCCCTTCTGGGTGTGTTTCCTCCAGCCACTCAGGGACCGTGCTGGATACCTGGAGCCATGTGGAGCATTCGGGGAATTGTAGCAGTGGCATTTCTTCTCTGGCTCTTTAGTTCCGGATGCCATTGCATGATTCTTGGTGGGGAACTGCTGTGATTAAAACATCCTGATACACACACACACACACACACACACACACACACACACACCTATCTTTGTATTGGAAGCTCTTCAGCTTTTATTCCTGACTTTTGAACTTGTTCCTCCCTGGTAGACCTTTAGCAACACATTGCAAAGATGTGCACATGGAAGAACCCAAGGCACCCGGTTTGTGATCAGAGGTGACCTTGCCTTGAGTCAAGGTGAGGAGGCTGCCTTCAGGGCAGAACTACACATGAGAAGGAGCCCATACAGTTTTCCTGGTTAATGATAATACGGAGGAGGGGTCATCTTCAGAGGAGATCTGGTGGGTGGGAGGGCAGGGCTTCCTGCTTCCACACACACACTTCTTTTCCCAAACCACCCCTCCCCTTCTTTCCCCAGCCAGGCATATTTCTGGTCACGGGTCATGGGGGAGAACTGGTGAGTGGAGAAGAGTTAATTACCCCTGAAATCTGTGTTTTTATAAGGAATCACAGGGTTGTGCTAACATCTAGTTTCTCCTAGTTCTCCTGTGTATCTGAAGAAGTGTGCATGCACACGAAAGCTCATACCAAGAAGAAACTTAAGTTGGTCTCTTAAGGTGCTACTGGAAGGAATTTTTTTATTTTTTCATTATTTTTTATTTTGTTTTGATCTAGTTTCTCCCTTAGACATTGGATTTTCAGATGCCTGGCCCATGGGGCACAGCTGCTCTATTAAGCTCTAGTGTAATCTGTAATAATAATAATAATGATGATGATGATGATGATGCATCAGTGTGGTGTAGTGGTTAAGAGTGGTAGACTTGTAATCTGGGGAACCGGGTTCGCGTCTCCGCTCCTCCACATGCAGCTGCTGGGTGACCTTGGGCTAGTCACACTTCTTGGAAGTCTCTCAGCCCCACTCACCTCACAGAGTGTTTGTTGTGGGGGAGGAAGGGAAAGGAGAATGTTAGCTGCTTTGAGACTCCTTTGGGTAGTGATAAAGCGGGATATCAAATCCAAACTCCTCCTCCTCCTCCTCTTCTTCTTCTTCTACCCCACCTATCTGGATGGGCCTCCCCAGCTACTCAACGCGGCTCCCAACAGAATATTAAAAACACGATAAAACATCAAACATTAAAAGTTTCCCTAAACAGGGCTGCCTTCAGATGTCTTCTAAAAGTCAGATAGTTGTTTATTTCTTTGACATCTGATGGGAAGGCGTTCTACAGGGCAGGTGCCACTACCGAGAAGGCCCTCTGCCTGGTTCCCTGTAACCTCACTTCTCGCAGTGAGGGAACCGCCAGAAGGCCCTCGGCGCTGGACCTCAGTCTCTGGGCTGAATGATGGGGGTGGAGACGCTCCTTCAGGTATACTGGGCAGAGGCCGTTTAGGGCTTTAAAGGTCAGCACCAACACTTTGAATTGTGCTTGGAAATGTACTGGGTGCCAATGTAGGTCTTTCAAGACCTGTGTTATGTGGTCTCGGCAGTCGCTCGCAGACACCAGTCTAGCTGCCGCATTCTGGATTAGTTGTAGTTTCTGGGTCACCTTCAAAGGTAGCCCCACGTAGGGCGCATTGCAGTAGTCCAAGCGAGAGATAACTAGAGCGTGCACCACTCTGGCGAGACAGTCTGCAGGCAGGTAATAAGCCTATGGTCAGACTTTAATGAAATGTCATGGTGGAGCCATTGCCCCAGGCACCCTGCCATCCTATCTTACTTTTAGCTTGCTCTGCGTGGTTTAATGCATATGTTGGTTTCTGATTCAGCTAAGTATGGAGAAGGGCAAGAAGCTTTGGGGGTTCAAAACTCAACCCCTAGAAACCTAATCCAGCAACACTTCTGGCTTATGACATCCCCGCAGGCACAACCCATTTGCTCCCAAAGTGTTGCTCCAAAACCTCAGGGCTAGAAACTTACTTGGTTGCAGTTTAATTAAAACTGATTTTCCCAGGGAACTAAATTCTATCCCCCAGATTTGGGGTTTACACAACCCCTTATTAATTACCTGCTGGATGGTGTTGATTAATACATAAGAGAGTTGAGGGAAAACTTGGGAAGGCACCTTGACCAGGGTGTTGGGCTCTGAAGCGGGAAGCGCAAGTTCGAATCCCAGCTCAGCCAGAGAACTCTTGCTCCTGTCTCTTTAAATCATTTTCTGGAAAGGATCCCAACTGCAAGTAGAGGAGAGAGGAGGTGTCAGGAGGGAAGCATTTGAGAATTGAGACTGATGGGAAGTGGAAGGCACTGGGGTTTGGAAACCAGAGCTCTAGTTCAGGGGTCAGCAACCTTTTTCAGCCATGGGCCGGTCCACCGTCCCTCAGACCATGTGGTGGGCCGGACTATATTTTTTGGGGGGGGATGAACGAATTCCTATGCCCCACAAATAACCCAGAGATGCATTTTAAATAAAAGCACACCTTCTACTCATGTAAAAACACCAGGCAGGCCCCACAAATAACCCAGAGATGCATTTTTTTAAAAAGGACACATTCTACTCATGTAAAAACACGCTGATTCCCGGACCATCCGCGGGCCAGGTTTAGAAGGCAATTGGGCCAGATCCGCCCCACGGGCCTTAGTTTGCCTACCCATTGAATAGAGGATCAGGCTAATTCCAATTGAAGGCCAGGTGGAATAGCTCTGTCTTACAGGCCCTGCGGAAGGAGATCAAGTCCTGCAGGGCCCTAGTCTCGTGGGACAGAGCATTCCACCAGGTCGGAGCCGTCACTGAAAAAGCCCTGGCCCTGGTGGAGGATAGTCTGGCTACTGGTGCTACTGGAATGAATTTTTAAATTTTGTTTCCATAAAGTTCAAGGAAGCCTGTGTCTCAAGGGCTTCTGTCTATAAAGGCAAGCATTTATATAGTGCTTTAGGGTGTTCAAATGACTTAACGTCCATTAGATTTTTATTTTTATTTTAATCTTTTAACAAACCTGTAAGTTAGATCAACTGTGTTATACCCAATTTGCAGATACAGCAACTGAGGCTGAGAGAGTAGATTGCCTAACGGCATCCTATTAGTTCATGGCGGAGGAAGTAAGATCCTTAATTGCTGGCTGTAGATGTTTAAGGGCAGAGGGTTCGCCTCATTCAATGCCATAACAATAGTACAAGTGTTGTTAACCAGGGTTTGAAATTAGCAGGCACATTTTGCACCTAAATATTCTCCATTTGCAAGCACCTCAAAAAGTCTGGGTGCTTGTAAATTAATTATCTATCTGGGTGCCATTTTTTGTGCCTGGCTGACACTCAAGGATTACTGAAATGTATGTGCTTTGAAGCCTCAAAGTACATTATAAGGATAGGCAATATGTTAAGGAGTTTAACAATAAAGGGTAGAGTGTTTTGAAAACTGAAGTATGGTACCAATATTTTTATTGTAAACACCAAATTAAACATGTATTAACAATTTATGTTAAAAAGGTGATATTAACAATGTGTCACTTATATGAATTATGTATTAGTTCATGCTTATCAAAATAATAAATAAAAAGTGTTGCCAATACCTCCCTCTCCAAATGGCGACTAGATATTCTGTTTTGGCACCCACAACCCAGGTCCCATGAGCCATTTGGCTCCTAGCTTTTCTATCCCAGTTTCTAACACTGTTGTTAACATTGAAATGTGGCCATATCCCTGTGAAAGAAGCTGAGTAGATTGGCTGTGCTCTGTTTGCATAGAAACCAATGGATCCTTTCTCCTCCACTCCTCCTGACAAGACAGAAGTACTGTTTTTGGGGGACAGGGTGCGAGTGAGTGTGGGGGACTCCCTGGTCCTGAATGGGGTAACTGTGCCCCTGAAGGACCAGGTGTGCAGCCTGGGAGTCATTTTGGACTCACAACTGTCCATGGAGGCGCAGGTTAATTCTGTGTCCAGGGCAGCTGTCTACCAGCTCCATCTGGTACGCAGGCTGAGACCCTACCTGCCCGCAGACTGTCTCACCAGAGTGGTGCATGCTCTAGTTATCTCCCGCTTGGACTACTGCAATGCGCTCTACGTGGGGCTACCTTTGAAGGTGACCCGGAAACTACAATTAATCCAGAATGCGGCAGCTAGACTGGTGACTGGGAGTAGCCGCTGGGACCACATAACACCGGTCGGTCCTGAGAGATCTACACTGGCTCCCAGTACGTTTCCGAGCACAATTCAAAGTGTTGGTGCTGACCTTTAAAGCCCTAAACGGCCTCGGTCCTGTATACCTGAAGGAGCGTCTCCACCCCCATCGTTCAGCCCGGACACTGAGATCCAGCGCCGAGGGCCTTCTGGCGGTTCCCTCACTGCGAGAAGCAAAGCTACAGGGAACCAGGCAGAGGGCCTTCTCGGTAGTGGCGCCCGCCCTGTGGAACGCCCTCCCAGCAGAGGTTAAAGTGATAAACAACTATCCTACATTCAGAAAATACCTGAAGGCAGCCCTGTTTAGGGAAGTTTTTAACTTGTGATTTTGATGTATTTTAATATTTGTTGGAAGCCGCCCAGAGTGGCTGGGGAGACCCGGCCAGATGGGCGGGGTACAAATAAAACATTATTATTATTATTATTAGCTATTGCCAAGGCAATATGTACTCTGTGCTTACAAAAAAAAATAGTCAAAGTTCCGCACCAGAAATGTCTGGATTCTGTAAACTGGGAATATGCAAATTAAACAAAATGTGCCTATAGATATACAGTGGAACCTCAGTTTTCGAACGTAATGCGTTCCGGAAGACCGTTCGACTTCTAAAACCTTTAGCATTTAAAATCTAAAAAGCACTTTAGAAAGCTAAAAGGTATTAAAACACAAGGTGAATATAAAAGCTTCTAAGAATTTAAAATAAGCTTAAAGTATCCAAAAGAAGGCTCAGGAACATTGGGCTGGTGTGGAAGAGCGCAAAAGGCTGATATATAAAGGCTTTAACTATCATTTACAGAGCACTCTGATTCAGTATGTTCATTAAAACTGATTTGTGGCACAGGTCATCCTACAAATCTCGAGCGCTGCTGTGCGGAACCGAGCAACACTGTACGTTGCAGCAGGATCCATCCCCGAGAGCAGCAGGGAGGTGTAAAATTGTCCTGTACTTATGAAGTAATGGGGGAATCAGTCTAGTGAGAATTGGGGACCAGGCCTTGACATTTCGAGTGTTGAAATGTGTGATACTGTGGAAAAGTAATTTATTGATTGATTACATGAAATTTATATACTGTTTGATTGTTTGAACAAAACAAATCAGAACCTCAAAGCAGTTTACAAAACAATAAAATCCAGAAAAATTACAGCAATATTTAAAAAAAAAAATACAAAAAGTTAAAATGGTAAAAGAGTTTAAAATCCACACCAGCATTTCTAAGCATCTGGGCAGGCTTGCCTAAACAGGAATGTTTTTAGCATGTGCCGGAAATGAATACAGCGAAGGCGCCTGCTTGATGTGAACCAGGCAGGGAATTCCAAAGTATGGATCGCGCTTTCACATTGCTCAAAACAAAATAAATAATAAAAAAATTCCTTCCAGTAGCACCTTAGAGAGCAACTAAGTTTGTTCTTGGTATGAGCCTTCGTGTGCATGCACACTTCTTCAAATACACTGAAACAGAAGTCATTGTTGTTGTTCAGTCGTGTCCGACTCTTCGTGACCCCATGGACCAGAGCATGCCAGGCACGTCTATCCTTCACTGCCTCTCGCAGTTTGGCCAAAGTCATGTTAGTAGCTTCGAGAACACTGTCCAACCATCTCATCCTCTGTCGTCCCCTTCTCCTTGTGCCCTCCATCTTTCTCAACATCAGGGTCTTTTCTAGGGAGTCTTCTCTTCTCATGAGGTGGCCAAAGTACTGGAGCCTCAACTTCAGGATCTGTCCTTCCAGTGAGCACTCAGGGCTGATTTCTTTAAGAATGGATAGGTTTGATCTTCTTGCAGTCCATGGGACTCTCAAGAGTCTCCTCCAGCACCATAATTCAAAAGCATCAATTCTTCGGCGATCAGCCTTCTTTATGGTCCAGCTCTCACTTCCGTACATTACTAGAACAGAACAGAAGTCACCAGACCCTTATATATAGTGAGAGGGTGGAAGGGGTATTACTCAGAAGGGTGGTGGGAATGGGTGATTGGCTGATAGCTGTGGTAAATTGCAATGTTGCAATTCAGCAACTCATTACCAAACTTAAAACCATGCAGAGACCTGGTCTGAATAGAGACATTGGATTCTTATCTCATTATACGTGACAAAGCTATTTTTAACCTTCTCACGCCTTGCTTTTTCCTGTTAGACCAATTGCAGTCGTTAACAGTCGTCAACAGGTTTACCACACCTATCAGCCAATCACCCATTCCCACCACCCTTCTGAGTAATACCCCTCCCCACCCTCTCACTATATATAAGGGTCTGGTGACTTCTGTTTCAGTGTATCTGAAGAAGTGTCCATGCACACGAAAGCTCATACCAAGAACAAACTTAGTTGGTCTCTAAGGTGCTACTGGAAGGAATTTTTTTATTTTGTTACGGCTACCTACATTTCACATTGCTGTTACTCTTGTCCTCTTTTGCCCCCCCCCCACTTGAGGAAGAGAGTACAGTGGTACCTTTGTTCCCGAACTCAATCCGCTCTGGATTCCAGGGTGGATAAAAATCAATGATTTTTTAAAAAAAATCAAAAAAATCGGATTTTTTTGATTTAAATCGGATTTTTTTTTTATTTAAATCGGATTTTTTTGATTTAAATTGGATTTTTAAAATAAAATGATTTTGGAGGAAAAATCTTTCTAAATATAGTCTTCTATTTAAGTTACATTGTAGTCCAAAGGCTATTAATCAGGAACTAAGGATTTGTTTTAAGTTTATCAAGTGTGCTAAAACTCAGTCTAAGTTTTTTTTTAAAAAAATGTTTAACCACATCAGTTAACAAACATGGATACATATGCTATCATGTTATTGTTTTAGTTAAATAAATTGTTTAAATGGTTATTAAGGAAATGATTCTTTTTCTCCTTCCAATAAAGTACAGCAGAAAAGTTGTCCAAATATAAACAGTTAACTTATTAAACCTCACCATAATTTCATAATTATCTGTCTATGTATTTCTAGTAGTATAACCAAATCAGTAATTTTTGATATAACTGTAAAAACTACTCTGAAAATTTATTATTCCAAAAATGAAACCTTCATATGGTTGTAAATATTAAGATTATACCAGCAAGAATGAGTCTTTCTGTAAAAAAAAATATTTAAATCAAGTCTTACTGACTAGTGATTTAAATCGTGATTTAAATCGTGATTTAAATCAATTTGATTTAAATCAAATCCACCCTGCTGGATTCCAATCCGTTCGGCTTCCAAAACGTTCGCGTAACCAAGGCGCAGCTTCTGATTGGCCCCCGGAAACAATGCTGACAGCTGAAATTGACGTTTGGCTTCCAAAAAACATTCGCAAACCGGAACGCTTTTGGGTTTGTGGCGTTTGGGAGCTGATTTGTTTGGGAGCCAAGCCTTTCGGGAACCGAGGTACCACTGTAGAGGGCTAGCCAAGCAAGGCTGGCATCTGGTTCTTCCTCTTCATTCTGGGGAATAAAGCCATGGTGGAGCTGGAATTCTGGTTGGTGGGAAGTAGACTGTTGGGACCCAGGTGGCGCTGTGGGTTAAACCACAGAGCCTAGGGTTTGCTGATCAGAAGGTTGGCGGTTCGAATCCCT
This sequence comes from Darevskia armeniaca, assembly GCA_034641395.1. Taxonomy (NCBI): domain Eukaryota; kingdom Metazoa; phylum Chordata; class Lepidosauria; order Squamata; family Lacertidae; genus Darevskia; species Darevskia armeniaca. The sequence goes on along the minus strand of JAWWNF010000386.1, from coordinate 350,805 downwards.
GCGACGGGGTGAGCTCCCGTTGCTCGGTCCCAGCTCCTGCCAACCTAGCAGTTCGAAAGCACGTCAAAGTGCAAGTAGATAAATAGGAACCGCTCTGGCGGGAAGGTAAACGGTGTTTCCGTGCGCTGCTCTGGTTCGCCAGAAGCAGCTTTGTCATGCTGGCCACATGACCTGGAAGCTGTACGCCGGCTCTCGGCCAATAAAGCAAGATGAGCGCCGCAACCCCAGAGTCGGACACAACTGGACCTAATGGTCAGGGGTCCCTTTACCTTTATTAGACTGTTGGACAAACAAAGCTTCCATCAAGTGCCGCTCCCCAGTGGGTCACAGAGTAAGAGGCTCCTGGCTTTTAGCTCTGGTGGTCCAGCCCTCCTGCTTTGCCCCCTGCCTGGCAGTGTTCCCAACCCCCGTGGGCACCCCCCTCGCCTCCTTCCAGGCCCAGCCCTGTTTTTCTATCCCTCTCCCCCCTTTGCACTGAGGAAGCACCACAGGTTGAGTCTTGCTTGCCTGGGTGTTGCTGTGGGAGGGGGCCAGGCAGGCTGCCACTTGTTCCCAACAGATCAGGAGCAACACCCAGCAGAGGAATGTCGCCGAGGGCACAGAGCCTGTCCCTTTGGCACCAAGCAGCTCCATCCAGGAGACTGAGCCGTAACAGGCAGCTGCAGAGCAGGGACGGGAAGGGAACTCTAGCGTGAGGGTTTGCAGTCATGCAGAGCAACAGTCAAAGAAGTCAATGGATGGCAGTTCTAGATCTGCAGCTCATGGTGCCAACTGGGTGCTCCGTGCCTCATGGTCGCAAGAAAGTCCTTTTTATATCAATCAATCAATCAATTTTCTTACAGCAAGAGCCAGCAACACAGAACAACATGATTCCAAACAAAAGAATCAGCAACACCACCACAACGAATCAAAATCCAAAGGGCAGAACAGAAGATCAATGACGCAAAAGGAATTTATAGTGTGTTTTTCAATAAAAGAGATTTACGTTTTCTGATAGGGACCCAGGTGGCGCTGGGGGTTAAACCACAGAGCCTAGGGCTTGCCAATCAGAAGGTCGGCGGTTCGAATCCCCGCGGCGGGGTGAGCTCCCGTTGCTCGGTCCCAGCTCCTGCCAACCTAGCAGTTCGAAAGCATGTCAAAGTGCAAGTAGATAAATAGGAACCGCTCTGGCGGGAAGGTAAACGGCGTTTCCGTGTACTGCTCTGGTTCGCCAGAAGCGGCTTTGTTATGCTGGCCACATGACCCGGAAGCTGTATGCCGGCTCTCGGCCAATAATGCGAGATGAGAGCCGCAACCCCAGAGTCGGACACGACTGGACCTAATGGTCAGGGGTCCCTTTACCTTTAACTTTTAAGGTAAAGAGAATTTCAGGGGTGAATTCCAAATAGTATTGCAAGGGTGTAAATTTTGATAAAACGGGTAATATAAGTCGAGATCGTTCTTCACTGTAAAGTTCACAGAATAATAGAATGTGAGTAACAGATTCCACCTTATTGGTCATGCATGGACATAGGCGCTCATTTCGCCGGTCCTATCTATCTATCTATCTATCTATCTATCTATCTATCTATCTATCTATATGGGGTGTTGCTGAGCCCTGGCACCCAGTCACTGGGCCTCTCCCTCTCTGGACCGCAACACCTGAACCCTTGGCTCTGGGCAGCTGACCAAGCAAGGCAGTGTGACTGTCTCAGTGCAGCCGAGCGCCCTGTATATTAATAGCCCTCTCCAAGTGCCAGGGAATCTCTGCATGCATTGAGAAGGCCGAGGCTCCATATAAGGTGAGATGGGTAGTGATTATTCCAAGCAAGAGGGCTATTGTGGGAAGCTGGAAAGTTTATTGTGAGGTGACGAGCAAGGCCTTTTTTAATTTTTATAAGGGGGGAAAGATATATTTGTAAGAATTAGTCATAATAAATAAATGGAAGACGAGTACAGCCTACAGTCGTACCTTGGAAGTCGAACGGAAGCCGTTCCAGAAGTCCGTTCGACTTCCAAAACGTTCAGAAACCAAAGCGCGGCTTCCGATTGGCTGCAGGAAGCTCCTGCAGCCAATTGGAAGCCGCATCGGACGTTTGGGCTCCAAAGAACATTCGCAAACCGGAACAGTCACTTCTGCGGCGTTTGGGAGCCAAAACGTCCGAGTACCAAGGCGGTCGGGATCCGAGGTACGACTGTACTTGCGTTCTTGGGTCCTGTGCTGAGGTGCGTTTTTTCAGATTTCTTGTCTGTACAGTTTTAAGCAACATCTGGAGAGCCACAGGTTCTGCCCCTCCCCATTCTAAAAGAAAGTGTGGTGATCTTTAGCCAGATCTCCCAGCTGCAAGCTGATAAGCAAATGGCTGTGGTTCCCTTGTCCCTCCAGGGCTGACCTGCCCACCAGGTAGGCTCTGGAAGAGGTGGCAGATCTGCCTCCTGAGCTTATTGGCTTCCTCCTCATGCCCACTGGTGGCATTCTTCTGCTGCATCTTCCACTGTGCCCACCCCCCGTGTGTGCCCACCGTTGCCGCTGGGTGGCAGTGGGCAGGTGTGCAAGGGTGGGTGCAGAGGTATGGTATGCAGCAGAGGAGATGAGGGCATTTTCTGTTTGGCCACCAAGCAGTCAAATGGCCATTGCTGGCCCTGCCATAAATATAATTCCATCTGGGTTGAGAGCTCATTCCCTCCGTGGCTTTCTCTGAAGGGACGTGCTCTGGTAAGCAGAGCACTCCAAGGAGGCATGGCCCATGTTTCTCTGGTGTCTCTGGTTGGAGCAGACACTGATCCACCCCAGGTCTGTGCATAGCTGTCAACTTTCGGATTTGAAAATAAGGGATTTTTTCAAACTTTCTGATTTGAAAATAAGGGATGCTGCGAGGGCAGTTCAATGGCTCCAAGTAGGCTCGCCACCCTGCGCTCCAGAGGCTGCGCACGAACGGGTGAGCGAAAGAGCGAGCGCATAGACGGCAGGCAGGCAGGCTGGCTGGTTGGGCGTGAGGGTCTGGATGCACAAGGCATGCAAGCTCCGCCCCCAGTCGGTCTCAGACTCCTTATTGGCAGCCGAGCAACGCAGCTGAGGAGCCTCCCTGGCTGGCAGGGAGGGAGAGGAGCTGCTTCCTTTGAAATCCGGGAAATTTAAGGGATATCAACAATCCGGGATAGCAGCGGGAAACGGCATTGGAATAAGGGAGCTTCCCACAAAAAAAGGGAGGGTTGACAGCTATGGGTCTGTGGCTCAGGCCCTTGAGCTCTTTGTGATGGTTGCCTTGCCCAACTAAATTTAGCCCTCTTCCTCCTCCCCGATGCAAACCTTCACGTCCATCTCGCTGCCCCTGAGAAGGGCAGAATGGCAGGAGTCCAATGGAAAACCAGAGCCTTCTCAAAGAGAAGTCTAGTTACACATGCATGTGCCGAGCTCAGCGGATGCCAAAAGGCTTGGCTGTTTGACAGAGAACCCTGATTGTCTTGGCCTATGGTGGTCTTCGCCTTGGCCTCGGCACAGCTGTCTGTGCAACTTGACCCTTGCTGGACCACTCACACCCTACAGGGACCTTCTTGCTTTTTAAAAACCTTTCGTTTGTCTCCTCCTCTTCCAGGGAGCACTTCTAGGGAGGCTAAAGTAGAGAAAGTAACTTGCTCAAGGCCCGGCCACTGAACGTCTTGGTCACACATGGGAATTTGGCCCAGGTTTCCCACTCCCATACTCTAGTAGAGAGGTTTTCAACCTGTTTGAGTCCACAGCTCCCTTGACCAACTACATCAGGGGTCAGCAGCCTTTTCTAGCCGTGGGCCAGTCCACCGTCCCTCAGACCATGTGGTGGACCGGACTATCTTTTGGGGGGGAAAAATGAACGAATTCCTATGCCCCACAAATAACCCAGAGATGCATTTTAAATAAAAGGACACATTCTACTCATGTAAAAACACACCGATTCCCGAACTGTCCATGGGCCGGATTGAGAAGGCCCATGGACCTCATCTGGCCCACGGGCCTTATGGCCCTGAACTACATTCTTTCTGCAGCACCCCTGTGGGGCTCAGGAGCCCAGTTCTGTACCCCTTGCCTGCAGAGCTGGCAGCTTCTCACCCTTTTTCAAACACCCTTCCTTGTGGAGGGTTCCCTCAACCTCCTCTCCTCTCCCCTCTCCTTGGGAGTCTTCAGGGCAGCTGCTGCTGCTGCCCCCCACCCCAAAGAGAGGTGCCTCCTCACACTGCCCCACAGGGGCCTGGAAAGCACTCCCTGGCCAGCCCCAGAGGCACCATTCACCTGGAGAGTTTGTATCAACAAACAGCTGTGCAAGCCTTTGGGAGGCAGAGATGCAAGAGGGCATCAAAGGAGGGAGGGAAGAAAAGAGGGACAGAGAGGCCAGTGTTGCCCGCGGCACCCCTGACCATCATTCAAGGCACCCCAGGGTGCCACGGCACACTGGCTGAAAACCACTGCTCTGGTGACTCAGTTTTATGACTGCTTCTTGTTGTGTTCTTTCATCTGTAGCATCCATGCAGTAGCTCAGAAGGGAGTTGGGTCTGCATGCCTTATATATTGGAAGGTGGGGGGGGGGTCCCAAGAAGTCCTTTCCACCCATGCTGATCCTCTCCCACTCATCTGGCAGGTGGAGTCAGAGTCAGTTACTAGGGCATGGCTGGGGAGAAGAAGAAGAGTTTGGATTTGATATCCCGCTTTATCACTCCCCAAAGGAGTCTCAAAGCGGCTCACATTCTCCTTTCCCTTCCTCCCCCACAACAAACCCTCTGGGAGGTGAGTGGGGCTGAGAGACTTCAGAGAAGTGTGACTAGCCCAAGGTCACCCAGCAGCTGCATGTGGAGGAGCGGAGACGCGAACCCGGTTCACCAGATTACGAGTCTACCGCTCTTAACCACTACACCACACTGGCTCCTTTGGGCCTTCCAGATGTAGCTGGACTACAACTCCCATCATCCTTGAGCATGGGCTGAGGCTGATGGGAGTTCAGGTCCAACAATAACTTGAAGGGCTACCAGGCCCCCCACGTAGGGAACAACAAAAAAGTAGCATTACTCGGTGGCAGGAATAAAGAACGTGAATTGTCCCCAAAGAACAGTTTTACCCAAAATGTGTTGGGCTGCAGCTTTCTTTCTGTATGTATGTATGTATGTATGTATGTATGTATGTATGTATGTTTAGCCTGGAGAAGAGAAGGTTAAGGGGTGATATGATAGCCATGTTCAAATATATAAAAGGATGTCATATAGAGGAAGGAGAAAAGTTGTTTTCTGCTGCTCCTGAGAAGAGGACACGGAGCAATGGATTCAAACTACAAGAAAGAAGATTCCACCTAAACATTAGAAAGAACTTCCTGACAGTAAGAGCTGTTCGATAGTGGAATTTGCTGCCAAGGAGTGTGGTGGAGTCTCCTTCTTTGGAGGTCTTTAAGCAGAGGCTTGACAGCCACCTGTCAGGAATGCTTTGATGTTGTTTCCTGCTTGGCAGGGGATTGGACTGGATGGCCCTTGTGGTCTCTTCCAACTCTAGGATTCTATGATTCCTTCTTTCTTTCTTTCTTTCTTTCTTTCTTTCTTTCTTTCTTTCTTTCTTTCTTTCTACAATAACCCACTGAAACGCACATGCAGAGGTTATACTTCCAGTTCCAGCAACAGACAACTGATGCCAGGGAGGGTGTGTGATCCCGCAGGAGGGATCCTCTGCCAGTCCATTTGGTTTCCATGCCAGTTGCAGAGGAAGCAAAATCTCTCCCCCCCCCCAGCTAGCATGATAATCAAGTGAGCTGATGGAGGAGAAGCAGATTGCTCTTCCCCCTCTCCACCCGTTCGGCTTGTTGAAAGGCATTTCCCACTTCCGGCCTCTTGATTCCATGCTGACCATGGAGGGAAGGGGACTTCTGCTGTTCCCTGCTGGCTGCTAACCTCTCAAAAGGCTTGGAAATAATCTTTTTTCAGGCTAGTTATTTTATGTGCTTATTCACAAGACAGCAGAGGGATATGGAACGTGCCACAGTGAAGCAGACTTGGGCTCCCCTAGATCGCTTGCAAATGTTGCTTTATAAAAACCAAGCATTACACTAGGCCAGGCATAGGCAACCTTGGCTCTCCAGATGTTTTGGGACTACAATTCCCATCATCCCTGACCACTGGCCCTGTTAGCTAAGGATCATGGGAGTTGTAGTCCCAAAACATCTGGAGAGCCAAGGTTGCCTATGCCTGCACTAGGCAAATCCATGGAGCCATGAAAGCAAAATGGAACCTCCACAGCTGGAGGCAATATACCCCGGAATCCCAGATGAGGGAGGTAGCAGCCAACAAATGTTGCCTATCATCTTCAGTTTATGTGGGAAGGCCAAGTAGGTGTTTGGCATTGAGAAAGCTTTTGCCATGTATATGAGCCAATGGGGTCATTTCTAACAGTTCTTCCTGGATTCTTAAATGTTGCACCAAGACCAGCCCTGGGTGTGGTAACTGGTGATCCCTCAGGGTGGGGTGGGGAGTTCGTTATGCCCTAGTGTTAATTAGGACAAATGACACACACTGTGTCCCATGGGCCAAAGCTCTTGGGCAGGAAGAGCTGCGGCTGAAACACCTTGTTCCATGTTTGCCCCAGGGCTTCTACTGTGCCTGGTTTCACATTCCAGTCCCCAGTGTGTGGCAGACATCGCTTGTTTCTTATCAGGGAATTTGATGGAATGGGTGGAAGAACCTATTTTTGTGGACCATTTCACTCCTGTCAGTCAAATCTGCTTCCTTCCCACAGCTGCCTCCCGGAAGTCTTCCTAATTGCAAACCACTGGGGCTAAATCTGCTTTGTTGGAAGAGCACGAGACCCTTTATCTCAGGGTTGTGGATTCAAGCCCCACTTTGGGCAAAGAGATTCCTGTATTGCAGGTGGTTGGGCTAGAACAGTGATGGCTAACCTTGACACTCCAGATGTTTTGGAACTACAACTCCCATCATCCCTAGCTAACAGGACCGGTGGTCAGGGATGATGGGAGTTGTAGTTCCAAAACATCTGGAGTGTCAAGGTTAGCCATCACTGGGCTAGAAGATCCTCGTGGTCTGCTCCAGCTCTGGAGACCCCAGCCACTGAGAATCAAGCAAGTCCCCCAGGGCTCGTTTTAATGCCCTCCCCTCAGCTCTCTTAGAGGGCAGATATAATAAGATACCGATCGATCAAAGATTATGCCCCTGTGATTGTAATGAGATTGAATCCACTGGGCACGTTCTCTTATACTGTCCACTGTATCGTGACTCAAGGAAAGAACTGATTGAACCGCTGTTGCGGAAACTGCCAGGCCGCTCTGAGGAAGCCTACATCAGACTCCTCCTAGCGGATAAAGATATGGAGACCACTAGGATCGTCACAAAATTCTGTTTTATTGCGACAAGAGTAAGACGAATAATGACTGAGACTTGAGCTTTAATCTCTGAAGGAATGTTAAAAGGTGGTAAAGATCTATTAATGTAAAATTTTAAAATCTTAAGTTTTAAATTTTAATTTTAAATGTAAGTATCAGTTTTGTGAGATGAGTTCTAATTCTGTAATATAACTCAATCTCCAATACTGTATCTGGTTATGGATTGTCATTAACTGTCTTTGACCGTAATAAAGATATTTGTATTTGTAAGCAAGTCCCCGGTTTGCATAGCTCCATCCTGGGTTCTGTTTTTTTGCTCATGCTACAGTAGGATAATAACAATATTATAATAATTTATTATTTATACCCCGCCCATCTGGCTGGGTTTCCCCAGCCACTCTGGGTGGCTCCCAACAGAATATTATTATTAATGATAATAAAGCGATAAAACATCAAACATTAAAAATCTCCCTAAGCAGGGCTACTTTTAAATGTCTTCTAGAAGTCAGATAGTTGTTTATTTCCTTGACATCTGCTGGGAGGGCGTTCCACAGGGCGGGCGCCACTACCGGCAAGGCCCTCTGCTTGGTTCCCTGTAGCTTTGCTTCTCGCAGTGAGGGAACCGCCAGAAGGCCCTCGGAGCTGGACCTCAGTGTCCAGGCTGAACGAAGGGGGTGGAGACGCTTCTTCAGGTATACAGGACCGAGGCCGTTTAGGGCTTTAAAGGTCAGCACCAACACTTTGAATTGTGCTCGGAAACGTACTGGGAGCCAATGTAGATCTCTCAGGACTGGTGTTATGTGGTCCCGGCAGCCACTCCCAGTCACCAGTCTAGCTGCCGCATTCTGGATTAGTTGTAGTTTCCAGGTCACCTTCAAAGGTAGCCCCAAGTAGAGCGCATTGCAGAATCCAAGCAGGAGATAACCACTCTGGCGAGACAGATGGGATGTTCGGGACTAGCATTACATAGGTAGGTAGGGAGATCTGTAATCTACAAAATGCTGGGCTTTGCAGTCCCAGCTCAGCCCTTGGCCACCACAGCTGTGGAACTCAGAACTCTCCCCTCTCCCTGACTTGCTCTTTCTCTTGCCCGCTTCCTGGGCTGCAGCATCCATCCCGTTCTTCATCTGCGAGGTTGGCCTCGTTTCCCCCATGCGCCGCGGCTTCTTCTGCAACGACAGCAGCATCCGGTACCCGCTGCAGCGTGCCGAGACCGTCAGCGACTCTGTGCTCATCTCTGTGGGAATCCTCATTGCCTGTCTAGTGGTGAGTCTTTCGGGGGAATGAGGGAGGGATCCGTGCGCTTTTGTCCTTTTAACATCCTGTGCCGTGCCTTGTTCCTGGCAGCAAAACGCCACCCACCCGACCATAGTATTTTGCTGATTTGTCTTATTGCATGCAGTTATTGCGTGCCTTTCCATCCCAGGTTCCCCTGAACAGCTCAGGGTATACATGACCCTCTCCCCACCAGACCCCCTCCTAGAGCATCACAGCACCTGTATCCTGATGCCACACGATATTCCCTTACGGTTCCTTGCAGGAGCCCTCCTTCTGTTTTCCTCCAGCACAGATGACTCTCCATCTCCATTTCATGCAGCACGTTGCCAGGGACTGTGCAGAGGAGGGCTGCACTTGAGGCGGAATGGTGGGAGCCTCCTCCTCCCCCTGCTCCTGCTCAGAATCCTGAATCTTCCCAGGAGCAGTGGGACAGTATAGAATTGGAACAGTGGTTTGCAGAGGGACATAGTTCAGAAGGCAGAAGCTGGGAAGTACTGGATGGGGAACAGCTAGGAGAAGAAGCACTGGGAGAGAGAGAGTTAACAAACTCGTTTTCGTTGGAAAAACGTCAGCCCAAGGTCGAGGAGTGCAGATAAGGCGGCTGCACAGAAAGCATAGTGATTATGAGATCAGGTTACAAGATGCGGTAGTGGCTAGGGAGGAAGTGGGTGAAAACCTTAATTGGGAGCACCTTCATCCCGAGGAGTGGATTCTTTGTTCTCTCGCTGTGATCATTAAAATTTCTAACTGGTAAGAGACTCCTTTCACTGTGTTCTGCTTATCTGCTGCCAAAGCGGGGAGAGGAAGCTGAGTCCCTGAAGCCTGACATATGCAACCCTTTCTCCAGCGCTGTAGCTAAACTTAGTACAAAGAGGAAAGTTTCCTCCCAGCCATATTCATTTCTGATTTGGCTCGTGTGGAAGCTGTTCTCTGTGGAAGCCCATGGAACCCATTTGCTAGGTTCAGTAAAAAAAAAATCCTTTCCGTTGGTTCTCATTGGCTAGCCCAGGGGCAGCTTCTTGACGGCTGGGACAGTGCGAATCGCTGCTCGCCATTAAGAAATGTGCCCCGCTGCCAGCGCTGGAATTGCTTGTAGCCGGGACGCCTTCTCTGTTCTTTATCTCCAATGCAACAAGGGAAAGATAGAGGACTTTATCCATTTTTTTCTTCCACTGCCCTCTATATGTTACAGTTAGACCCAGGCTTTTCCTCTTAATCCCACCGACCATCGCCCAGGACGACGACCGCATGAAAGACTTATTGGTAGACGCCAACCCCTTGGTCACACGTGGTGTGGCTATCTATATTTTACAGGCACTGAAACTCAGGGCCACCTTCTCGGCTAACTTGCCATAGACCTAGCCCTATGTAACTTCCTGGCATAGTCACTGTCGACATGCCCTGTTATTGCTTCTTATTTTATCTGTTTTACTCAGCATGATTTTACACTTAAAGTTTTAAAATGTATTTGTACAAAATGTACAAATGTATCTGTTGTATTTTATGTACATTCGCGACAGGTTTCCGCCTGGTTTCACATTATGTGCTATGGCCATATGGCTAATGCAATAAATAATATTTGATTTTGATCTCCAACGCAGATCACCCTGGGCGAAAGCTGCCGTGTGTACAGCCTGCCCCACAGCTCGCGCTCCATAGTCTCCAACCGTTACGTGGCTGCCCTCTACAAGGAGATCGGGGCCTTTCTCTTTGGCTGCACCGTGGGCCAGTCACTGACCAACATGGCCAAGGTTGCCGTGGGCCGCCTCCGCCCACACTTCCTGGCCGCCTGCAGGCCTGACTTTGCTCACATCAACTGCTCTGCTGGATACCTGGAGGACTACATCTGCACTGGTGGCCTCTCGGAGGAGAAAGAAGCTAGGTGTGTATGGTGACATCTCCTCTCCCTCAAAGAGGGATGTCCTTCTGATGATAAGATAAGATATAAGATTTCTTTATTGTCATTGTACAAGTAGGAGCTTCCTGCAGCCAATCAGCCTTTAATTTCAGAAAACTTGGCTGAGACCCCGGAGTCTCAGTTAATATATCTGCTACAAGACAATGACCCGTGCAGATCACTGCTCGTAGCAAGATTTTTGATTACAGTTCTTTCGTATAAAAGGGAAAACGGTTTACTTTATGACTACTGATATCTCACCCTATTACCTGATTTATAGTGGAGATCTCCTGAATTAAAATGTACTGTCGCATCTATTTTAGTTAAGGAATTTACATAAATCACAATCGTATATATGTACTGAATTATTTTAGCTTATTTATATATTTTTTGCCTTGTTCTATTTTACTCTGTTGTATCCAGTGTAGATGTACACTGTTTTGCATATGGTTTTATATTATGGGCCTCTGGCTGTAAAATAATAAAGTTGAGCCAATCAGAAGCTGCGCTTTGGTTTCCAAATGTTTTGGAAGTCGAACGGACTTCCGGAACGGATTCCATTTGACTTCCAGGGTACAGCTGTACTTTTAACACTGTGGAAAGAAACATTTCCATTGATACATCCTGAATCTCCCACTGTTCAACTTCATTGGATGACGTGGGTTCTAGTATTCAGCGTGTTGTCAATAAAACATAACTAGACAGTAGCTCCTGGGGACAGGTGGGCTTAGGCCAGCCCATCCTGTAGTATATTTTACATTTCATCTGTGAAAAGGGGTTTGAGCATCACTGAACAACACTGGCCTGCTTTGAATAGAGCTGAGGCAACAGATGCCTCCCCACCCCGAAATGGCAAGGCCTGGTGTGTACGTTTATTCTCTTAGTTCTGGAGGGGCTCAAGTGAGATGGAGGCAATGGGTACAATTGGGATAGGGAGAGCTTATCCAGTCCAGAGTAGGCTTGATGGGAGCAGGCCTGTGTGTTGAAGCCTGGACTGCCTCGGATGCTTAGAAGGTGAGATAAGGATTTTGATTTTAAAAGCTAAAGGGCATAGCTGTCAATCCTCCCTTTTTTGCGGGAACCTCCCTTATTCCAATGCCGTTTACCGCTGCTATCCCGGATTGTTAGATATCCCGTAAATTTCCCGGATTTCAAAGGAAGCAGCTCCTCTCCCTCCCTGCCGGCCAGCTGCGTTGCTCGGCTGCCAATAAGGAGTCTGAGACCGACTGGGGGCGGAGCTTGCATGCCTTGTGCAGCCAGACCCTCACGCCCAACCAGACAGACAGCCTGCCTGCCGTCTACATGTTCGCTCTTTCACTCACCCGTTCGCGCGCAGCCTCTGGAGCGCAGGGTGGCGAGGCTACTTGGTGCCATTGCACCGCCCTCTCGGCATCCCTTATTTTCAAATCTGAAAGTTAGAAAAAATCCCTTATTTTCAAATCCAAAAGTTGACAGCTATGCTAAAGGGACACATGCAGTTGGGAGTGTAAAACCCTCCCTTGCCTGCAACTCGCCTCCTTCCCAGCCCCTTTTCTCCCTGCCAAGGCTCCAATAGGGATTTTATGTAGTTTTGTTATCAGCTGGCTGAGGTCATTCACCCTGACTGGAGTCAAAGGAACAAAGATGTCGGGAAGAGAAGCTGGGTCAAAGTTCGGCATCTCTTAAAAGAACAATGTGCATATTGCAACATAGAGTCTGGTCGCTAGTCACCATTGATCTAAAACCCAAAGACCTAAGGTGTCTAGCTTTCACACCTTAACCAAAGACTTTTATTTTATTTTATTTTATTTTATTTTATTTTATTTTATTTTATTATTTTATTTTATTTTATTTTATTATTTTATTTTATTTTATTTACAAGTACAGTGGTACCTTGGTTCTCAAACTTAATCTGTTCTGGAAGTCTGTTCCGAAACCAAAACGTTCCAAAACCAAGGTGCGCTTTCCCATAGAAAGTTATGCAAAATGGATTAATCTGTTTGGACAGTTCCAGACTTCTAAAAGAGCAATTTAACATGAATTTTACTGTCTAACGAGACCATTTATCCATAAAATGAAAGCACTAAACAATGTGCTGCAGTCACACAATCAATCAAGAGCTGAACTGGGTTCCACACAGTCACACACACACACACACACACAAAGAGCCACAAAAACGCAAAATAAATAGCAAAAACAGACAGACCTCAGCGTAACACTCTAAACGGAAGTGTGTCTCTCAAAACGGAAGCGTAACAGTCAAAACGGAGCACATTCGGCTTCTGAAAAAAAGTTCGCAAACCGGAACACTTACTTCCGGGTTTGCAGTGTTTGGGTTCCAAGTTGTTTGAGTACCAAGGCGTTTGAGAACCAAGGTACCACTGTATATCCCGCCTTTCTGCCAGGGAGCTCAAGGTGGTCTTCCTTGCAAGAAGGAGAGCAGCTGACCCAAATTCATGCAGCGAGCATCATGGCGGAGTACAGATTTGGGAGGGGGGAGAGACTCTCCTGCCCTTGTCCAACACTTTAACCACTTCATTGAACCTGGGTTATTAACACAGTTAATATCAGGGATATTTTGGTGTTGTTAAAATGAATGGGTTAGATTGCACTTAACTCAGTGGGACTTACCCAAGCTGTTTCCCAACATTTTCTCAGTTGAACCCTACTGCTAGGAAGTAGGAATCGAACAGAGGTGAGATGAAATTTGGGTTGGAAGGAAGAAGGAAGATCAGCAAATGTCCGTGTGTGGCTTGTGGGTTAGGGATACTCTCAAAATTGGAGTGGGTTGAAAAATTTAAATATATGGTAATTGGTTAATATGGTTTAGATGTGGACTGTTTGGATATGGTATTGGGAGTGAGATTTTATGGAATTCGCTGAAACTGACTGGGTGGCACTGCTGGAAGGAGGAAGGGTCGGGGGGGGGGAAGAGGGAAGGGATGGAACTTGCCAACCTTGCAGTGACACTGCAGGTCCGGGGGGGGGGGAAGGAGAGAAAAGAAAAGATTAGAGAAATGTAAAGGTTAACTAGAATACTAGCTACAGGTAGATAGCCGTGTTGGTCTGTCATAGTCAAAACAAAATAAAAAAATTCCTTCCAGTAGCACCTTAGAGACCAACTAAGTTTGTTCTTGGTATGAGCTTTCGTGTGCATGCAGTGTGAAGAAGTGTGCATGCACACGAAAGCTCATACCAAGAACAAACTTAGTTGGTCTCTAAGGTGCTACTGGAAGGGATTTTTTTATTTTGTGTTAACTAGAATAGTAGGTTATTGAGTAAGGTAGAAATCCCAAGGAAATACCTTGGGGTTCCCAGGAGTTTTAGGTCACATTAGTGGTAATAAGAATAAGTTTATGATAAGGAAAATGAAAAAATTGATATTAAAGATTTTTTGACAATTTTTAACAATGAAGATAAGGTAAAGGTAAAGGGACCCCTGACCATTAGGTCCAGTCGTGTCCGACTCTGGGGTTGCGGCGCTCATCTCGCTTTATTGGCCGAGAGCTGGCGTACAGCTTCTGGGTCATGTCGCCAGCATGACTAAGCCGCTTCTGGCGAACCAGAGCAGCGCACGGAAACGCCGTTTACCTTCCCGCCGGAGCAGTACCTATTTATCTACTTGCACTTTGACGTGCTTTCGAACTGCTAGGTTGGCAGGAGCTGGGACCGAGCAACGGGAGCTCACCCTGTTGCGGGGATTCGAGCCGTCTACCTTCCGATCGACAAGCCCTAGTCTCTGTGGTTTAACCCACAGCGCCACCTGGGTCCCTTTAACAATGAAGATAAAACTGCGTAAATAAGAGAGACACTGAAACTCAGAAGGGGAGGTCGGGGGAAGTCCCATAAAGATGTGATGGGGAAATGTGAAGAAATAAGAAATTTTGCTGTTGTTGTTGTTGTTTGTATTTGTGATGTTAGTAAATGTTTGTTTGTGTTAAAAAACCAATAAAAATTATTATTATTATTTTTTAAAAAGGAATCGAACAGAGGGAAGCTGCTTTGCATAGGTGGTGTGAGAAGTGTCTGAAGGAACAGTGTTGTTAATAGGTTACAGGGACTGCATTGTCATGATCTGTGTGCAGAAATCCTCTGCCGTAATAATCTAGCAGAGTGTATGCTCTGTTCTGTCTAACAAAACAATCATTTTCTCTTTCAGGAAGTCGTTCTACTCCGGCCATGCCTCCTTTGCCATGTATACCATGATGTACCTGGTGGTAAGTCCCTATGCACAGTTTTACGTGTGGAAGGTTTTCAGGTGGTTGGGTTGCAGGCCACCTTGTGAGCCACAGGGTAAAAGGGGGCCTGATTCACCGTGCAAGCAGCTGCGTCGCTGTGCACAGGAAACACAGCTGTTCAGAGCAGCAGCTTCATGCCATCAGTCTGAGCTGCTTCCTGCGTAATTCCAGCAAATATTCACATGGGTGTGGTGAAAATAGGTGGAGCTGCTTCATGTGGATAGTTTGTCGTGTGGAGCAGCCTCCGCCAAGTTTTGTTTTTCGGATGCTCGCAGGTGAGCGAATGAGACTGTAGAGCTCTACCTAGCAACCCATTCTGGGCTCAGTGGTACCTTGGTTCGCAAACTTAATCTGTTCGACTCCTGAAACTGTTCGAAAACCAAGGCGCAGCTTCCGATTGGCTGCAGGAGCTTCCTGCACTCAAGCGGCAGCTGTGTCGGACGTTCGGCTTCTGAAAAACGTTTGCAAACCGCAACACTTATTTCCGGGAAATAATTTGGAAATAGACTCTTGGAGAAGTCTTCCTTCTCCAAAGCATCTTTATAGAGGCCTTTTTCTGCATTCCCTTAGCTGTGAATTTACATGTTATTTATATTGTTTATTAAAATCGTTTATATACTGCCTTTAAGCAAGAAGCTACCAATGTGGTGCACATCAATATAAAAATAAATTTAATCCTGCTCCTGGACTTTTGTTGCCTAGAAATCTTGCAGGGGCTTTCCACTCCTTCCCAGAGGGGCACCTCCTGACCGCAAACTTAAATTGGGCTAAGAGTTATTCCCTCCACACAGACAACATCAGGAACTGTAGTTTGGAGGGGGGGGGTCTCCAACACAAAACTTCGCATCCTCACCAAGCTACAATTCCTAAGGTGCTGCAGTAAAACTGTAAAAAAAAGAAAAGAAAAGAAACCTGCAGTAAAACATTCCAGTAAAAACTGATATAAAACTGCTATTAAGTTTGCAGGGTAAATATAGTTGGGATGAGAAAAATCCATGGAGGGAAGAGTCTGGCTCCAAGCCAGGAAAGGCTTTCAGAATCTCTGGAGCTTTTCCATTGAGGAAGGAAAAGGTGGCTGGCTGGGGAGGTTAGTTTCCACTGCTGGCCAAACCATCTAGGAGTCTTGGTAGACCACAAACTTGACATGAGTCAACAGTGTGATGCAGCAGCTAAAAAAGCCAATGCAATTCTGGGCTGCATCAATAGGAGTATAGCATCTAGATCAAGGGAAGTAATAGTACCACTGTATTCCGCTCTGGTCAGACCCCACCTGGAATACTGTGTCCAGTTCTGGGCACCACAGTTCAAGAAGGATACTGACAAGCTGGAACGTGTCCAGAGGAGGGCAACCAAAATGGTCAAAGGCCTGGAAACGATGCCTTATGAGGAATGGCTTAGGGAGCTGGGTATGTTTAGCCTGGAGAAGAGAAGGTTAAGGGGTGATATGATAGCCATGTTCAAATATATAAAAGGATGTCAGATAGAGGAGGGAGAAAAGTTGTTTTCTGCTGCTCCAGAGAAGAGGACACGGAGCAATGGATTCAAACTACAAGAAAGAAGATTCCACCTAAACATTAGAAAGAACTTCCTGGCAGTAAGAGCTGTTCGACAGTAGAATTTGCTGCCAAGGAGGGTGGTGGAGTCTCCTTCTTTGGAGGTCTTTAAGCAGAGGCTTGACAGCCACCTGTCAGGAATGCTTTGATGGTGTTTCCTGCTTGGCAGGGGGTTGGACTGGATGGCCCTTGGGGTCTCTTCCAACTCTATGATTCTATGATCTAAAATTGAATGTTGAAGAAGTAGAAGTATTAAGGCAGAAATGGGGAAACTGTGGACCTCCAGGCGGATTTGGGTTCCCATCAGCCCCCGCCAGCATGACCGGTGCTTAGGGATGATGGGAATTATTTTCCCACAACAGCTGGAGGGTCACAGGTTCTCCCCCCCCCAAAAAAAAAGGTTGAACAGGAGAAGTGTTGGTTTTGTTGTAAACAAAGTCTGCCCTTATTCCCTTATGGGGTACACAAGAGCCCTTATAGAGTCCTTTGTAGGTTCTCCATTGCTAGGAGAAAATAACAGAGGCCAACCAGAGAATATTGAGAAGCAAAGCAGCTAGTAAGCCTGATCTTTATTAAAGCTGTTGCAACTGGGTGGTCCTCTCACACGCAGGAAATTGGAGGAGGACCCAGAACAAAGGTGTGCCTGCCCTTATATAGACATTTAAATTTCCCACCCTGTAGTCCAAGACCACCCCCAGAAACATCATACATACATCATAGAAAAGGCGGTCTACAACAGTAATCTGAGTGCGTTGTTTATCTCCTGTCTGCAAGGTTATCTGGTAATGCCTTATCTGATTGCCTTTCCTGGTAGTCTGGCCATTCCTTTGAGATGGTAATCACTTGATTCCTGAGACAATGGGAAGGTTCCCTCACCCCCTCCCTCCTTGCAGAGAAACATTTGGTCAGTTTGGGAGTCAAAATGGTTTCAGGACTGTCTTCCTGTGCTGCTTCAGATATGTGGTTCATATATTTATGTATGTGTTTGCTTGGTACATTTATGCACATTTATTATATATATAAGACCTTAAAAATTTTTATTACAGTTTTAACAGCCATGTTTTCTTACATTACAACTGTGTTTTGTTCCAAAATATTGGGGGGGTGCTGCTACTGAAATTGTAATGAAATGGTCTTCATATTGCTTAGATCAGGGGTCAGCAAACCTTTTCAGCAGGGGGCCAGTCCACTGTCCCTCAGACCTTGTGGGGGGGCCGGACTATATTTTGAAGGGGGGGGGAGAACAAATTCCTATGTCCCACAAATAACCCAAAGATGCATTTTAAATAAAAGCACACATTCTACTCATGTAAAAACATGCTGATTCCCGGACCGTCCGGCGATTGGGCCGGATTGAGAAGGCGATTGGGCCGGATCCTGCCCCTGGGCCTTAGTTTGCCTACCCATGGCTTAGATGAAATGAGAGGGCTTGTAAGCAGATAAAGAGGTTGGAAGTGAATATAGAAACATTTTATACTAACACGTTCCACTTGCTGACCAGGGACTGTTCCCCCCCCCCCCAATCTGGTACTTGGCTGGTCCTGGCGAGTCACTGCTCCTTTTGAGAGAATTTTGGAGGTACCTCTTCAATAACGTATTAGTGGCTAATGTTAGGTTTGTTCAGGTTTTAGACCTGTTTTAAACCTGCTTTTACCTGCCCAAACCTTCAGATCTTGCTCCAAGTGACTCCATCAAGGGAAGTAAGGAAGTGTCTTTTTAGCACCTTTTTATACACTTAGGCTTTTAAACGGTTTTCAGTCTGTGAAATAGTAATTTTATTTATACATACAGACATACACACCCTGCCCATCTGGCTGGGTTTCCCCAGCCACTCTGGGCAGCTCCCAACAGAATATTAATAATAATTAAAAAGCGATAAAACATCCAACATTAAAAACTTCCCTAAACAGGGCTGCCTTCAGATGTCTTTTATAAGTCACATAGTTGTTTATTTCCTTGGCATCTGAAGGGAGGGCATTCCACAGGGTAGGCACCACCACCGAGAAGGCCCTCTGCCTGGTTCCCTGTAACTTCTCGCAGTGAGGGAACCGCCAGAAACCCCTCAGAGCTGGACCTCAGTGTCTGGACTGAATGATGGGGGTGGAGACGCTCCTTCAGGTATACTGGACCAAGGCTGTTTAGGGCTTTAAAGGTCAGCACCAACACTTTGAATTGTGCTTGGAAACGTATTGGGAGCCAAGGAAAGGGTATTTGTGATCTTTGGTTGTTCTTTGTATATCAATAAACTAATTGATACCGGAGTCATTTCTAGTGCTTGAATATCGTATTTTTCGCTCCATAAGACGCACTTTTTTCCTCCTAAAAAGTAAGGGGAAATGTCTGTGCGTCTTATGATCATGCTTTTTTAAAAAGAGAGAGAAGGGGGTGTTGAAAGGAAGCCCGCTGAGCAACTGCTCAGCAAACGATCGGGGAGAGAGATAAGGGAGAGAGATTCCACCCCCGCCCTCTTGCAGAGGGAGGCTGTTTCCCCAGCGACATGTGACTGGCTGATTAGATTATCTGTCTGGAAAATGTAGAAATGGCTTCCTGAAGCTGCAGAACTGTGAGTTAAACCCCATAAAACAGTTTTTTTCCCTTTGCAAAGTAAGCTCAACAACTTTGAGCTGATCCTCAAAAAATGGGACTTTTCTCCTTTGCAAAAGAAGCTGCAGAAATTTGAGCTGATCCTCAAAAAATGGGACTTTTCCCCTCTAAAAACTAGATGCGTCCTATGGTCAGGTGCGCCTTATAGAGCGAAAAATACGGTAAGTAAATCCATGCACATGTTAACACCAAAGCACTGTGCTGATATACCATGCCATTTCATGTGCCTGGTTCATATTGAGCTGTTGAAAACCTAATTGCCCTAAAATGATGTTAGTCTGGCATTTCTATAATCAAAAAACCAAGCACCCTCTTTGCTTTTGAGTTGGTGCAGGGCTGTCTGCCATAGAGTAAATTAGTACAGCAATGGAAGAGAGCCTCCAGGGATGTCTGTGGTTTCATTTGTACTGCTCATGCAGTGGTGCTTGAGAGTAGACCCTGTGTAAATTATCTCACACGTACACAGTTGGATCCCTCTTTTCTTCTGTGAAATGTTGGAGGATATGTGTGTTTATACTAGGCTCTGAGAAGAAAGTGGAATGTGCATGATTCAGATGGAAGTGGGTGGGAACCAGGAATTTTGGCTCCAGGTGAAGTTATTGGAGTCAGCAGACATACCTTTCTCTACGGCCGTTTCCTGTTAATGAAATGCGGAAGACGTCGATTATTATCTCCTCCTTGAGGGCTTGGGCTTAAACGCTTAGCAGATATGGATTTACAGGCTCCTGTGAGCTTGTCAGTTGGGCAAAGGAGGGCACAGCGCAGCCTCAGTGACTTGTGAGAAACTGCCAATAGGGCTTCAGGAAAGGCCATGCGAGACCAAAATGGGACTCCAGAGTCTTTGGGGCTTTGGTTTGTGCCTCCTATTCCCAGTTTGGCTATTTTTATTTTGTTTGTTTATTATTTTTGTTGTTGTTGTGGCTTCTGAGAATCTGCCGTGCTTTACTCTCCTATATTTAGAAGAGGGATTTGCCTGGCATCCTAACAGGGACTCTTCCCCTGTGGGAGATCAGTCTGGAAACAGGGAGTGGCTGAGAGGAGGAAGCGAGATGAAGATGGGAGACACAGGACCTGTCTGGCTGTCTGGTTTCCCTGAAACAGATGTGGGCAACCTGTGGCTCCTGAGCCACGCGTGGTCTTTGGCCTAATTTAATCTAGCCCGTGGCCTGTTTTCACGTAGGTGTTGTTAGAGGGGAAGAGGAGCGGGGAAGAAGTGTTCCTGCACAACTTTGATTCTGACCATGCTCCTCACCAGCATGCAGCTAGGGCAATATTACCTCTAAGGGAATGCAGTCCTCAACAGAAAAAACAAAATTGCTGCCCTATGACAGGGTGCAGAAACTTACCATACTTTGCTGTGTATAAGACTAGGTTTTCCCCCTTAAAAATCATGTTAAAAAATGGAAGTCATATAAGATATATAAGATACAGTATATAAGATAATTTATTGCCATTGCACAAGTACAAGCACAACGCTATACAAGTGCAATGAAATTGCATGCCATCCCGTAAAAAACAGAAAGAAAGAAAAAACAAAACAAAAAAACAGCACAAAACACACACACACCAAAAAAAGCCACACATACAAACATCACAGCTCTCCAAGGTCATATTATCTGGTTACAGCATTTAAGATGGTTATAGCTCTTGGGTAGAAACTGTTCTTCAATCTATTTGTTCTTAATCTAATTGTTCTATATCTTCTACCCGAAGGCAGTGGTGCAAAGAGACTATATCCTGGATGAGATGGATCCTTATAATAATAATAATTTATTATTTGTACCCCGCCCATAGCTGTCAACTTTTGGATTTGAAAATAAGGGATTCCCCCCCCACAACTTTCGGATTTGAAGATAAGGGATGCTGCAAGGGCGGTCCAATGGCACCAAGTAGCCTCGCCACCCTGCGCTCCAGAGGCTGCGCGCGAACGGGTGAGCGAAAGAGCGAGCGCGTAGACGGCGGGCAGGCTGTCTGTCTGGTTGGGCGTGAGGGTCTGGCTGCACAAGGCATGCAAGCTCCGCCCCCAGTCGGTCTCTGACTCCTTATTGGCAGCCGAGCAACGCAGCTGAGGAGCCTCCCTGGCCGGCAGGGAGGGAGAGGAGCTGCTTCCTTTGAAATCCGGGAAATTTAAGGGATATCAACAATCTGGGATAGCAGCGGTAAACGGCCTTGTAATAAGGGAGTTTCCCACAAAAAGGAGGGTTCGCAGCTATGCTCCCCAGTCTAAATCTTCACTCTCCCTACGTTGCAGCGCTCGCTCCATGCCTTTTGCTCTCTTTATCTAGGGAAGCTTAAGCCACCATAAGCTTGTTATCCTTCGAGGGGTCACCAGATTCTTTGCTGGCTTAGCTGCAGCAGGCTTAGTGGGGCTACTTCTCTGAAATTTGCCCATACATTGTAGGTTGAATATCTCCACCTTCCTTAACTAAACCCCCTAATGTCCCATTCCCCTTCTGTATTCGGGAGCCTGATCCTTCCCTTTGCATGCTCCTCTGAGAACGGTCGGGGAAAGGGCCTGTTGTTTCCTTTTTTAAAAAAATGCCTTTCAGGTTTATACATTTCACTTAATTCTACAATCATTTTAACATTTCAGAACTTGACTTCTTTCCCCCTCTTTCTGCTGTTCCTTAAATTTCTTTTTAATATCTTCTGCATATCCTAATTAACTTAATTTGCTCATTTATCAATCTACTTTAAATATATACTCTTATAAAACTGCAGGTTATTACAATAATCCTGCCAATGTTCTTTTCTGTTTATAATTTATCTGTAAATATTCAATAAACCACTTCCATTCTTTTAGGGGGGGAAATTGTTTTCTTGATTTCTTATTCTTCCGGTAAGTTTCACTACTTCTGCATATTCCAAAAGCTTTTATATCCATTCTTCCTTTGCTGGTACTTCTGCTTCATTCCATTTTGGGGCGAGTACCGGTAACATTCTTGCCACTGTAGTAGCATGCAAGAATAGGTTTCTATACAGTATAGGTTGTTCTGTCCCTATAATTCCCAAAAGAAAAGCTTCTGGGGTTTTTTTACAAATGTTATTTTGAACATCCTTTTCAATTCATTATATATCATTTCCCAGTAAGCTTTATCCTTACTACAAGACCACCACATATGGTAAAAAGAACCTTCTTTCTCTTTACATTTCCAACACTTATTTGATTTAGATGCATACATTTTTGCCAGTTTAAGGTAAAGGTAAAGGGACCCCTGACCATTAGGTCCAGTCGTGTCCGACTCTGGGGTTGCGATGCTCATCTCGCTTTATTGGTCGAGAGCCGGCGTACAGCTTTCAGGTCATGTGGCCAGCATGACAAAGCCGCTTCTGGCGAACCAGAGCAGCGCACGGAAATGCCGTTTACCTTCCCACCGGTGCGGTACCTATTTATTTACTTGCACTTTGACGTGCTTTCGAACTGCTAGGTTGGCAGGAGCTGGGACCGAGCAATGGGAGCTCACCCCGTCGCAGGGATTCGAACCGCCGACCTTCTGATCAGCAAGCCCTAGGCTCTGTAGTTTAACCCACAGCGCCACCTGGGACCCTTTTTGCCAGTTTACTTGGTGTTAGATAGGGCCTGTTGTTTCCAATGGACTGAGGTCCTTGTAGGTCCCTGGCTGATGTCTCAAGGTTCAGATGTGTCTAAACTATGGGTAGGCAAACTAAGGACCGGGGGCCGGATGCGGCCCAATCGCCTTCTAAATCCAGCCTGCGGACGTTCCAGGAATCAGCGTGTTTTTACATGAGTAGAATGTGTCCTTTTATTTAAAATGCATCTCTGGGTTATTTGTGGGGCCTGCCTGGTGTTTTTACATGAGTAGAATGTGCCCTTTTATTTAAAATGCATCTCTGGTTTATTTGTGGGGCATAGGAATTCGTTCATTTCCCGCCCCAAAAAATATAGTCTGCCCCCCCCACAAGGTCTGAGGGACAGTGGACCAGCCCCCTGCTGAAAAAGTTTGCTGACCCCTGGTCTAAACGGATTAGCAAAACTTCCCTCAGAAGTTCTCTGTGCTAACAGCCTTTTTCTGCCTCTTCTTCCCCCAGTTTTACTTGCAGGCCCGCTTCACGTGGCGGGGGGCTCGGCTGCTGCGTCCATTGGTCCAGTTTGTGCTGCTGATGCTAGCATTGTACACAGGACTGACCCGCATCTCTGACTACCGGCACCATCCGTCTGATGTGGTGGTGGGGCTGCTGCAGGGGGCACTTGTGGCTTGCTGGGTGGTGAGTTCGGATTCTGTCCTTAGCTCACTCTTTCTATTGTCATTTTTTTTGGGGGGGGGTGTCGCTCCCTGTTGAGGTTTGAGAGAGAGAGATCGAGATCTGGATGCAGAATCCCCACCTTCTGACTGCTCTGCAAATCTTACTTAGCAGCTCCTCCTCTTCCAAGCGCATTAGAGGGGAGAAAACCTTTTCAAGCAAGCAAGTTGAGTGTCAGGGACGTGCCCTCCCCTGCCAGTCCGGCACTGAGTGGGTACCGGCAGCCTCAGCCTCTGCTGTCGACGGACACATCTCCCAGTGAGTCTGCCAGGTCCTCCCTGGGGGAGGAGGAGTCACCAGGGAGGAGCCAGGTGGGAAGGGGTCTCCAGGATGATGCAGAGAGACCCAGCACCGCTCAGCAGACCCACTCCAAGGGGGAGATACCGTTTCTGGTGCCTGCTTTACACAGAAGGGTCAGGGGAGAAAGGAGGCGGCACTTTAGGGTGCCGAGACTCTGGTGTTGGCGCCGCAGCAGGAGGGGGGCACTTCCGGATTCTGCTAGCGACTAGGTGGTCATGTTTTAGGATAGCTCCGCACTGTACATACTTTGCACAATAAAATAGCTGAAAGACAAGACGGACTCGGTCTTTACTCATGAGCAACCGTTAAGCGAATCTGACATTGAGGTTCTTTGGGAGTGAACTTCAGCAACCGAAGTTCAGTTCTGTGTCATTGTTCGGCACTCGTACGCAGGGGCGGAGCAAGTTGGGGCCGGTGCGCCCCGGGTGCCACCCTGGAGGGGGGCGACACTTGGCGTGACGGCCAAGCTGAGCCCTGCCGCCCAGTAAAAAGCACGCGCCAACTGCTTGCTCGCAAACCTGCTGGGCGTGTGGTTTCCTTTTTCCGGCTGGGGCGGAAGTGAGGGGCAGGCCAGGGAGGTCCCTAGCCCACCCCTCTGCTCCCCCCACTCCGTAGCACGCATGCATATGTGCACTCCAGAGCGGCGCTGCGGCAAACCCAGCGAGCAAGCTGCGGAGCGAGGCTGCCTCGCTCCGCAGCGACTAGCAGGGCTTGTCGCTGCGGAGCGCGCACACACCACTCTGTATGACACATGTGCTCTGCGGAGCGGAGCGGCGCATGCGCGCCCCGCAGCCACGCCCCGTCCCCGGGAGGTGCCTCCCGGTTTTGCTGCTCCGGGCAGCCAAGCGGCTTCGTTCGCCACTGCTCGTACGAAGGTAAAGCATTCCTAACCAAGCCTCCTCCTAGTTCTCGCTGTGGGGATTGGTGTTTCTGGCAAACTGTATTTGTTTATGTATTCAGAACACTTGCGTTGCATTTCTGTTGGGAAACGTTAAGAAAAAGCCTGACTGAATCAAACTCCAGGTGCATCTGGCCCAGCCGCTTGTTTACAGGAGTGGGAAGGGCCACTGCATACCTCCAGGAACCCCCCCAATAACAACCTGAAGGCAACAAGGCCTCTCCACTATTTGTCCACCAGAAACTCATATTCAGGGATAGACTGCCTCTGAACATGGAGGGTTGATTCAGCTATGATGGCAAATTGCCAGTAATAGACGTGCCCAAGAGGGATTTGTTTATTCCCCTTACAAAGCTGGACAAGCCAGGAGCCATGTCCACATCTTGTGGCAGCAAATTGGGTCAGATATGGCTTTTGCAAAAATGTTTATGCAGAACCCAGGAATGAAGATTCCTTGCTGCTACCCTGCTAGCTTCTTTGAGTGACCCTGAATGAGTTCTAGTATTGAGAAGAGAAAGAGAGAAGCTGTAATCCATCATTTCATAAATTTCAATTATCTCACAAATTTTAAGCTTAATATGTGATGATTTTAAATTTAAATGTGATTTAGTATATAGATGATATTTTCGAATTCTGAATTGTTTTATGCCTTTCTGGTCTATGACCGTAATAAAGACTTTCATTCATTCATTCATAAATTTCAATATGCTGTCATCTTCTGTTGTCTTCTTTTTTCTGAACTATAGTGCCCCAAACACATTAGTCTTTTTCTTGTAGGGAAAATGCCCTTAATCTCTGATTGTTCTGGCTTTCCTTTGCTTCCCCCTTTTTCTACAAAGTTGCAAGAAAGCTCTGTGGTTGCAATGCTTGGCAGGTTGTGTTGCGTGTTATACTAAGTGACGCAGAAAAATCCACTCGGATGAAGGGAGCAGGGGTTCGGTGTGAGCCGCCAGGAAATAACTAAGGAAGGTCACACCCTTGCTAGCATTGTGTGCAGGCGGCCGAGAGGAAATCCTTCAGCTTCCTACCCTGGCTATGGGATCCCAGCTCCACCCATCAGCCCCCAGTCAAGGGAGTATGTTGAACCCTGGAGTTGAGCTTCCTAGGAGCTGGGAATAGAATCAAGGAATCTTAGCTCAGTAATCTTATCCCTCACTGTGAAGGAGGAGCGGGTTCTTCATGTTGATAGTGGGCAGCGGAGAATTATGCACACAGTACGTGTACGTGGTTCCCTGGTGTTCCCTGGCATTGATGACATAAACCTTTGAAATCAGGGTGGATTTGATTTAAATCAAACCGATTTAAATCACTAGCAGGGTGGGGAAAAAATCCGATTTAAATAAAAAAAATCGGATCTTTTTGATTTAAATCGGATCTTTTTGATTTAAATCGGATTTTTTGATTTAAATCAGATTTCCCCCCCACCCTGCTAGTGATTTAAATCGTGATTTAAATCGGTTTGATTTAAATCAAATCCACCCTGTTTGAAATTATTATATATTAAAGACATCTGAAGGCAGCCCTGTTTAGGGAAGCTTTGAATGTTTAATAGATTATTGTATTTTAATATTCTGTTGGAAGCTGCCCAGAGTGGCTGGGAAAACCCAGACAGATGGGCGGGGTAAGGTAAAGGGACCCCTGACCATTAGGTCCAGTCGTGACCGACTCTGGGGTTGCGGCGCTCATCTCGCATTATTGGCCGAGGGAGCCAGCGTACAGCTTCCAGGTCATGTGGCCAGCATGACTAAGCCGCTTCTGGTGAACCAGAGCAGCGCACGGAAATGCCGCTGCAGCAGTACCTATTGATCTACTTGTACTTTGACGTGCTTTTGAACTGCTAGGTTGGCAGGAGCAGGGACCGAGCAACGGGAGCTCACCCCGTCGCGGGGATTCGAACCACCGACCTTCTGATTGGCAAGCCCTAGGCTCTGTGGTTTAACCCACAGCGCCACCTGGGTCCCTTGCAAATGGCTTTAGATATCTATTAAGTCCATAAATTACCATATAGCATATATTAAACACAAAAAACAGCGACAATTTGTTGTTGACAAAGGACAGCTGGACATATAAAGGGCCCCATTACCTTGTTACCTAGCTTAGGGCTTCATCAAACCTCAATCCGGCCCTGGCCACAACTTCCAACACCCCCAGCCGGCATGACCTTTGGTCAAGCGGGATGTAAGTCAAAATTATCTCAGGGTCACCAGGTTAGGGAAGGCTGCCTTCCCGAGATTCTGTGTTCAGCCAGGACTGGCAGAGTTGTGTGCTGTGCCCGCTCCTTCTGCAGCTACCTGAGCTGCTGCCTCTTGAGAGGGTATTGGGCGGGCATGGCTATCACTGACGCCCTCTTTCTCTTCTCTCCATTTCCAGGCCTTCCACGTATCCAGCATGTTTCACTGCAAGCACCAGCCTCGCCACCTGCCGCCAGTCGCCTTGGACACTCCCAGTTCAGACTGCCACACCGATTGCTAGGGCATGTTCACTGGGGGGATCAGAGACGCACTCTGTCTGGCTGACTACAGGAGCCCTGAACTTGGCATTCACTGCCACGCTGCCCGCATAGGCGTCCGGTCGGGGAAGGCACTGCCTTGCCACCTGCTAGGGGCCACTAGGGAGTTTTTGCTCACTGCCATGCCAATATCCACTACTACACCAGCTGCTGGAAGCACCAAGAAGAGGGAAAGGGAGCAGTTCCCTTCTGGCTGTTAGGGCACCTCTGTGCCAGAGATCCCTCTGTCTTCCCAATGATGGACAGGGCACTCTTGTTTTTCCTTTGGGTTTGTACACATGAGACCACTCCCTCTTCCCCTCTATCAAAGGATCCAGTGGTCACATCACCGCTGCCAGTTTGGGTTTCCTTTTACACGATATTCGCAAGGGAAGGAAATCCCCCATCTTAATTTTTTTTCCCGGCGCAGGAAGATCTGCCCTTCCTCCTCGCTAGTACTGGGATGATCTCACCCTTGAAACATTATGCACCCGGGCTGCGTTGCTAGGAGAAAGGCTGGTGCCTCCTAGAGAATCCAGTCTCTGCTGCACTAGTGATGCCTCTCAGCTGCTTGAAAGGCCGAGTGATGTGTCTTGCAGAAGCAGATTCATGAAGGAATGAACCACCGGCTTGGGAGGTGGAGTTGGGAGGAAAGTGCCTGGAAAATCGTGGAGGATCTGCAAGGTCATGCCAGGGCACCCTGATGCTGCCAGATCCCTCCCTCCCACCCTCCACCCCACCCAACGCTTCCGCTCCCCATAATGTGAAACGTGTTTTTGATTTTTGTAATAAATGGTACTGACAATCGCCTAGATTAATAACTGGCTGCATATGGACCTCAGAACATCCCTCATAGCCAAGCATGTGGTTCCAAAAGCACTGGCGCCACCGTTTGGATCCTGTTGATTCCACTGGCACAGGATTTGGTACCTGGTACAGAATGAGTTCCCTGAGATACTTACCTTTCACTCAAAACAAGAAGTGGTCTTCTGGTCCTCATGGTTGTGAAGATTCAAACCCTTTCCCTCCAGATGCTCTTTCCTGTCCAGTCACACCTTTCTTTGAAATCACGCCTTCTGGAAATAATGCATTTGGTTTGAGGATAAATGCTATAGGCAGGATTGGGTCCTAAGGAGCACTGAGGAAATAAGTTTGTGTTTCTCAAACAGCGAGGCATCCCCTCCTGAGGGGCTATGAAGATTTGCGGGGGGGGGGGTGAGTGTTTCCAAAAATATATATGTTACATTGTAAGTAAAAAAACTAAAAGTTGTGAAATTTCAAATGAAAGAATTACAGGAGCCAGGTTTGAAGGGTTTTGTGGGGGGTTTATGTTAGCTGAAAGCGGGGGACATGGGTTAAAAAGGGTTGAGAAATAAGGAGGACCTGTGCATGATCTAGCTTGCTGCTAAGGCAAGGAATGCAACCTTGCACATAGAATCATATAATGGAGGATCACTGTAATGCTTTAAAAAAATATATGAGTTTGCAGCTACCTCTTATAAGCTGTGATGTTGAACCCAGTTTTAGAGGCTTGGTTCCACTGAAATCAGCAGCCTGAAACTTGTAGAACCAGACGCAGGATTGTAGCAATCTTTCAAGTGCTGGATGCAGTTCAAGCTTAACTGGTTTGCTTCTGTTCACATGCATTGTTGGGAAAAGTGGAGTGGGTCACTAGGTTGCTGTTGCCTCTGATGCCTGGGATCCCCAGGACTCTTCAGCAATTTGTCTGGGGTTCCTGAGTGAGAAGGAAAATGGCAGATCAATTTCCCTCCAAGACCGTTTGTCCACCATTACCAATGTTTGCCTGCTTGTACTGAAGTGCCATTTGTGTGTGTCCACTGCTTCATACTTTTGTTTGTTTTTTTCCAAAAAAAATTATTGGTTTTAACAAAATAATACAATTAAAAAACAGACATAAATAAACAAAAAGAAAACAGCAACAATAATACACATAAAAACATACATAATTCCTTTCAACCTATTAATCCATCTTATCATTGTGGGTTGACTTCCTCCCATCCTCTCTTCCTGCGTTCCTTGTATATCATCATTAGTAATTTCTTGACATCATTGAATATATTTTTAATTAATTAACCTCAATATCTCTTCTATCCTAATGTCAACATCATTTATTCCAACACTTATAAACCTTAAATCTATCCTCTTAAGTCTACAGCCTCCCTTATCTTCCAGCTTGCTTCTACTCTTTAATCTTACAATACTTTTTTAAGTATACTTTAAATTTCTTTCAGTCTTCCTCCACCGCTTCCTCTCTCTGGTCACGAAGTTTTCCGGTCAGCTCAGCAAGTTCTATATAATCCATCGTTTTCATCTGCCATTCTTCTATCGTTGGTAGTTCCTCTGACTTCCAGTTTTTAGCTAACAAAATTCTAGCTGCTGTTGTGGCATACATAAAGAATGTCCTTTCGACTTTTGGGATTTCCTGTTTTACAATTCCAAGTAAAAAGACTTCTGGTTTTTTACTAAATGTATTTTTCAACACCTTTTTCAATTCATTATAAATCCTTTCCCAGAAGTCTTTCACCTTTGGGCACGTCCACCACATATGGAAAAAGGTTCCTTCTACTTCCTTACATTTCCAGCATTTGTTACTCTGTCACTGCTTCAGACCTTTGGATGTTGCTTGAGGCAAACTTCTCTCAAAGGCTGGCTTGTCACTGGTCTAGTTCAGCGGTTCCTAATTAGGTAAAGGTAAAGGGACCCCTGACCATCAGGTCCAGTCGTTTCCGACTCTGGGGTTGCGTGCTCATCTTGCTCTATAGGCCGAGGGAGCCGGCGTTTGTCCGAAGACAGCCTCCGGGTCATGTGGCCAGCATGACAAAGCTGCTTCTGGCGAACCAGAGCAGCGCACGGAAACGCCGTTTACCTTCCCGCTGGAGCGGTCCCTATTTATCTACTTGCACTTTAACGTGCTTTCGAACTGCTAGGTTGGCAGGAGCAGGGACTGAGCAACGGGAGCTCACCCCGTCGCAGGGATTCGAACCGCTGACCTGCTGATCAGGCCTGTGGTTTAACCCACAGCGCCACCTGGTCCCTTAGTTCCTAATTACCTGGTTCCTAATTACCGGTAGCTAAATACTGCGGACCGCCTGTTTTTCAAAAGCCAAGCCATGGACCCCCTACTTCCTAATTTTGATATCACTGTGGGAGTTTTCCTTATGTGAATGGTGCCACAGATCCCACTGGTGGGACCCCTGGGGTCCGCAGTCCACCAATGGAGAACCACCGATTCAGTGAATTGAACAGAAGAGAAGGCAAAAGGCAGAGGGAGCCAAATTTTGAGCTCGCCTAGGACGCTGTTGAAATCTGAAAGATCAAAATCCACCCCTGATCTTGGGTAGCATTAAGGACTGTCTTTGCTGAGTTTGAGCCTTCAAAGGCGGCCGGCCTCAGAGGAGTAGCTGAAAGAATCTGTTAGGTAAGGATGAGTACAAGCTCAGAACCAAACAGAGGGCAGCCCATGTAGCTTAGTGGGGGAGAGGAGAGTGATCTACAAAACTGCCATCACGGCAGGAGAGCCAGCTTTGAGACAGCAGCTTGCCCAGAGGCTTAGTAAAGCTGGACTGTCGGAAAGAGCGGCAGTGCTGCCATTTCTCAGCAGTCCGGTAAAGGTAAAGGGATCCCTGACCATTAGGTCCAGTCGCGAACGACTCTGGGGTTGCGGCGCTCATCTCACTTTACTGGCCGAGGGAGCCGGCGTACAGCTTCCAGGTCAAGTGGCCAGCATGACTAAGCTGCTTCTGGCGAACCAGAGTAACGCACGGAAACGCCGTTTACCTTCCCACCGGAGCGGTACCTATTGATCTACTTGCACTTCGTGCTTTCGAACTGCTAGGCTGGCAGGAGCAGGGACCGAGCAACAGGAGCTCACCCCGTCGAGGGGATTCGAACCGCCGACCTTCTGATCGGCACACCCTAGGCTCTGTGGTTTAGACCACAGCGCCACCCGTGTCCCTCATCAGTCCTGTACCTACTGCAAATAATGTTCAGTCCTAAAGGTGGGGGGGGGGACCAGAGACACGTGACACTGGGCAACTGCAAATATCAGGATTGTTCCACAAACAGAGGGGAAATGAGCTTGCTTGCTTTTTCTCAGAGCAGGAGCACTCTGGCTCCATGTGACAAGAACCCAACTTTGGCATTCCTGCCGCTGAGTTTCATGTTCATTCTTGACTCATCCCTCCTCTAAAGGAGGATGTGGGGAGCCTGTTTATGAAGTAGCATTTAGAGAGATGCTGTCTGCAATCTGAAGTTCTGCCACTCTGGAGCAGGTTTTATCACCTAGTGAAGGAGGTAAAGGTAAAGGGACCCCTGACCATTAGGTCCAGTCATGTCCGACTCTGGGGTTGCGGCGCTCATCTCGCTTTATTGGCCGAGGGATCCAGCGTACAGCTTCCAGGTCATGTGGCCAGCATGACAAAGCAACTTCTGGCGAACCAGAGCAGCGCATGGAAACGCCGTTTACCTTCCCGCCAGAGCGATTCCTATTTATCTACTTGCACTTTGACGTGCTTTCGAACTGCTAGGTTGGCAGGAACAGGGACTGAGCAACGGGAGCTCACCTTGTCACGGGGATTCGAACCGCTGACCTTCTGATCAGCAAGCCCTAGGCTCTGTGGTTTAACCCACAGAGCCACCTGGGTCCCCTTAGTGAAGGAGGCCCGCCATCCAAATGTCGCTGAACTACAACCCCCATCAGCCCCAGCATGCATGGCCAATGACCAGGGATTGTGGCAGCCGTAGTTCAGCATCTGGACAGCCAAAGCTGCCCCCCGCCCGACCTAGCATGCTTGCTACCTATTTAAACACGTAAAGCAGCTGCAGTAAACGACTGTATATGCGTCCACCAGAAGGAAGGTGTGTGTGTTGTGGCCATCTGCAACTTTGCTGTTTATTAGCAGGGGTTCTGCTCCCCGCTTCTATACCTCAGGCACTTTCCTGGCCAGCTCCTGCTCCAGATTGCCAGATCAGCACACTGCATTTCCAAGCAGGGCACAGCCACCTGTGCTTTTATCAGGAGACAATCTGATATCAACTTTCAGCAACAGGAGTGAGGTTTCCCAGCCCTCCTCTCCCACTCGATTGGCTGCACCATCCCCCAGTCTGCTCTTCATAACAGCCTCTCCCAGGAGAGCTGCTGAATCCATTCAAGGCCATTCTCAATGGCTCCTTTATGCAGTGTCCGGGGTGTGCTGGAGGCATGTGACTTCCAGGGCCAAGATGGGGGGGGGGAATAGTCCCAAGCTGGCACCACCGAGTCCTTCCTGGCATCCTGCACAGCCTCTGTTCAAGACAACACTTGCATTTTCTTGCTGGTCATTTGCACAGGTCTTTTCATGTGCAAAGCGCAAAGGGCAGCAGAATCTGCAGGCAGAGCATCAAAAAGGGGCTTGCTGCTTGCAGTGTGAAGGCACATCTCAGGTTCACCTCTAGTCAACAGCTTCTCCAGGGTGGGGTTATTGTATAGTTTCAGCAACCTGCAAATCTTGCTTGACCAGTGGGGGGCAGGGGGAGAGAGACACATGTGTGTGCATCTATGTGTATAATATGGGGTGTAATGCTTATCTCAGACATTTTGAAACTCTGATTTAAATCTGTTGCCTTACTGTAGCCAGAATAGGAAGCAGGCACACCCACTAGTAAGCTCTCTTGCACCAGCCATCATGTTAAGGCGCAGGCCCCACCCCTTTTGATAAGGCTTGTGCCCTGTGTAAAAGGGGGGGGGAATGGAACAGGGATCAGCAAACTTTTTCAGCAGCGGGCCGGTCCACTGTCCCTCAGACCTTGTGGAGGGCCGGACTATTTTTTTGGGGGGGGTGAACAAATTCCCATGCCCCACAAATAACCTAGAGGTGCATCCTATATAATAAAGTCCAAGTGTCTCTGCGTCGTGTCCCTGTGTCCGTGGGATTGCGCTACTGCGCATGTGCCCCACGGACACAGGGATTGGAGCGGTGCGGGGTGCTGAATGGCTGGAGGGCGCGCGTGCGAGCGAGCGGCGGCCGTTGGGGGCCGCGAGGGGTGAGGGTATGTCCGTGGGCACGAGGCAGGCAGAGGCGGGCGGGCGGGCGCGCGGAGAGGAGGAGGAGGGGGTGCTTCGGCGGCGGCCACAGCGGCACCAACGGGCGGGACTGCCGGCCAGCAGGCAGGCAGCCATCCAGTGGAGGAGGAGGAGAAGGCGGAGAGGCGGACGCAGCCGGCGGGGATGCTGAGCGAAGCGGAGAGCGGTGGAGGAGGAAGAGGAGGAGCAGCCAT
This sequence comes from Darevskia armeniaca, assembly GCA_034641395.1. Taxonomy (NCBI): domain Eukaryota; kingdom Metazoa; phylum Chordata; class Lepidosauria; order Squamata; family Lacertidae; genus Darevskia; species Darevskia armeniaca. The sequence goes on along the minus strand of JAWWNF010000386.1, from coordinate 317,706 downwards.
TATCGACCCCGGGGAGAGCCAGTAATGTTTGACCACATATGTTCTAGCGCCCGTTAATTTCACGGGCTGAACATCCACTAGTTTTAAATTAAAGCACACATTCTACTCATGTAAAAGCACCAGGCAGGCCCCACAAATAACCCAGAGATGCATTTTAAATAAAAGCACACATTCTACTCATGTAAAAACACTCTGATTCCTGGACCGCCTGGTGATTGGGCCGGATCCGGCCCCCGGGCCTTAGTTTTCCTACCCATGGAATGGAATGTGGATTTTCCACCTCAGGCACCAAAATATCTTGGGTTGGCCGTGGCAATGTGACTTTTAATGGTTATCTGAGTCTCACAGCATTCCTGCCAGGTCAATGTAGTTTCCTTTTTTTACAGCGGGAGAATTGGAGCTAAAATAGTCGTTACAGAGCTGGAGCTGGAGCTCTGGGAGGCTGTCCAGTGAAGTGGGTAAATTCTGGACGCACAGCAGGAAGTACACAATTGCGTAAAGCACTTAACGGCCCCAAAGCAAAGTCCAACACCCGCTCAGATAGTTGGCCAGTGTCCAGCAGCACACAGCTTGCCAGGGGATTCTACAAAGTCACAAACAGGACTTGCGTATAGAATTACAAGTCTGGAATTCACCTGAAAATCCTGCAGTCCCTAAGACTCACCGTCGTAAATCACTGGACCCCTCTCTCTGCTTAAAACCAAAAGACATGCAACCCAGGTTAATGGTTTATTGAATATTTACAGATAAATTGCAAACAGATGGAAAACATTGGTAGGATTATTGTAGTAACCTGCAGTTTCATAAGAGTTTGTATTTAATGTAGAAAATTAAATGAGCAAATTAAATGAATTTGGATATGCAGAAGATGTTAAAAAATAAATTTAAGGAACCACAGAAAGAGGGGGAAGTCAAACTTTGAAATGTTAAAATGATTGTAAAATTAATGAAATATATAAATTTGAAAAGTATAAATAAAAACTTTTTTAAAAAAAAAACATGCAACCCAGGCATCCTGGCTGCAAGCTCCCCTTGAGAACGCAATTTTTTTCACAGCATCTACACAATGTCATTGACATCAAAATGCCACTCCATATTCCCTCCCCCCATTTAATCCAGATTTAATCCCCTCTCTGGAGAAAATGCAAATACCTTGGTTTGCATACGTTTTGGATTACAAACACGTCAAAGTGCGTGTCCCAGTTTACAACCCTTTTTTGGGATCACAACCTATTTCTTTTGGATTATGAACAAAAAAAAAAATTGGAGGCCCCATTGGCGAAAGCACGCCTTGGGTTACAACCTGTTTTGGTTTACAAACGGACCTCCGGAACAGATTATGGTTGTAAACCAAGGTACCACTGTAATTATTTTTTTAAATGGTTGCCAATGACTTGTTGCTTCAATGACCCGTTTGCAAATTAAACCACCAGCTATACGCATCTTTGGTCTAGCACAGTGAATCTCTTAACACAAGTGGAAAAGAAATGTTTGCATTCTATTGCTGGGGAGGAGACAAACAACAGGAAGTATACAAGCATTCAATGCTCCCAAAGCAAACATTCAGGTGCCTACAACATAGCTGTCAACTTTCGGATTTGAAAATAAGGGATGCCGCGAGGGCAGTGCAATGGCACCAAGTAGCCTCGTGTCACGACCCGACTAGACAGTGGGGTCGCGCCATGCGGGCGCCAGGAAGGGGAACCATGCAGCGGGCCAGGAAAGGGGGCAACAGCGGAGCCAGGCACGCAGGGGTTAAACCGAGCACAGCAAGGCCCGACCTCGCCCAGGCATGCCCCACGGGGTAAACAACCCCAGGATGGGCGATAACGACTGCTAACGAGCCATCAGCGGCGGAACCGGCAGCATCGCAATAACAATGTAAAAAGCACCCATGAATAGTGCAGGTAGACCAGAGCAGTTAACTCTTTTGTCCAAGCCATCCCGGGTGGGGAAGTGGATCACCCCCGGACCTTTAGGGCAGAAGGGAGGGGGGAATTGGGAGTCACCCAGCAAGGTGTATTAAAGGGGGATTCTGAGATGGCCTCCTCAGAATCCTCACGGACCTTCCACGTATCTCTGTGTGCTGTACAATAAACTTCAAGACTTCTTCCGCTGACTTCTCGGAGTGGCGTGCGTTCTTGACAGCTAGCTACAGTTACCATTGGGGACACGACATAGTGAGGATTCTCCCTAAAAAACTTCGACGTCCGTATCGTGTTGGGATCGCTTACCGGCAGCTACCGAGATGGCGACCCCATGGCGCGGAGCGGCACGTTTTCAGACCCCCGTTACCTCGAGCACCCTACTCGAGCGGCCGGCGGATCTGTTCACCTCAAATCAACGGAGCCTTTCCCCGGCCAGACCAGACAGCGGGAGCCTGGACGAGCTACGGCGACTCCAGGAGCAGCTGAACCACCTCATCTGGGAGCGGTAGCGGGTCGGCGAGGAGTCAGGCCGGTTGTTGGACCAGGCCTGTGGGGGCACGGTGCCCCGGACAAGTCGTAGCGGCGGCGGGAGCCAAGGCCACGCGGGATCGGGGGTCTGCAGTCGGCAGACCCCAAGGGAGGGCTCAGGTCAGGAGCCCGGAGTGACTCAACGACTGACGTGGTCGGGCGGGACGGCCCTGAGGGGGCAGGTGTTTCCCCCGCCAAGACGTCGCAGCAGCCGGCTGGAGGACGACGTAGTGGCGGGGAGTTCCACGGGCGACAGCAGCGAGGACGAGCGCGCTGCAGCGACCCCGGAGACCCGCGGGAGGCACGTCCGCGGGAGGGCGACGGCACGGCGCAGGCCGCCCCCGGAGCTGAAGGCCATTTTCGAGGGGGACCCGGCAGAACTCTCCACCTTCGTCTTCCACGCAAGGAACCACGCCAGAAGGTACGGGGGAGACGACTGCGACCCAGAGGACTTGGTAGCGGCGGTCATCTCCTCCCTGCAGGGGAAGGCCGGCCAGTGGGCCATGCTCCTGGTCGACCGCAGGGATCCGGCTCTGGCCAACCTGGAGGACTTCTTGGCGCCCTTCGAGAGCGCTTCCAAGACCCGCAGGCGGAGGAGAAGGCGAAGCGACAGGTCCAGAAGGCCAGGCAAGGGGGTCTCCCGGTTCAGGACTATGTAGACATGTTCAGGGGGGAGGCCGCCCAAATCTCCTCCTGGAACGAGGAGGTCCTCGTCCACTATTTTAAGGAGGGCCTCCATCCTGAGCTCCGCAAGTGGGCCGTAGTGAAAGGGACCCCCCGGGAGCTGTCGACGCTGGGTGGCTGGTGCCGCATGGTGGCTCAGTTGGAAGCAGACCTGGGGATGCTGGAGCTAGGACCCAGGGCGGGCAAGGACCGAAGGCCCGCGGAGAACGCAGGGACCCCCCGTCCCGCCAATGGCGCGGGGGTCCCCCGGCCCAAGCGCACCCCCGACCCGGAACGGGAGAGGAGACGCCGGGAGGGACTCTGCATGAGGTGCGGAGGGGCAGGACACTATGTGGTGGCGTGCCCCAAGCGACCCCCAGGAGAGGTTCGGACCCCGGCAGGGTCCCAAGCGACGTCAGGAACCAGTCGGACACCCGAGACCGGGAGCCGGGCGGCTGTCGCGTCGGAGCCAAGGGAAAAGCGCCAGTCCGACTCCGAAGGCGCGGAGTCGGGAAACGACCTGGACCTGCAGTGAAGGACGCCCGGCTGCAGGTCCCGCCAGGGTCAACGGACCCCAAGAAACGGGCGGGAAGACCACCCAACCTGGTCCGGGTGAGGCTGGAAAACCCGGACGGCGGCAAGCAATGGACGGGAGATGCGCTGCTGGACTCGGGCTGCGACCACAGTATGCTGCACCCCGAAGTGGCCAAGGAACTGGACTTGCCCACCCAGGTTCGGAGCACCCCCTTAGTTTTCGTCCAGATGGACGGCAGTCCCATAAAGGGGGGTCCGTTTGGGGTGGATGTGGGGCCGGTCTCCTTGTGGGTGGGGGACCACCGGGAGTCCAGGATGCTAGTTAGGGTCCCCACGGATGGGTACCAGGTAGTGCTGGGGTTGGATTGGCTGATGGAACATAACCCCATAGTAGACTGGCGCTCAGGGCGCCTGACGTTCGACCTGGATAGGTGTGGGCAGCACAGGGTCGAATCGGACCCCCAGTGCCCCGGAAAGGGGGAGGCCAAAGGGGTCCACGGGGACGAGGGCAAGCTGGATGTGGTGGCGCCGGAGATACCCCCGGAGTACCGGGATCTGGCGGCGGTGTTCGGGGAAACCGAGGCAGACGAGCTGCCCCCCCACCGCCGCACAGATTGCGCCATCGACATCCCAGAAGATGCGGTCCTCCCCAAGGGACGCATCTACAAGATGTCCGGGGAGGAACTCCAGGACCTCAGGGAGTTCCTGGACAAGAATCTGGCCAGAGGGTTCATCCGCCCCGCCAAGAGCCCCATGGGGGCTCCGGTCATCTTCGTGGGCAAGAAGGATGGCACCCGGAGGTTGTGCCAGGACTATAGAGGGTTGAACGCCATAGCGGCAGGGAACGCGTACCCGCTCACCCTCATCCCGGATCTGCTGGACCAGTTGGGTACCGGCACGATCTTCACGAAGCTAGACTTAAGGGAGGCATACTACCGGGTGCGGGTCCGGGAGGGGGACGAATGGAAGACGGCTTTTAACTGCCAGTTTGGACAGTTCGAGTTCCTGGTAATGCCGTTCGGATTGAGCGGGGCCCCGGGGGTGTTCATGAGTCTCATCAACGAGGTACTCCACGACCTCCTGTACAAAGGGGTGGTGGTCTACCTGGACGATGTGCTGGTGTACAGTCGGGACCCCCGGGAACACGTCCGGTTGGTCCGGGAGGTCTTGCAGAGACTCCTGGACAACCACCTATACGTCAAGTTGCCCAAGTGCGAGTTCCACCGTCCCTCCTTAGATTACCTGGGGTATAGGATCTCGGCGGCGGGGGTGGCCATGGATCCCCAGAAGGTGGAGGCAGTCCTGGGGTGGGAGCGGCCGCGGACACGGCGCCAACTCCAGAGCCTGCTAGGGTTCGCAAATTTCTGCAGGGGCTTTTTGCCCAACTATTCGGCCTTGGTGACCCCCCTCACCGATCTCCTAGGTACCAAGGGGAAAGGAAAGGGGGCCAAGCGTCCCGGGGCGGCTCTGGATTGGGGGTCCCGGGCGGAGGAGGCTTTCCAGGGGCTCAAAGAGGCGTTCGCCGCCGAGCCTACGCTGATCCATGTGGATCCAGCCCGGCCCATGGTGGTACAGGTAGACGCTAGTGATGTGGCCATGGGAGCGGTACTCCTGCAGAGGGACGGGGAGGGCCGTCTGAGGCCCGGGGCGTATCTGTCCCGGAAGTTTGGGAAGGCGGAAAGGAACTGGTCTACCTGGGAGAAGGAGGCAGCGGCCATCCGCATGGCGCTTGAGGAGTGGAGGCACTGGCTGGAGGGGGCAAGGGAACCGTTTGAGGTCTGGACAGACCACCGCAACCTCGAGGCTCTCCGACAGCCGCGGAAGCTGACCGCCGAGCACATGCGGTGGGCAGAGTTCTTCTCCCGGTACGATTTCCAGCTAAGCCACATCCCCGGGAAGGACAACTTCCTCGCGTCCGCCCTGTCTCGCCTGCCCCAGTACGAGGCGGACGTCCGCACAGAGATGCGTCCGCTATTTGAGGACAAACACCTAGCCCGAGCCGTCACCACCCGTAACCAGGCTAGGAGGAAAGAGGGACAGACAGGGGGTCAAGTGGGGACACCCCCCCGGGAGCACAGCCAGCCTTCTGCAGCGCTCCGCGACAGACTAGTGGCAGCGTATCCGACAGACACGGAACTACAGAACCTGCGGGACTCCTTGACACTGGAAGGGGACATCTGGCGAAGAGGGAACGCCGCGTACGTCCCGGAACCCCTCCGGAGGGCCGCCCTGGAAGCATGCCACGACGCCAAAGCGGCTGGGCACTTCGGCTTCGTCAAGACGTGGAAGCTGGTTCGGCGGAGCTTCTGGTGGCCCACGCTCCGTAAAGATGTCAAGGACTACGTTGCGGGCTGCCCCATCTGCCTCACCTGCAAGCCGGCAGTGGGCAAGCCGCAGGGCCTCCTACAGCCCCTGGAGGTCCCACCTCGACCCTGGTCAGTGATCTCCATGGACTTTATTACGGATCTGCCACCCAGCCGAGGCAAAACAGCAATATGGGTCGTGGTGGACCTGTTCTCCAAGCAAGCCCATTTCGTGCCCTGCGCCTCACTGCCTACTGCCACCCAGGTGGCAAAGCTGTTCATGGAGCACATCTTCCGGCTCCATGGGGTTCCAGACAAGGTCATTTCCGACCGCGGCTCCCAGTTTGTGTCCCGATTTTGGAAGGCGTTCCTGGGATTGCTGGGGATCGAGCAGGGACTCAGCTCGGCCTACCACCCCCAGACTGACGGACAGACGGAACGTGTCAACCAGGTGCTGGAGCAGTACCTGCGATGTTTTGGCTGCTACCAGCAGGACGACTGGTCACAGCTGCTTCCGTTGGCGGAGTTCGCTTATAATAACTCCGTACACAGCAGCACGGAGATGTCCCCCTTCGCCGTGGTCTACGGGACCGACCTGAGGCACCCCGTGGCGGCGCCACCCACCCCGCTGATCCTGGCGGGAGGGGAGCACCATGAGGTCAAGGACATTTTGGACTCCAGATTCCACAGAGGGCGTCTGCAGTACCTGGTGGAGTGGAAGGACTTCGCAACGGGGGACCGAGAATGGGTGTGGGCGTCGGACGTTTTGGCCCCACAGCTGGTCAAGAGATTCCACCAGCAGTGGCCGAACCGGCCGGGGGGCCCCGGGACCCAGGACGCTCCCCAGGGGAGGGGGGTGTCAGTTTCGGGGGGGCAGGATGTCACGACCCGACTAGACAGTGGGGTCGCGCCATGCGGGCGCCAGGAAGGGGAACCATGCAGCGGGCCAGGAAAGGGGGCAACAGCGGAGCCAGGCACGCAGGGGTTAAACCGAGCGCAGCAAGGCCCGACCTCGCCCAGGCATGCCCCATGGGGTAAACAACCCCAGGATGGGCGATAACGACTGCTAACGAGCCATCAGCGGCGGAACCGGCAGCATCGCAATAACAATGTAAAAAGCACCCATGAATAGTGCAGGTAGACCAGAGCAGTTAACTCTTTTGTCCAAGCCATCCCGGGTGGGGAAGTGGATCACCCCCGGACCTTTAGGGCAGAAGGGAGGGGGGAATTGGGAGTCACCCAGCAAGGTGTATTAAAGGGGGATTCTGAGATGGCCTCCTCAGAATCCTCACGGACCTTCCACGTATCTCTGTGTGCTGTACAATAAACTTCAAGACTTCTTCCGCTGACTTCTCGGAGTGGCGTGCGTTCTTGACAGCTAGCTACAGTTACCATTGGGGACACGACACCTCGCCACCCTGTGCTCCAGAGGCTGCGCGTGAACGGGTGAGCGAAAGAGTGAGCGCATAGATGGCAGGCAGGCTGACTGGTTGGGCGTGAGGGTCTGGCTGCACAAGGCATGCAAGCTCCGCTCCCAGTCGGTCTCAGACTCCTTATTGGCAGCCGAGCAACGCAGCTGAGGAGCCTCCCTGGCCGGCAGGGAGGGAGAGGAGCTGCTTCCTTTGAAATCCGGGAAATTTAAGGGATATCAACAATGCGGGAAACGGCATTGGAATAAGGGAGTTTCCCGCCAAAAAAGGGAGGGTTGGCAGCTATGGCCTACAAGTGTAGTGTGATGGAGAGGTGAACCAGCTTTTATTTCATACTTCAGTTAGCCTTTTTTCTCACATTATCATAAAGCAGTGATTCCTAAACTATGTGCTATGAGAGTTGCTGAATATGCCATATTCAGAATACGGCCTCAAGTTACAGGGTTTGATTTCCTAAGAATCTCAGCTTCTCAAAGAAGCAAGATTGTGGTAAAAACATACTTCGAAGCATAGGGGAGAAGCCTGTTGAAATCTCAGAAGCTGGAGCAGGTGCTGAATAAGATCTCCAGTGTCACTGGTTGGAAGCAGGGCTTCCGTGTACTCATTTACCCATCGCCTTACTGGCAGAAGCAGAAAAAGGTGCAGTGCGCAAGCCGTAAAACAGCACAAGGAATCATGCAAAATAAATCATGTAAATATGTTGAATTTGCATAAATTATACTGACGGCTCTTTTTGTCACAGAATTTGGGTTACCACCTCGGTGCAGAATTTTAGGATTGTTTATTTGTTTTGAAAATGATTACAGACACCCCTCCGTGCTAAGTGCACTAAAAAGGTCCCTGGACGGCTCAGTCCAGTCAAAGGCGACTGGGGTTGTGGCGCTCATCTGGCTTTCAGGCCGAGGGAGCTGGCGTTTGTCCACAGATAGCTTTCCGGGTCATGTGGCCAGCATGACTAAACAGCCTCTGGCGCAACGGGACACCGTGATGAAAGCCAGAGCACATGGAAATGCCATTTACCTTCCCGCCACAGTGGTACCTATTTATCTACTTGCACTGGTGTGCTTTCGAACTGCTAGGAAGGCTGGAGTTGGGACAGAACAACAGGAGCTCACTCCATCATGGGGATTCGAACTGCCAACCTCCTGATTGGCAAACCCAAGAGGCTCAGTGGTTTAGACCACAGCGCCACCCGCATCCAATGCACTAGCACCAACTTGCATATGCTCTGTTTTAATCAGGGGTAAATGCATTTTCTTTACAAGACATGACATGAACAAGTAGGGTGCATTTTTGGGGGGGGGGTCTGGCCTCCGGGCCTTAGTTTGCCTACCCATGGTTTAGTCGCAGGGGTGGCCAAATTCCAAGAGACTGTGATCTACTCACAGTTTAAAACTGGCAGTGATCTACCCCCTTTTGGAGGGTTCAGGTCAAAATTGCTGAGCTTTTTTTTAGGAAGGAAAGCCCTGTTTTTGGTGGTTCGGGTCATTTTAGGGGTGCAGGGCAAAGATGTTGAGGATTTTTAGGGGAGCCAAAGTTTTTTAGCTTCTTTGGGGGGGAGCCACTGATCTACCACAGACGTCCAGTGATCTACTAGTAGATCACGATCTACCTGTTGGACATGCCTGGTTCAGTGGTATCCGCCACTGAGGAATAAGAGCTTAAAAGCTGGTGAAAATGTGTGGTTTCCTTTCACCTTGAACCAAGTCCATGCAACATCCATGACAACATCTTTTCTGCACAAACATCCATCTTGACATTGTATCTGAACGTAACACTTCCAGGGAAAGGTATTGGTCAGATCAATTAGCACCTGCCTTACAGAACTGTACTGTGGGGGAACATTTACTCAAATATTCATATCTTAGCCCTACTCATCTAAGCTTTCAAGAGATGTCACCAGAGGGGGGTGGGTGGGATTTTGGCAGCCTGGTGCATTCCTCTTTTCCGCCCTGATTTGTGCTGAATCTCCCCCCCTTCTCAGAATGGGTTTCAGGTGATACTGCAGGAACAATTGATCTTTTGAGTTCTTCCTGACACCACCCTCACATTTGCCTCCAGCTCCAGGGCAGAGAGGGGAGTGTCTTCCCAGTCAGTCAGCAGAGCTTGGCTGAGGTTGCCAATGTATGAGAGGAAAGGATCTGGGGGAGAGAGGGTTGATCTTTCTAACTGGACTGAGTCTGCACCCCTTTATTTCTCCTCACAAGGCAAGCAAGTGGAACTCATTGCCAACAGATGTCGTGCGAGCGGAGGGGAGGGGGGTATGACTAAACTGTGGCTCTCTGGTGCCAGAATTCACAAGAAGTTCAAATATGATTCCCAGGTGATTGGAGCTAGATATACAGGCAAACTTTCAGGTACATACAGCTTGTACAGCTTTTATAGAGAGCTGGTGGTACTAAGGACCGGTGCAGGCAATTTTTGTGCCCTAGGGAAGGGGGCGGGGCATGTGATGTCATTGCGCATGACGTGCGGTGCCCCGCCCCCTGCCCGCCGTGCGCCCCGCGCCGCCATGATTTTCGTCGCTGGTTGGGGCGGCACCGGGCGGGGGGCGGGGGGCAGGCTGGCCAGTGCCCCCTCCATTTTGGCGCCCTAGGCAGTTGCCTAGTTCGCCTGAATGGAAGCGCCGGCCCTGGTGGTACTGCTTCAAAAACTTGCCGTACTGTTTGGCCAGAGATGAGCAGTGGGTTGAGGGTACATGCTACAATATGCACAGACTCTGTCAGATCATCTTCAATTTGTTTTGTTTTTTTAAAAAAACAAAGCGGGGGTGTGTGTATCAGACCACCTGCATGCTCCAATCACCAATTCCACCCCACCCCCATATCGATCCCCCGCCATAGGTGCCAACTCCCTGGGGCCCTGGGTGCCTGAGCACCCACAAAATTCCCCATGAAGGGGCCGGGCACCCACAAATTTCAGTGCCAGGGCCAAGCATGCTGCATGGCACCCACAACCGACTGGCACCCACAGTCGAAGGGCCAAGCTGGCACTCCTGCCCCCTGCAGTTTCCCCTTCCCACCCCAGCATAGCTGTCAACTTTCGGATTTGAAAATAAGGGATTTTTTCGAACTTTCGGATTTGAAAATAAGCGATGCCGCGAGGGCGGTGCAATGGCACCAAGTGGCCTCGCCACCCTGCGCTCCAGAGGCTGTGCGCGAACAGGTGAGCGGAAGAGCGAGCGCATAGACGGCAGGCAGGCTGTCTGGTTGGGTGTGAGGGTCTGGCTGCACAAGGCATGCAAGCTCCACCCCCAGTCGGTCTCAGACTCCTTATTGGCAGCCGAGCAACGCAGCTGAGGAGCCTCCCTGGCCGGCAGGGAGGGAGAGGAGCTGCTTCCTTTGAAATCCGGGAAATTTAAAGGATATCAACAATCCAGGATAGCAGCGGGAAACGGCATTGGAATAAGGGAGTTTCCCACAAAAAAATGGAGGGTTGACAGCTATGCACCCCAGGCAACTGCTACTTCTCACTTTTCACCTTCCTAACCATATTTTTGAAGCCACATCTCTCTTTTATTATGGAGCCCTGCTTTGCACCTCACTTTAAAATGCCCTCCTGAGATTCACTTTTACTTTGCACCCTATAGCAGGCTTCCTCAAACTCAGCCCTCCAGATGTTTTTGGCCTACAACTCCCATGATCCCTAGCTAGCAGGACCAGTGATCAGGGATGATGGGAATTGTAGTCTCAAAACATCTGGAGGGCCGAGTTTGAGGAAGCCTGCAGAATTAGCTTCCACTAGTTGTGGGAGAGAGTTTCTGCTCTAGGAATGCCTATTGATTAGTAGGATATATGCTGCCTGGAGCAGTAAGTCATGCAGAGGCACGACATGTGACCTCCTCTGAGGGCAGGTGACCCTGGCACTTCTTGGCATCGAACATGTTTGGATCATCCAGTCACTGCCAATGTTCAAAATTATGTAGAAATTAAGTAGAATCATCTGCCCTTGGACAAGGCTGTGTGGAAAGAGCCACACCAGAGCTATGCAAAAGCTTTTGACTGTTTAATTCAGGGGTCAGCAACCTTTTTCAGCCGAGGGCCGGTCCACCGTCCCTCAGACCATGTGGTTGGCCGGACTATTTTTTTGGGGGGGGGGGGATGAACGAATTCCCATGCCCCACAAATAACCCAGAGATGCATTTTAAATAAAAGGACATATTCTACTCATGTAAAAACACGCTGATTCCCAGACCGTGCGCGGGCTGGACTGAGAAGGCGATTGGGCCGCATCCGGCCCCCGGGCCTTAGGTTGCCTACCCCTGGTTTAATTGGTTTCTCCCAGCACATTAGTGGTGCCCTATGGGGGAATGTCTGGTATAAGTCTTTGGGCGCAGGCTGGCATTTGAGGCCTTGGGCACCATCTTCTGGTTATTATACACATTGCATGTTCTCTCGCTTTCCTTTTTGCCTGAAAGGTAATAGCACTACCTAATTGGCATACTTATTATTTTTGGTCAGTCCTTAACAATTAATTCAAACCATATAGTTCTAATCTCTTACCATTATTGCATACAATTATTTTTAAACAATTAGATTCTGGGGCTTAATTCAGAAGCTATATATTTTGTCTTAGAACGGGAGAGCGGGTTCTCCTTCATGGAGAACTCCCTTATTCCAATGCCGTTTCCCGCTGCTATCCCGGATTGTTGCTATCCCTTAAATTTCCCGGATTTCAAAGGAAGCAGCTCCTCTCCCTCCCTGCCGGCCAGGGAGGCTCCTCAGCTGCGTTGCTCGGCTGCCAATAAGGAGTCTTGAGACTGAGTGGGGGCGGAGCTCGCATGCCTTGTGCAGCCAGACCCTCATGCCCAACCAGACAGACAGCCTGCCTGCCGTCTACGCGCTCGCTCTTTCGCTCACCCATTCACGCGCAGCCTCTGGAGCGCACGGTGGCGAGGCTACTTGGTGCCATTGCACCGCCCTCGCAGCATCCCTTATTTTCAAATCCGGAAGTTTGAGAAAAAATCCCTTATTTTCAAATCCAAAAGTTGACAGCCATGGTGGGGTTATTGGTTTGCTGCTGTTGTTATTTTTACTATGTATCTTGTGGTTTTTATATTGTGATTTTCTGTTGTGGACACCCTGAGATGAAGGGTGGTATACTAAATAAATAAATGGGACAAAAACTAAAGTCTCCTTTCTCCCCACCAGCTGCTCGCTAGAACTGCTCCCCAGTGCACCTACTTTCCATGCTGTCAACAAGGCTCATTCTAGGCCAAACAAGCCCATAGGTTCATGAGCAAAGATCCTGTGGGTGAGAGCTCACAGTATCCAAAAGGATGTTGATATGGAACACAACCCTACAGAGCATGCCAAAGGCCTTGCTGGTGGCCACAAGAGTTAATCATGCTCCTTGGAGCCAGGGAAATGAGACACCCACATACTATCTTTCTGACAGCAAGAGCTGTACAACAGATTATCACAAGAGGTTGTGGACTCTCCCTCCTTGGAGGTTTTTAAGCAGAGGTTGGATGGCCATCTGTCATGTATTATCTTGCTGAAATTCCTGCATTGCAGGGGGTTGAACTAATAATAATAATAATAATAATACTGCAATGCGCTCTACGTGGGGCTACCTTTGAAGGTGACCCAGAAACTACAACTAATCCAGAATGCGGCAGCTAGACTGGTGACTGGGAGTGGCCGCCGGGACCACATAACACCGGTCCTGAGAGATCTACATTGGCTCCCAGTACGTTTCCGAGCCCAATTCAAAGTGTTGGTGCTGACATTTAAAGCCCTAAATGGCTTCGGTCCTGTATACCTGAAGGAGCGTCTCCACCCCCATCATTCAGCCTGGACACTGAGGTCCAGTGCCGAGGGCCTTCTGGCGGTTCCCTCACTACGAGAAGCCAAGTTACAGGGAACCAGGCAGAGGGCCTTCTCGGTAGTGGCACCCGCCCTGTGGAACGCCCTCCCTTCATATGTCAAAGAGAACAACAACTACCAGACCTTTAGAAGACATCTGAAGGCAGCCCTGTTTAGGGAGGCTTTTAATGTTTTATAGATTATTGTATTTTAATGTTCTGTTGAAAGCCGCCTAGAGTGGCTGGGGAAACCCAGCCAGATGGGCGGGGTATAAATAATAAATTATTATTATTATTATTATTATTATTATTATTATTATTATTGTTGTTGTTTATTGTTTATTGTTTATACCCCACCCATCTGGCTGGGTTCCCCCAGCTACTCTGGGCGGCTTCCAACAAAATATTAAAATACAAACAAAAATCTGTTAAAAATTAAAAGCTTCCCTAAACAGGGCTGCCTTCAGATGTCTTCTAAAAGTCTGGTAGTTGTTTTTCTCTTTGACATCTGGTGGGACTTCCCTCCTCCCCTTTGTGGGGCCTATCGTTAATCATTTCCTCCTGCATCTTTTATGATAATCCAAATTTTTTACCTCTGCATTATGTCCAAAATTCACCATTAAACTACAAGTGATATTCCAATCCTACTAACAATTTTAACTGTTTACAATGGTTTTTAAGATACGTTATAAATTTTCCCCATTCCTTATTATAATTTTGGTCTTCCTGATTTCTGATTCTTCCGGTCATTTTTGCCATTTCGGCATAATCCAACAACTTGATCTGCCATTCTTCCCTTGCAGGGACTTTATCTTCTTTGCATCTCGGGGCCAATATCATCCGCACAGCTGTGGTTGCATACATAAATAGTCTTTTCTGTTCCCTTGGGATTTTGGCACCTAGAATTTCTAAAAGGAAGGCTTCGGGTTTTTTTTTTTAAAAGGTTATTTTAAACTTTTTTTCAACTCATCATATATCATTTCCCAAAATTCTTTTACTACCTTACATTTCCACCACATATGATAGATGGTGCCTTCTTTTTTCTTACATCTCCAGCATACATTTGACCCCGTTTTACACATTTTTGCTAATTTACTAGGAGTTAAATACCAATGGTACATCATTTTCATATAGTTTTCTTTCAACATGTAACGTGCTGTGAATTTTAAATCCCAATTCCATAACTTAGCAGGGGGTCTTAGCAGAATCATGGTTAAGGTCTCATCTATGTCCAAAGAATATGTCATTTGTAATCACTACAGGGCACCTGAAAAATATGAATTGAATGTGTCAGTTCTCACAGCCAGCGTATCCTGATGTATATATGAGAACCGACATGAGCCTAGGCTGAATTCATGTGACTGTGCCACCACAAACACAACTCATGTTTATCTTATTGTCAATTGCCAGAAACTTTGGCTGCAATGTTTGCACACATTGGCCCTAATCTAGCTGTTGACATGTCTCCCTGGTGAGATCATCAGTAATACCGTATTTCACCGCATAATAGTCACCACTGCAAAACAGTCGCACCCTTTTTGAGGGGCCCTAAAATCGGTCCCAAAGCATTCACAGCATAATAGTGTCAGGGGCGTTCTCAATGTGCATTCTCAGTACCAGCCGAAGGCGTGAGGGGAGCAGGTGGGTGGGCAAAACTGCCATGAGTGAGGCACGAGAAACTTGGATTGCACACAAAAACAGTTAGTAACAAATAATAAGCATAAGTACGTTTGTTAATAAAAATTGTTTCCTCACATAATGGTCATCCCTCGGGCTTTTCACCACATAATAGTCACCCACACCCCTTTTGTAAAAAAGAAAAAGAAAAATTAGGATTAAAAATGTGGTTATTATGCAGTGAAATATGGTAATCAGTTCAGGGGTCGCATGGATTGTCAAGACTTCGCTGGCGATCTAACCAGAGCTATTGAATGGCCATATGTCATATATCTCCTGCCAACCTAGCAGTTCGAAAGCACGTCAAAGTGCAAGTAGATAAATAGGTACCACTCCGGCGGGAAGGTAAACGGCGTTTCCATGCGCTGCTCTGGTTCGCCAGAAGCGGCTTAGGCATGCTGGCCACATGACCCGGAAGCTGTATGTCGGCTCCCTCGGCCAGTAATGTGAGATGAGCGCCGCAACCCCAGAGTTGTCCACGACTGGACTTAATGATCAGGGGTCCCACCGATCTCAAAATTGGTGGCTGCCGTGGGCGCCACTTCTCTGCTGGTGTTCCTCAGAATTGCCCCCCCCCCCCGTGTCCATTCACGGAGAGCATCAGTTCCTGCTGCCATTACAAAGCTTGTTTGTGCCTACGAGCAGTTGGCCTCATATGGCCCAATGTCCAAGAGGTGGCAAGGGGCAGCTTGCTTGTGCCAGTTTCGAGAGAATCAATAGTTATTTAAAGAAACTGGTCCTGCTTTGGTATGCCTGTGATGTTTGTCTTCATGATGAAGTAGAAATTACCAAAGAAGGTCTTGGCATTGCTTACCACAATGATGCAAATTCTCACCTACTTTAATGATTTCCAGAACTTTCCTGAGGGCAGTTGTGGTAACTATTTTCTTCTAACTGAATCTCCCCTCTAGGGTTTGCTGATCAGAAGGTCGGCGGTTCGAATCCCCGCGACGGGGTGAGCTCCCGTTGCTCAGTCCCTGCTCCAGTTCGAAAGCACGTCAAAGTGCAAGTAGACAAATAGGTACCAGCCCTTGCAGCGGGAAGGTAAATGGCATTTCCGTGCGTTGCTCTGGTTCGCCAGAAGCGGCTTTGTCATGCTGGCCACATGACCTGGAAGCTGTATGCCGGCTCCCCTCGGCCAGTAAAGCGAGATGAGCGCCACAACCCGAGAGTCGTCCGCGGCTGGACCTAATGGTCAGGGGTCCCTTTACCCTTATTAAGTATGAACCGATCTCAAAATGGTGGCTGCCGTGGGCGCCACTTCTCTGCTGGTGTTCCTCAGAATTGCCCCCCCCCCCGTGTCCATTCACGGAGAGCATCAGTTCCTGCTGCCATTACAAAGCTTGTTTGTGCCTACGAGCAGTTGGCCTCATATGGCCCAATGTCCAAGAGGTGGCAAGGGGCAGCTTGCTTGTGCCAGTTTCAAGAGAATTTGAGCTTGTTTGAACTCGGAGCCGTGAGTGAGCTGTTGTGTGGCACAACTAGGCAAAGTGCAGCCCACTAGCCTTGCACAGCAGACCAGCCGGGGCTCCATAAGCCTCCAGACTTTGCTGCCTGCCTGGGACTGCAAAAGCAGGGAGCTTATCAAGCACCTGGCTGGCCAAAACCTAAGCCTTTTCCACCTTATCTTATCCCTAGCTAGAGCATCCAAAACCTGGATTGAGCGTTGGGAGGAAATTAAAACAAGCAAAAGGTGGCTCATAATTGAGGGCTGGAGCTGCAAAAGGAGACTTCACATGAAAGGAGGGAGGGAGCTTGTTATATAATGCATAACTTGGACTCAGGCCCAGTACTTTTGCTCCTGTTTGCTCTTTCCCATTGGCTGCTTTCCCAGGCACGTGGTCTTCATCCTGGCCCATTGTGTCAGGCACAAAGTCCTCCTTCTGCAAAGAATCAGGTCTTTTGAGGCTGTCTGCCTCAAGTGACCAGCTACGCAAAAGGTTGCGAGTAGAAACAGGGAGAATCCCAGAGATGTCTGAGAAGGGAGGACTCCACCGCAAAAGGCTCAGTGTGATGCAGAAAAAGCAGACTGTCTGGCACACAGTAAAAGGTGGGATGTAAATAAATACAATATACAAACAAGCAAACCATATAATAATAATAATTTATTATTTGTACCCCGCACAATCTAGCCGGGTCTCCCCAGCCACTCTGGGCGGCTTCCAGCAAATATTAAAAAACAATACATTAACATGTTACAGATTAAAAACTTCCCTAAACAGGGCTGCCTCCAGGTATTTCCTAAATGTTATGGAGTTGTTGATTGCTTTGACCTCTGATGGGAGGGCATTCCACAGGGCGGGCGCCACTACCGAGAAGGCCCTCTGCCTGGTTCCCTGTAGCTTTGCTTCTCGCAGTGAGGGAACTGCCAGAAGGCCCTCAGCGCTGGACCTCAGTGTCCGGGTTGAATGATGGGGGTGGAGATGCTCCTTCAGGTATACGGGACCGAAACCATTTAGGGCTTTAAAGGTCAGCACCAACACTTCGAATTGTGCTTGGAAACGTACTGGGAGCCAATGTAGATCTCTCAGGACCGGTGTTATGTGGTCCTGGCGGCTACTCCCAGTCACCAGTCTAGCTGCCGCATTCTGGATTAATTGCAGTTTCTGGGTCACCTTCAAAGGTAGCCCCATGTAGAGCGCATTGCAGTAGTCCAAGTGGGAGATAACTAGAGCATGCACCACTCTGGCAAGACAGTCTGCGGGCAGGTAGGGTCTCAGCCTGCATACCAGATGGAGTTGGTAGACAGCTGCCCTGGATACAGAATTGACCTGCACCTCCGTGGACAGCTGTGAGTCCAAAATGACTCCCAGGCTGCACACCTGGTCCTTCAGGGGCACAGTTACCCCATTCATATTTTATGTTAACTACGGTTTAACATAGCATATGACCCAAGCCAGAGTCACACACAGCACAGTCTTTATTACCACTTCCAGTTTAAAATAGTGCAAGTTTTCCACTTATAATATTTATCCATTGCAATACGTAGACGGTTTTCAACACAGAGAGTCTGCAGGATAGAAAAGCAGAGACATCACCTTGCCGACAAAGGTCCGTATAGTTAAAGCTATGGTTTTCCCAGTAGTGATGTATGGAAGTGAGAGCTGGACCATAAAGAAGGCTGATCGCCGGAGAAAGGATGCTTTTGAATTATGGTGCTGGAGGAGACTCTTGAGAGTCCCATGGACTGCAAGAAGATCAGATCTATCCATTCTGAAGGAAATCAGCCCTGACTGCTCACTGGAAGGACAGATCCTGAAGCTGAGGCTCCAATACTTTGGCCACCTCATGAGAAGAAAAGACTCCCTGAAAAAGACCCTGATGTTGGGAAAGATGGAGGGCACAAGGAGAAGGGGACGACAGAGGATGAGATGGTTGGACAATATGAGTCTGACCAAACTGCGGGAGGCAGTAGAAGACAGGAGTGCCTGGCGTGCTCTGGTCCATGGGGTCACGAAGAGTCGGACATGACTAAACGACTAAACTACAACAATAACAAAGAGTACTATCATATCCTTTTTCTTTTTTTCTTTTAACAAAGGAGGGACACTGGGGTCAGAGAAGGTGGAGAGTAAGCAAACAATTTCTTTGTTAAAACAAAAAAAAACAACAAAAATTTCTTTGCTGTTGTTTAGTCATGATTCCAGGCCATCAGGGGAATATATCCTGCCATTAGTTTAAACTGATAAAACTTCAGTCAGGCATCCTGGACTATTAGCAAGCCATCAGCCTAGCAAAGGATTATCTCCCAGAACTCATGACCAGGGGTCAGCAACCTTTTTCAGCCTTGGGCTGGTCCACCATCCTTCAGACCATGTGGTGGGCTGGACTATATTTTTTTTGGGGGGGGGGAATGAACAAATTCCTATGCCCCACCAATAACCCAGGGATGCTAGAGGCTGACTGGAGTGGAAATGCAATTAGGTTTATCTTTGCTGCAACATGGAGTATGTTTGGTATTGTATCTCTTTTTTTTTTGCAATACTCAGTGGCGAAGCTGCATGCTCTGACACTGGGGGCGGAGAGCAGGCGGGGGCGTGGCTGGCGTGCATCCCGGGGGCGTGGCACGCCGCCTGCGGAGGCGTGGCGCCTGACGCGGTGGGGGTGCATGGCGCATGTCGGGGGCAGCCGCGATGGTACCCTCCTCCCCGATGGTGCAAGGGGCGGTGCACTCCCCCCCCCATTCCTCCGCCAGTGGCTGTACTGCCAGATTTCAGTTGATTTAGACACATGTACTCTGTTAGCAAAAATTATTAACTTCAAATATCCACATATCCTATTACATAATTACCGTAACTGTTGTTATTATTTGTCTGCATCTGAATTACAGTATGGGACATTGCTTTATCTGAATTTCTGGTACAAAACCAATCAGTCAGTTTTGGCATGGATTAGTCTCTATTTTATTATAATATAACTAGGGAAAGTCGTATGATTACACCTCCCATGACTCACTCTTCATTGTGGTTGGGCTATATAGACATATCTTTAAAACTTAACTACACTTTGTGATAACAGATAACTGTGGACTATGTCCTACTTGCAATGTGGGCATATGCAGAAGATCATGTTTGGCTCTTAATCATAATAAAGCACTTAAAGATTTTTCTGTGGTAAGTAATCAGTCGGTCAAATTAATTAATTAATAACATGGCTTCTCAGCTTCCAATTCCTTTTCCAGGTTGCAATGGTGGAAAAATAATACTAGGCAGTTTTTCTTTAAAAAGGGGGGTGGGGAAATAATTCTGGGGCAGATAGAGGGGCACACTGCTACCAGACCACTATCATATAAACATTTCTGGGTTACTTCATCTTCATTACGGTATCTCCTACAAACAACTTCCACCACCCTAACAAGAGAAAAACATAGTATAATTAGGAAGTCCAGTTTGAAGATGTTCGCCTGATTCACACATTAAACCATGGGTAGGCAAACTAAGGCCCGGGGGCCGGATCTGGCCCAATCGCCTTCTCAATCCGGTCCGCGGACGGTCCGGGAATCAGTGTGTTTTTACATGAGTAGAATGTGCGGTTTTATTTAAAATGCATCTCTGGGTTATTTGTAGGGCATAGGAATTTGTTCATTTTTTCTCCAAAATATATTCCGGCCCCCCACAAGGTCTGAGGGACAGTGGACCGGTCCCCTGCATTAAACCATAGTTAAAAGCTTAACTATAGTTTAAAAGTGAATGTGCCGTGTCTAACACCTCCCCTGTGTTAGAGTTACATGATTGGAGTTCTCTGATCTGGGCCTTGTGCAGAGAATGAATTGATAAGCTCTGCACACCAAGAAAAGAGTTCCAAAGTTTTACTGCAAACTGTCTTTAAAATGGTTACAATATATATATATATATATTGTAAATGCAAATCGACCCATTGCTCTTAAACAATGAGCAATGCAGTCCAGTTTTCTTTAGGTTTTTACTTGTTGATGGTCCCAGAGAGAGAGATTCAGTTTAGGAAGTTGCTTGTTCGATATGCCAGCGGCTTCAGAGAGAGACCCAGATATTGTGCCCATCTCTAATCTAGAGCGTATAGTTCAAACAGAGCAGTGGAATGCCCTGACAGTCTTGTGACCAGTGAACCGACTCTGCACAATCAGATGTGCTCCCAAACAATTGGCCATGTGCAGGTCTCCTTTGAGAGATATTCCTTGGCAGGAAGGAAGGAACAAAGACTCTACCCCCTTGCTGTGGCTTTAGCTACACAAGCACCTTCTGCACTCGCTACCGTTCTCGGAAGAACAGACGTTCTGAAAATGCAAACCTCCACATAGCATTTTAGGCACATTAAACTTTTACGAGAGGAGATATGATAGCCATCTTCAAATATCTAAAGGGTTGTCACATGGAAGATGGAGCAAGCTTGTTTTCCCCCTGCCCCAGATGGTAGGACCTGAACCCATGGCTTCAAGTTACAAGAAAGGAGATTCTGGCTAAACATTGTGAAGAAATTTCTGTTTGACAGTGGAACAGACTCCCTCGGGTGGCTGTGAACTCTTCTTCATTTGAGGTTTTTAAGCAGAGGTTTGATGGCCATCTGTCAGGGATGCTTTAGTTGAGTTTCACTATATTCAGTGTGGCTTGCTCCTAGAGAAATGTGCACAGGGTAAAGGTAAAGGTAAAGGACCCCTGACCATTAGGTCCAGTCGTGTCCGACTCTGGGGTTACGGCGCTCATCTCACTTTTTTGGCCGAGGGAGCTGGCGTACAAGCTTCCGGGTCATGTGGCCAGCATGACTAAGCTGCTTCTGGCGAACCGGAGCAGTACACGGAAACACCATTTACCTTCCCGCCAGAGCGGGACCTATTTATCTACCAGTACTTGCACTTTGACATGCTTTCGAACTGCTAGGTTGGCAGGAGCAGGGGACCGAGCAACGGGAGCTCACCCTGTTGCGGGGATTCGAACTGCCGACCTTCTGATCAGCAAGCCCTAGGCTCTGTGGTTTAACCCACAGGGATGCTTTAGTCGAGTTTCACTATATTCAGTGTGGCTTGCTCCTAGAGAAATGTGCACAGGGTAGTAGCCTTAAAATTGCTCTCTGTTTAAAGGCTGGTAGTAACATGGGGCAGGCAAAAGGGCCTGATTCACAGGCTCTTGCAAGCATTCACAAGCATAGTTGATAGAAAACCCACCTGCTCTGCGCTTTGAATGGAATCTCCCTCTCTGGGTCTCCCTCCCCTTCTGCAGCTTCCAAGCTTTCAATGGATGCCAGCATATAATGGGATAATAAGGGATAATAGATACTCTGGCGTCCTGGTAATTAATACCCTCAGAATGGCATCCCATGTAGTCACACAATACCAATCTGTTCATCCAGCTTGGGCAGACATGGCAACAAGTTAATAGGAAGCTTTGCAGATATCCAGAGAGTGCGGGGGACCACAACCCCCCATGCCACTAATCTGGAGTGACAACATATCTCAGTTCCTTAAATCATAGCTGTCAACCCTCCCTTTTTTGCGGGAAACTCCCTTATTCCAATGCCGTTTCCTGCTGCTATCCGGGATTGTTGCTATCCTTAAATTTCCCGGATTTCAAAGGAAGCAGCTCCTCTCCCTCCCTGCCGGCCAGGGAGGCTCCTCAGCTGCGTTGCTCAGCTGCCAATAAGGAGTCTGAGACCGACTAGTCCGTCTCTAAGGTGCTACTGGAAGGATTTTTTTATTTTTTATTTTGTTTTGACTATGACAGACCAACACGGCTACCTACCTGTAACTGTATATAGTATGCTTAGTGTTAAGGTTTAGTCATATTATAAGTTATTGTAAGTTTACCGCAAGTCAAGTCTGCAGCAACTGGATTTCTTATGGACAGTGCCAGTCCTGAATGTATTGGATTTGTGACCATTATGCTCATTCGCCTTCAGTAGCAGTAAAGCTCTGCTGGATGAAATACAATTGCCTCTGGTCTATTTTTGGGGAATCCCGCAACGTGTTTAAGTTTTTGCTCTGCTAACTATACGTTGGAGTTCTGCTCTGGATCAACACTGAGTCGAATTCCAGGCACACCAGGCCAGGACACAGACGAGGCCAGCCGCTCGGGCGTCCGGCGCGGATGCTTCCGCGCCTCGCGCCCACCCATCTCGGCCTCTCGGTAACGCGGCCGCAGTCGGGCGGGCTGACAGGCGAAGGGGCGGGAGGAGGATCGGCGGTGGCGGCTGCGTCGGCGGGCAGCTTCGGCCCATGCGCAGTGACGGGCGCCTGCCCTTCCCTTCCCCGCCGGGCCCCATTTAAGGCGCACGAGCGCAGCGGCCAGAGGCAGAGAAGCGCGAAGGAGCGGCGAGACGAGGATCGGAGCCCCTGCGCAGCGTCCAGCCACCGCCAGAAGACCATGAGGGAGATCGTGCACCTGCAGGCCGGCCAGTGCGGCAACCAGATCGGGGCCAAGGTTAGGGCACGGGGCAGGGGCTTGGGCGCCCGGGGTGGGGGAACTTGGGCCAGGTTCCGATTGACCCCCCCCCCGGCCATGAGGCCTCCTAGCTCTCGGGGCCGGCAGACGTCCTCGAAAAGGGCCCTCGGACCCTTTCGCCCCCTTCCCGGCTGGGCGGAGACGCATCGGCTGGTCGCCTCTTCCACGATCTCGGCGCCTTTTTCCTGGGCGGCCTGGCGCGCGCCATGCGGTGGGGGGGGGGGGGAGAGACTTACATCTGGAGGGGGGGTCCTCCAGTTTTCCCTACCCCCTACCCCAACCCGTGGGGAATTGTAGCGCGGCGGCTTCCCAGGGGCGGCTCCTTGCCTGATTGTGCCTGGAGCGCAGGGTGGGGGGACCCGGGAACGATGGCGAAGCGCTTCGCTCCGTGCGCCACGGAGAGCGGCTGCCTCGGTTGCGCCGAACCGATCCCCGATTCGCGCGTCTGGCGCTGCCTTGCGCGCCTTGTTTTCCCGCGGGTGCGTGTGTGGCGGGGCTGCGGATCTCTGCATTGCGGCCGCCAACATGGCTCCCGTCCTTAGCCGCTTACGAAGGCATCTGGAGGGGGGCGATCTCCTCCGGGATCTTCGCCCCCTTCCTCTCCTGCGCCGCAGACGGATTCTCAGGCGGGGCTCTACGTCGCTGGTGGAAGGCCAGACACCTCCTTCCCGCCTCCGTGAGATTTTGGCGCAGTCTGGTTAGGTCTCTGGGGAGGGCGAGGCTTGGCCGAGCTGCCCTGCCACCCAGCCGTTGAAGAGATGTGTCTTTTCGATTGATCGCTTCATCGATCTCCCTCCTTTCCTCCAAATGATGGTCAAGGCGACCATTTGGCTTCGTCCAGTTTAGTGGGACAGCACTGGGAAGACTGGAGACGTTTCCCAAAGGAACGCGTGGCACAAGGATCTCTCTCCCGAACATGCTGTATAATGCTGCATGAGAATGCAGCAGAATCAACATGTGCCAAGCACACTGCGGTGCGGACGCTGTACAGCAACAGGGGAATGATAACTGTGACAGAACTCTGCCTGGTGCAAAGCAGAATCAAACAGAAGGCATTCTGTCCTCCCCCAACAGCATCTCCAGGGATGGGGGAAACTTATGGCCCTCTGGATGTTGCTGGACTCTTCACCTCCATCAGTCACGGCCAGCCAGGCCAATGGTCAGAGGCGGTGGTGGTTGTAGTCAAACAGCATCTGGATAGCGCCAGGTTTCCATGCAGTGTAGGATGGCGCTCTTTGGGTTTGCTTATTGGGCTAAATTAGCACACCTAAAATTGCCTGCTCTGTTTGGTTGTTTACTTAGGTCAGTTCCCATGATGCTTGAGGAGATGCTTTTTGATCTGTGTCATGACAGCCTCATTATGGCCAGAAGTATATTGGAATTAACCATCTCCCGTGTCTTGGCCTGAACTTGGTTGAAAGGAACGCAGTGGGCCAACTAGCCCCTTCATTTAGCATTGGAAGATCTCTGTTGCAACTGCAAATTGCCTTAATCCCTTCTGAATTGATACTGTTTCTCTTCTGTTAACCAGCACCTACAAACTGCAGGCTTACCAAACCCTAAGAAAGGGATTTCTCCCGACCTTCCTCAAATGGAGAGAGGAAGTAGGTTAGAAATGAAACACACCTTTCCACCCTGACCCTCAGAAGTGCTCCGCCCTTGTTAGTGGTAACACAAAGGTTGCCATCAAAAGCAAGAGTTTACTTATTTGTGGATAGTAGGTGAGCCTTCAGGTTCTCACCTGGGAGAGCCGCTGATAGTTCCCTTTCTACAAAGCTTTTATTTGCTTTATGAGGAAAATGCATAGGCGGGAGAGTGCTTGCTGCTAAACCAGCTTTCCTTGTAGACTTAATTAAGATACGCTGAGGTCTCACTAAAACACACACACACACACACACACACACACACACACACACACACAATACCCCACTCACACACCAAAACACTACAGCCAACCAAAGACAACCAACCACACCCTAGGTCAGTGATGGCTAACCTTGACACTCCAGATGTTTTGGGACTACAACTCCCATCATCCCTGACCACTGGTCCTGTTAGCTAGGGATGATGGGAGTTGTAGTTCCAAAACATCTGGAGTGTCAAGGTTAGCCATCACTGCCCTAGGTCAACCCCCCAACCTTTCTCACCGCCAAAGAAATACCACAAGCGAATAGTAGGACAACCCACACAAATGGCGCTGACACAAAAACCCACACATAACACTAAGTAGAAGAATAGAAGCATTGCCCCCTCCCCCTTTTCTTCCCTAACCTAACACCACCAGTGTGGTGTAGTGGTTAAGAGCGGTGGACTCGTAATCTGGGGAACCGGGTTCGCGTCCCCGCTCCTCCACATGCAGCTGCTGGGTTGACTTGGGCTAGTCACACTTCTCTGAAGTCTCTCAGCCCCACTCACATCACAGAGGGTTTGTTGTGGTGGAGGAAGGGAAAGGAGAATGTGAGCCGCTTTGAGACTCCTTAGGGTAGTGATAAAGCGGGATATCAAATCCAAACTCCTCTTCTTCTTCTGTATGCAACACTAATGTCTCACAACAAATGAAACTGATCTGTAGAAAACGCAACTTGACAAAAGAGACAATGCACGTATTTTTGTAAATTAAGAAATCTTTAATAAAATATATTTTTTAAAAGAAAACACAAGTGGTTAACCTATGAGGATGGCAGGCAGAAGCTTAAATAACTGAAAGCTTCTTCATGCAAAGTAGTTTCTCCACACAGCAAGCTAAAAATTGGGGAGAAGGGCTCTGGCCTTGTCTCCTACAAGGAGAAGCTTTCCATCAGGCACCCCCCACCTGCAATCAGAAATGGTATGGCCCAGGCCCCAGACACCAGTTTATCACTTAAATGAGAGTCAGACCTGAGTCACCATAGCAAAGCTCACTTTTCTTCCATTTGAGAGATCCGGCAAGGGATAGATCATCTATGACTCATCCAGAGTTTGTTAACCCTCCAGGGGAAGGTGGTGTCAGGACAGTTGCTTCTTGGGCCATGTGCCCGTGCCTCTCATCAAGATGGCTATCCCAAGTCCTGGTGACTTTCCTCACTAAGAATGGCTGCTGAACTAGGCTGGCAGCTGTTTCACTGCAATGCCCTTTGAAGATTATGCTGTAGCTCTCCCGACACACACAAAAACCAGCTCCTCTCCCTCCCTGCCTTAAACATCTGTCTGGTTTTCATGGCTGAACCTGGTGGGGATCTGAAGGCATTAATAGACCCAGAGCTCAAGGACTTATCTGCTCAGCATGCTGGGATGAACGCAGACATGTGCCCATGTAGAATTGATGCATTCTTGGACAGCAGATTCATCTTGACCTTTGGCTCAATGCAGCTGTAGCAGCAGAAGGTGAGGCTCTGATAGCACCACGGGGCTTCACATTGCATTGATATGTCTCCCTAAAGGTAAAGGGACCCCTGACCATTAGGTCCAGTCGTGTCCGACTCTGGGGTTGCGGCGCTCATCTCGCTTTATTGGCCTAGAGCCGGCGTACAGCTTCTGGGTCATGTGGCCAGCATGACAAAGCCGCTTCTGGCGAACTAGAGCAGCGCATGGAAACGCCGTTTACCTTCCCGCCAGAGCGGTTTCCTATTTGACGTGCTTTCGAACTGCTAGGTGGGCAAGAGCTGGGACTGAGCAACGGGAGCTCACCCCGTCGCAGGGATTCGAACCGCCGACCTTCCGATCAGCAAGCCCTAGGCTCTGTGGTTTAACCCACAGTGCCACCTGGGTCCCTCTGATGTGTCTCCCTACCCCACACACAAACACACTGCTCATAAGGGCACTCGGGAGCGATTCTGCGCAGAGCCAAGCTGGCTTAAATAGTAGCCTCACCCTTTATGGTAATGAGATCTGGCTTGCTCTCTCCCCACTTATGTACCTCCTGCAGAACAAAGGCGGCAGCTGTGCTCCCAGGCTGGGTTTTCAATGTGCAGGGGCATGCTGCAGCTTCTCTCCTTGGGAGAAGTCTTCCCATTGGGTGGTAACTTTAAAAGGGGGGGGCTTGGCCTGACGCATGCAAAATGGGAAGTGACTGCATGCTCGAGATGGAAGGCCCCTCTTCATTTTAAGGCACAGCCACATGGAGAAGCAGCTTGACAGCTAGAGCTGGCTATTTGTTTGGGGGATTGGAAGCCAGTGCTAATCTGGGAAAGGCATTGCCCTCATTTATGGCAGCGAAAGTTTCAAGGGCTGTTTGCGAGTGCAGGCAGGGTGCTGGGGAATGGGTGTGTTCTCTTTGAACACGTCACTGAAACCACTTAAGTCATTTTCCTGCAGCCTGGCGACAGTGGGTGGAGAGAGCATGTCAGCCATCTTTGCTGTCAGCCTTTCCAGCACACCACCTCTTGGGCTGGAAGCCTCCTCGCTCTCCTCACTGGATTTATGACTGCAGTGCTTGTCTCTCCCTGCTGGTCTGGCTGCTTTCTTGGGGGGGGGGTGCGTGCACAGAGAGAGGGGGGGCGTTAAAGAGTGCACCAACGGCGGTGTCCATCCTTGTGGACTCTCCTTCAAGCTCTCCCCCCCCCCCTCGGGCTTTTACAGGCATTGGGTATAAATAGAATCTGCCACTCATTCTGCTGCGGTTCATGCAGCAGTGTGAGGGAAGCAGAGACTGACAGAGCGACTCCATTTTAGAGCTGTGGCAGGGTGCTCTGCCTGCGAGGGGCGGATGACATGATTTCAGGCAGTGGGCTCCTATTTGTATGCTGCTGTGCTGGAGAGATCTACTCTTTTAAGCCTCTCAGACTTAAGTGATGACAGCTTATTCCCAGAGCAGGTTTTCCAGCCTAAGGGAAGGGCAAACATGCAGTGGAAGAGATTTTGGGAGCACGTGTGAGCCCAGGGGGTTCTGTCCCAAGCTCTTGAGAAGGAGGAGGTGGTCTTCATAATATTACTATAGTATATCAGGGAGACCTGATCTCCTTCCGCAGGGCCTGTAAGACAGAGTTATTCCTCCTGGCCTTCAATCTAGCCTGATCCCCTATTCCTTTTCCCCCTTCCCTTTTTTATTAAGAAACCCTTCTGGGTCCCCATATTAAAATTCTTCCCTGGTCTCCCTACTGGCCTAGCAAGACTAACTTGGCCAGTTAGCCCTGGTTATCCCACTGATGTTTGTTTTTTATGCTGTTTTTAGCTGTTTTTAAAGTTTTTGATCATTGTTTTGTATTTGTTGTTAGCTCAGTCTTATACCACTGTAATGCTCCCTATGTTGGGTGGGAGTCAGGAAGGCTGCTTTGAGAGCCTTCTGCTCTCTGCAGCTACCACCATATATCTAAACGCCTGTTGTGAACCTGGTGCCAGCATATTTTGAGCCTTCCCTTTAAACTCTGCTTGTCCCTTAAGTCAGGATGGGGGGGAACATGTGGCCCTCCAGATATTGCTGGCCTTTCATCATCCCCGACTACCGGCCATGCTAACTGGAGCTGATGGGGGTTGAGGCTCCAACAGCATCTGGAGGACCACAGGTTCCCTTCTCTACCTTGGGTACCCCAGGTCCATGTTGGTCCCATCACTGCTGCTAAAAGTGTAGCATGCCAGCATTGGCCAGTTCCCTTCTGCCTCTTTGGTCACCTGGTTTCTACAAATTGCTTGCTGACAGCTGCCACCCTTTGCCCTTTCACGGGAGGTCCAAGAGAATTTGCGGGAAAGAAAGGAGAGTAGCCTCTCTCTCTTTCCACCGGGCTTTTGCAGAAGGTGGATGCAGCAAGGCTCTGCTTTCCCCTTCTGTAAAATCCAGTCGCCGAACACCTCTTCGTTTCCCAAGGTCTCTGTGTGCCACAGGACTCAAAGAAGGGAGGTGCTGATGGCAACCGCAAACAAGCCAAGCCAAAAATCTGTGGGGATAGAAGGGGGTGTGGAAATAGTGAACAGAGATCCCAAAGCTTAGAGTCTGTTTCCAAAGCAGAACTGAGATTTCAAGTTTAAAAGTTGATTTCCTAGGGCTGGTACATCAGTTGATTTCTCTACATCAGGGGTGGCCAACTTCCAAGAGACTGCGATCTACTCACAAAGACTGGCAGTGATCTACCCCCTTTTTGGGGGTTCAGATCCAAGTTGTTGAACTTTTTTTAGGGAGGAGGAAATCCCTGTTTTTTGGGGGGGTGCAGGGCAAAAGTTTTGAGCTTTTTTTTAGGGGAGCCAAACTTGTTGGGCTTCTTTGGGGAGAGCCAGTGATCTACCACTCCACAGACGTCCAGTGATCTACCGGTAGATCACGATCCACTTGTTGGACGTGCCTGCTCTACATGATTAGTGGCTTAGTAAGAGGACACCATCAAAAAGCACTGCATCAGTGGGGAATGTCTCCTGCAGGAGCTCTTTTGAAATGAACCAGCAGTGCTCTTGCACAGCTCCCATTCATTTCATTAGGGCTTGTGCCTCATCATTAGTTTTCAAACTTTGGTGCCGAAATATTTGGATGGACATGAGTAGCAGGCTTGAAGAGTGGTATAGAGCAGGCATGTCTGACTCCCAAGAGACTGCAATCTACTCCCACTAAAAAAACAAAACTGGCAGTGATCTACCATTGTATTGAACAAAGTTTTGGGGAGCATTGATCAGAGTTGTGGAGCTTTTTGGGAGGAGGCAGCCTTCACCAAAGTTGTTGCGCTTTTTGGGAGGAGGAAGACCAAAAGTTGTTGAGCTTTGATTGACCGGTAGATCGCAATCGACTTACCGTATATCTAGCTGCTATGGCAGCTAGAGTCCATCAAAGAACCCATTGCTTGGAAACATGCCACAAATAGGTGGCCATAGCTATACATTCTTGCCTGACCTTTTACCTGTTCTTCCCCCGCATTTGCCCCCCTTGTCTGCTATCTCATATCAGGTGTATGCCTTGACCCTCACGTGGTGGGTGCCACTGCTGAAGGGCAGCTAGGAATCTTCCTAAATCTTGTATATCTTGGATTTACTTGCCCTCCCCCGTTTAAAGCAGAATATCTGAGTTTGGGTTGTACTCCCATTATCAAACGTCTGGGCACCTAGTATACATAACTCCACTATTTCAAAACATACAATTGTTTTCTTACCCAGCTCCTGAAACAGTGGACAGGTATCTTCCTTGCCTAGTAAGTATTTCCCACTCACCATTCCATCCACCCTACTTTGCCCATTCCAGTTAAGATTTGGAGACGGGATCCATAGTTTCTTGGCAGTGGTCATGCTCCTGGATTTCCCCACACTTGTTGGCTGCAGTGCAGCCAGCATCAAAGAATCCTAGCACAGCATCAGGCCGAGCAAGTGAAGGTCACTGCAGTATTTCTCTGCCGCAAGTTGTCAGGATGTCAAACCACCTTGCTTTGAAACATGTGGAGGTTCCATCCATGTGACTTGAACCCCATCTGTGACAGGGTTAGAAAAAGAGCTAAGAAACCTAGGAGCTAAATGGCACCTTAAACCTAGGTTATGGACGCAACAACGGAATGTCTAGGCGTGCTTTTTTATAACAAGAAAAGTGCTGAAAATGCATGAACTACAGCTAAAATATTATGTTCATTTTCCACATGGTCTAGTCCTTCCCCTGCCCACCCCCTAATATTCTTAAGAGGGTCTCTTCTCCAGTCTTCAGAGAGTAGCTGGAAGGGGGGAGGCACAGAAAAAAGGTCCTCCTTTCCTTCTACTCAGTTTTAATCTGAAATCTTAGGCGCAGTACTGCTCAGAAACTGCTTGCGCTAATGAAATTCCCTGTCACAAAATGCGCCTAGAGCAATGGGAGTTTCGAACGCTGATCTGTACATCACCCTAGTTAGCCCTGCAAAGGTAAAGGTAAAGGGACCCCTGACGGTTAGCAACATACAAAAAAGTGACTTGCCTGTGTGGTGTAGTGGTTAAGAGCGGTAGACTCGTAATCTGGGGAACCGGGTTTGATTCCCCGCTCCTCCACATGCAACTGCTGGGTGACCTTGGGCTAGTCACACTTCTCTGAAGTCTCTCAGCCCCACTCACCTCACAGAGTGTTTGTTGTGGGGGAGGAAGGGAAAGGAGAATGTGAGCCGCTTTGAGACTCCTTCGGGGAGTGATAAAGCGGGATACCAAATCCAAACTCTTCTTCTTCTTCTTCTTCCTGTTTTTAGTCACAAGAGGGGCTGGTGGAGGATGAGCGGAACAACTTGTCCCACCTTTGCCAGCCCCTCTCATGAGTTAAAAGCAGGTGAGTGAAACATTTTGCAGGCTAGAAGTGAGCACACCTTGCTGCCTCTGGCAATTTGGCTTCCACACAGCATGAGCAGGGATAGTCTTTGCTTCCTGCACATCCAAAGTAGAAGCTCGGCAGTCTGCATGCAAAGACAGAACCGCTCTGTCCCTGGGACCTGCTCCAAAGCTTGCCTGAATTCTGTGTTGGTGGTGATGTTTTTCTGGGCTCCTGAATGTTGTTCCCAGTAATTCAAACCATCCTAAGACAAGTGACAGATGAAGTACCGTATATACTTGAGTATAAGCCAACCCGAATATAAGCCGAGGCACCCAATTTCACCACAAAAAACCTGGGAAAGCTTCATAGGAGCCACTGCCTGCCTCACTCGAATATAAGCCGAGGGCGGCTTTTTCAGCACAAAAAATGTGCTGAAAAACTAGCCTTATACTCGAGTATATAGGGTAATTGTCCTGTATTTGCAGTAAGACTAGGGTGTGTTGCAATATGGTCTAGCTGCCACTGTTCCATTAGTATACTGACTTGCTGCAAGGCATATAGAGTAACAGACACATCCAACATGAAGGCTTAATTTCCCCCCTTTCCTCCCAAGGCATATCTTAGTCCCTCTTCGAGCAATAATTGGGCAGCACTGCTTTTTAAGTTGCCTAGACATGCAACAAACAGCTGATGATCAAAGATGGGGATGGTAAGCCTGTGTGGCCTTCCAGGTGTTGTTGGACTCCCAGGTTGCACCTATTCCCAGCCTCAAAAACCTTGTAAGCTGAAGCTCACGCTGGGCAGGAAGTGCGTGGAGCCAGCTTGTGCAACCCCTTTTTTAATTGGCTCCTTGGGGGCTCACAGCTGACTTGCAAACCTGGGTGGCTTCTCATGGCACAATGAATGGGCTTTTTGAAGCGGCTGCGTCGGTACCAGGTGGTGGTGACCTGATCCCTCAGTTCAAATGACAACTTGTTGAATTTCCACAATGGGGTTGCTTCCTTAGCTGCAGTGTTAAATCACGGGTGTGGTTTCTGCAGTCAAATCGTGTATCTAAAATATAACATGAGACTGTGTGTGTGTTGTGTGTTACGTTACTCTGTTGCTATAGTTCATTGTACGTGTTACTTAGCAATACAATGTGTCTGCCTTATGTAAACACACACACACACACACACACACACACACACACACACGACATTATTGGTGGCCGCTCTCCCATGTTCAGGTCTCCCTCTCTCTTTTATAACATTTTATTAATTTTCCAAAAATAAAACAGTAACAGTATCAAAACAAAACAAAATAACTTTCCCCTAGTCCCTTCCTTGGTTCCATTATTTATCAACGTACTGCATGTCCATTGTAAAGTTATAAACCACTGTATTACTTATTATCCATTCAAAATTAAATTACAAGTAGTATTAAAACCCTGCCAATGTATTAACCTGAGTACATTGCTTTTGAATATATGCAATAAACTCCTTCCAATCTACCTTAAATTCATTATGGTCTCTTCCTCTTAGCTTCATGGTCAATTTTGCCATTTCAGCATATTCCATTAATTTAACTTGCCAATCTTCTTTAGCTGGGACACATTTCCAATGTTGTGCTAATAATATTCGTACGGCCTCAGGTCTCTCTCTCAAGCAGATGCAGTTGTAGGCAGCTCTGATGCTCCCAACTTTCGGTCCAAACACTCAGGGAAGAATGTGGTATACAGGGGAACAGGAAGCTGCCTCATACTTCGTCAGACCATCAGCAACACTGATGGACTGTAGTTCTCCAGTGTTTTGGACAGGGGTTTTACCCAGCTATATGCTGGGAGATGCCAGGAATTGAACCCGGCACCTTCAGCACCTTTGGTCCCTCTATAGTCAGACTGTATCACTTTCAAAATACATGTGGGTGGTTGTTTGGAAGCGTTTCCATATCAAGAGTCTCTTGCAGGTGGAAGCCTAACTTGTGAAGGAGACAAACAATTCTTGAAGCATCCTTCTTGGCGCACTAGACTTCTACGTGCAAGGATACTTTGGGGGCCCTTCAAAGGAACGCCTTCCCATCCTAGTAGTGCTACAGTCTCATGAGGGCTATACCATACACCTCCCTGCATGACCAGGTGACACGGGAGTGACTGGGAAAGCTGGTTTGGAAGTGGTGGCACGCAGCAAAGTTAATTATTGGATGGAAGCCTGTGAAATCTGTCCTGTTCCTTGCTGTTGTCTTCTTCAAGACGTGCTTCCTTTAAGAGAGCTTTTCCTCTCTGTAACGGGAGTGTGCAGTGTTCAGGCTTCTGGGAAGTGTTAGGGTGTGTGCTTGGGGTCCCATGTGACGGCACAAGTATGCCCCGCTAGGCCCAGCCACCACCCTGAATTGAACATACATAGTTCCTCACTGCCATCTCCAGCCACCATGTTCCCCTGGCAAAATCCCTCTGAGGGGTGGGATAGGCTGAGAAATGGTGATTGGCTCAAGGTCACCCAGTGAGTCTCCTTTCTGAGTGGACATTTGAACCACGGGGTAAGCAGTGATCCCCAAGGGTGCGCCTTCTAGAACCTCTCCCCGAATCCTCTTGTTCAGGGGTCAGCAACCTTTTTCAGTCGTGGGCCGGTCCACCATCCCTCAGACCATGTGGTGGGCCGGACTATATTTTTTTTGGGGGGGGGGTGATCGAATGCCTATGCCCCACAAATAACCCAGAGATGCATTTTAAATAAAAGGACACATTCTACTCATGTAAAAACACACTGATTTCTGGACCGTCCGTGGGCCAGATTGAGAAGGTGATTGGGCCGCATCCGGCCCATGGGCTTTAGGTTGGCTACCCCTGGTCTAAACCACTGAACCTCTTGGGCTTGCCTATCAGAAGGTCAGCGGTTCGAATCCCCACAACGGAGTGAAACCACTGTGTGCTGAATTGCTTTGCCAGTTTGCTTCTCCCAGAGAAGCTGAATGTCTTCTCTGGCCCAAGTTCCTTTGGAGGTCAGGGCAGCAGAGCTTGTTGAATGAAGAGCAACCAATACCCTCGACTGGCTGCTGCTTGAGATAATGGGTAGCAAATCCAATACACGCCGACCGGTGAAATGATCTGTAGTAGGGGGTGATGCTGATACCTGGCCTACCCTCCTCGGAGGTATCTGAGTTCATTGCTCTCTTGCAATGGATACTACTGGCAGCTAACTGCAGCTGGGACGAAATGCATCCCCTTGCAATGATAGCCAACCCATGAGACTAATTAGGGGAGGCATTTGTGTGACTGGAGCTGCTTAACTACTATAGGGATGGGAAATCTGTGCCTTCAAAATGCTGTTGTATCTCAGCTTCCCTCGGCCTCCACTCTTATCCATAGCTGTCAACCCTCCCTTTTTTTGCGGGAAACTCCCTTATTCCAATGCCATTTCCCGCTGCTATCCCGGATTGTTGAGATCCCTTAAATTTCCCAGATTTCAAAGGAAGCAGCTCCTCTCCCTCCCTGCCGGCCAGGGAGGCTCCTCAGCTGCGTTGCTCGGCTGCCAATAAGGAGTCTGAGACTGACTGGGGGCGGAGCTTGCATGCCTTGTGCAGCCAGACCCTCACACCCAACCAGACAGACAGCCTGCCCGCCGTCTACGCGCTCACTATTTCGTTCTCCCATTTGCGCGCAGCCTCTGTAGCGCAGGGTGGCGAGGCTACTTGGTGCCATTGCACCGCCCTCGCGTCATCCCTTATTTTCAAATCCAAAAGTTGACAGCTATGCTCTTAGGCCCTGCTGGCTGGGGCTGATGGGAGATGAAGTCCAGTAACCTCTGGCGGGTCACAGGTCCCCCTTCTCTGTTCCAGTGCACAAGGTGGTAAAACCCAAATGTTCCTTCCCATGTTAGCACAGGGGACAATGCGCTGGGAAGAAACCCACTCAGTTCCCATTAAATGAGCGAGAACTGCTTAAAGGCACAGAATTGTCTTAAAGGCCACCTGAAATCTGCCACTTGCTACTGTGCCTCACAAGAGGCCAGGCTAGACCTGGTTTTCAGAAGGGTTTGGTCAGATGTGTCTCCTATTAATGTTGTGTCCTCCTTTTCTTTCTTCACCTGCTACAGTTCTGGGAAGTCATCAGTGATGAGCACGGCATAGACCCCACCGGCACCTACCACGGAGACAGCGACTTGCAGTTGGAGAGGATCAATGTCTACTACAATGAGGCCTCAGGTTCGTTCCTGCAGCACTGCTGTTCATTTCAGAGTTCAGAATTCTTTCCTTGTCTCTTTCCACGCTCCTCCGTGCTGCCCAAGCTCCTGTGTATGATCGGCTACTTTCTCTGCCCTCTTGCCTTTCACAGATCAGGGATGGGGAAATTGTGACCTTCCAGATGTTGCTGCATTCCAGATCTTATCGGCCACAGACACCACAGAACAGAGTGGGAGTTGTAATCAAACAACTACGGGGGGGTCACAGGTTCCCCATCCTGTCATAGAAAGTGACAGCCCTGACTTTCCCAATTCCTGGCTGACATTTGCTATTTTAATAGCAGAGTGGCATCTCTGTGGTGCTGTACCCTACTTTGATGGGCCCTATATATGGTTGTGTTCAGTTTGTGACTAGGCTATAGTTGACAGTTCGAATCCGCGCGACGGGGTGAGCTCCCGTTGCTCTGTCCCAGCTTCTGCCAACCTAGCAGTTCAAAAGCACACCGGTGCAAGTAGATAAATAGGTACCACTGCGGCGGGAAGGTAAATGGCTTTTCCAATGTGCTCTGGCTTTCATCACAGTGTCCCGTTGCGCCAGAAGCTGTTTAGTCATGCTGGCCACGTGACCCAGAAAGCTGTCTGTGGACAAACGTGGGCTCCAACGACCTGAAAAGCGAAGTGAGCGCCGCAGCCCCATAGCCAAGCTTGACTGGACTTAACCATCCAGGGGTCTTTTACCTTTTTGCCTTTACTAAAATTCAGTTGATGCAGCTCTCTCTTGGATCTGTCTCTCTTCTAATTAGATCTTGGTCTGCTGTTTTCTCTCCCCAACCCCCATATGAAAGTACTTTGCTATATTCTATAAGTTGACCTCTATCTAATCCTTTTCTTTTGACCTAGTGGCGCCCTATGTATCCCAAGTGTAGATCATAATAGACTTGAGGGTGGGGACTGAGGTGGAAGGTGCCTAGACCAAACTAAATCAGTAAGACTGGTGTCATCAGCAAATGGGATCTGCCAGCTCACAGAACAGGCTGCTGGCTTTCTCCATGGGATCAGTCCCTGGCATGGGACTATGATGAGGAATGAGTGTGGGAATAACAGCCTGTGGCAGCTGTCGCCAACTGTTTCTGGAATTGCTGCAAAATCTCTGTGGAAGGGGCCTAGCGGTTTTTGTGGGATGATGGTGGTGGCAGGCTTCCCTGCAGAAGTGTCTCCTCAAAGTATTTCTTCTCTTTGTTGGAGAACCCAGAGCAGTGGTGGCTAACCTTGGCACGCCAGATGTTTTGGGACTACAACTCCCATCATCCCTGACCACTGGTCCTGTTAGCTAGGGATGATGGGAGTTGTAGTTCCAAAACATCTGGAGTGCCAACGTTAGCCACCACTGACCCAAAGGATGGTTAAGACCTAGAGGCAGGTCTGCTACCTAGGCCCTGTAAGCTGCCCAAGGAGCTGTGGCTCTGAGTTCTTGGAGTAGACATGGGGAGCCTGTGGCCCTCCAGGTATTGCTGGATTTTGACCGCCACCAGTCCCAGCCGGCCCACTAGCGTGCTCCCATCTTTTGAACTGGGTGATTTGCTCAACATGAGCTGGTCAGATTAAATGCTAGTATATCTGTTGGGAGGGTGGGTTCTTAAACACTTCTAAGAGTTTTTTTTCCCCCTTCTTTCCACTCAGGTGGCAAGTATGTGCCCAGAGCTGTCTTGGTCGACCTGGAACCTGGCACCATGGACTCGGTCAGGTCCGGCCCTTTTGGGCAGATATTCAGGCCTGATAACTTTGTCTTTGGTAAGGAACTCTTGCGGAGGAGCATCACTGAGCTGCAGTTGCAAATGTTGCCCAGTCAAGCTAAAGGATGGGGGGTGGGGGGAACTGTAATTGATCACATGAGCTCAAGTCTGAGCCACTTGAACTGCGATCTACAAACAGGGCTGTAGCTCCATGGCAGAGTGTCTGCTTGAAATTTAGAATGCCCCTGGCATTTCCAGGTAGACGTAGAGACTTCTGGCTGAAATCCTGAAGACAATTCAGACCTAGAAGGTCCAGTGTTGTGGCAGCTTCCTGCCTTCCAGTGGACATGTTGGAAGTGGAGAAACAATTGTCTGTAGCTGGGTGATGAAGCAGAAAATAGTGCTTGGCTTGAGCGATCCAGGTTCAAATTTCTGTTCAGCCATGACATTCAAGAGTCACCCAAGGGGACCATCTTGAGATCCATAGTGTGACCTCCCTTCTAGGAGGGTGAGGTGCGGTTACACACCCAGGGTAACCCATGAATTAGTTTCATGTCGCAGTACCTGGCACCAAATGAAAAAGCCCAAAGTGGCACCAATTCAACCTCCGGGGGGAACTGCTCCTGCCCAGGGTGCCTTCTGCTAGCAGGGATAACCTTATTTGCTATGTCCCGAGTTAAAAACGGCAGTTACTTGATGTAGCATGCATTATGCAAAAGCAATTCTTAATTAAAAAGCCCTCATTGTGTGTGTGTGTGTGTGTGAGAGAGAGAGAGAGAGAGAGAGAGAGAGAGAGAGAGAGAGAGAGAGAGAGAGGCCTGGAGGAAAGATCCAGAATGAGCTAGCAACCGCTTTTGGCTATCTCTGTTCTACTTTTTGTTCCACAAGCACAGGCATGTATGTTCTGAGTGTGCTGACAGATGCTGCTCCCTCCTTACCTGACACATGCAAAACTTGGAAGTTTGACCTGGTTTACATTGTGGGGAGGAGGGGGAGGAGGAATGTTCCAGAATGGAGAGCTTGCAGCTCATCAGCAGCTTGGGGAAGGGTTGGGGAACTGGGGAATAGTTCTATAGGTTTATGGTAGACCATAAACTTGACATGAGTCAACAGTGTGATGCAGCAGCTAAAAAAGCCAATGCAATTCTGGGCTGCATCAATAGGAGTATAGCATCTAGATCAAGGGAAGTAATAGTACCACTGTATTCCGCTCTGGTCAGACCTCACCTGGAATACTGTGTCCAGTTCTGGGCACCACAGTTCAAGAAGGATACTGACAAGCTGGAACGTGTCCAGAGGAGGGCAACCAAAATGGTCAAAGGCCTGGAAATGATGCCTTATGAGGAATGGCTTAGGGAGCTGGGTATGTTTAGCCTGGAGAAGAGAAGGTTAAGGGGTGATATGATAGCCATGTTCAAATATATAAAAGGATGTCATGTAGAGGAGGGAGAAAGGTTGTTTTCTGCTGCTCCAGAGAAGCGGACACGGAGCAATAGATTCAAACTACGAGAAAGAAGATTCCACCTAAACATTAGGAAGAACTTCCTGACAGTAAGAGCTGTTCGACAGTGGGATTTGCTGCCAAGGAGTGTAGTGGAGTCTCCTTCTTTGGAGGTCTCTAAGCAGAGGCTTGACAGCCACCTGTCAGGAATGCTTTGATGGTGTTTCCTGCTTGGCAGGGGGTTGGACTGGATGGCCCTTGGGGTCTCTTCCAACTCTATGACTCTATGATTCTAATGCAGAAACCCAGCTTTTATTACACCTACCAGCTCCTGCGATGTACAGATATAATGTAAATCAGTGGGGTAAAGAGGGTTGAAATAGCAACCTTTGGGCATGAGGATTATTCGAGGGAAAGGTTCTTTGCAGTTAAAAAAAAATGCTTGTGGAGAATAAGGAGATCAATGTTTTTTTTTTGCACAAACTCTTATTTGGCTTATGTCCTAGTTCTGTAAATGTAATTCTAAAGCAGCAGGGTTTTTTGTTTTTGTTTTTTTAAGGTTCTTACTTTTTGCAAGAGATAATTATTCTTAGCAAAAGCAAATGATAGGAAGCCATGAAGGAGCAGTTAGTCATGCAGGGCACGAAAACACCGCACCCTAAGTACAGAAATGTTTTACGTAAGCTGCCTGCAGTTCTGCAAAACATAAGGGCTAGGAACCCACTACTTAAATTCTGGTGGAGATTTCTCATCCAAACTGGATCTGTATGCACAAACTGTTACGTGATGTACTTAACAGAATAGTTATTAGTGGTCCCTGGGAGCTTGGAAAGGATGGCTTTGACACTTCAGACTGCAATCCTAACTCCACTTACCTGGGAGTAGGCTGCATTGAATTCAGTAGGACTATATCTTAGTAGACATGGTAAGGATTGCAACTGTTAAGTTACCTGAATACTACCTTACATTGAGGCTTCAGGTATGTCACCCAAATGTGACAGGAGTGGTCTGTAAGCTTTGGGCCGAGCTGAGAGGTCAGTTCTGAAGTGTTTTTGTTCCCCATGAAAGGGGACACCTCTTTGGGTCACTGTTCAGGGGGGCAATATAAAACATGAGTCGAATGGATACAGGTAGGTAGCCGTGTTGGTCTGACACAGTCTGAATAAATGAATGAATGAAGGAATAAATGAATGTCCAGTAGCACCTTAGAGACCAACTAAGTTTGTTCTGGGTATAAGCTTTTGTGTGCATGCACACTTCTTCAGCAGACCCTTATATATAGTGGGAGGGTGGGTTGGGGTATTTCTAAGAAGAGTAGGAGGAGATGGGTGATTGGCTCAACGGGTATGGTCAGAGGCGTAGCAAGCCCAGGTGGTACCCGGGGTGGAATTTTTTTTTGTCACCCCCCACCACTTTAATTTAAAAAAAAAATTAAAAAGTGTCAACCCCCCTCTGATGGTGCCACTTTGCGAGGTGTGGGGGTTTTGTGTGTGTGTGTCTATTATCTCTTTTTTTTCAATAAAGTTAAAATAAAATAATAATAATGTAAAAAAATAAAAATAAAAAGTGTCACCCCCCCTCTGATGGTGCCACTTTGTGAGGTGTGGGGGTTTTGTGTGTGTGTGTGTCTATTATCTCTTTTTTTCAATAAAGTTAAAATAAAAATAATAATAAGTGTCACCCCCCCCCTGATGGTGCCACTTTGTGAGGTGTGGGGGTTTTGTGTGTGTGTGTCTATTATCTCTTTTTTTCCCAATGAAGTTAAAATAAAAAATAATAATAATAAAATGATTTACATTTTTTTTTTAAAAAAAAAAGTGTCACCCCCCTCTGGGGTGGAACCCGGGGCGGCCCGCCCCCCCTTGCTACGCCCCTGGGTATGGTAAACCTGTTGACGACTGATAACGACTGCAATTAGTCCCACAGGAAAAAGCAAGGGATAGTATGCAGATGACCAAAAATAGCTTTAGCATGTGTAATGAGACATGAATACAATATCTCTATTCAGACCAGGTCTCTCCATAGTTTTCAGTTTAGTAATAAGAGTCGAATTGGTTTGCCTTCTTAAAAGAGACCATATTGTTCAGAAGAGGCCAGTAATGAAGTGATGACCTTTAACCCCCCCACTCCTGACTTTCTCCTTGCTGCACAGGTCAAAGTGGTGCTGGGAATAACTGGGCCAAAGGCCACTACACGGAAGGAGCTGAGCTGGTGGACTCTGTCCTAGATGTGGTAAGGAAGGAAGCCGAGAGCTGTGACTGTCTCCAGGGGTTTCAGCTCACCCACTCGCTCGGCGGGGGCACTGGGTCAGGGATGGGGACCCTACTGATCAGCAAGATCCGCGAGGAATACCCCGACCGTATCATGAACACCTTCAGCGTGGTGCCATCACCCAAGGTTTCGGACACAGTGGTGGAGCCTTACAACGCCACTCTCTCAGTGCACCAGTTGGTAGAGAACACGGACGAGACCTACTGCATTGACAATGAGGCTCTGTATGACATCTGCTTCCGTACCCTCAAGCTCACAACTCCGACTTACGGAGACCTCAACCACTTGGTGTCCGCCACCATGAGCGGCGTCACCACCTGCCTCCGTTTCCCCGGCCAGCTCAACGCCGACCTCCGCAAGTTGGCCGTCAACATGGTGCCCTTCCCTCGCCTCCACTTCTTCATGCCCGGCTTCGCTCCTTTGACCAGCCGCGGCAGCCAGCAGTACCGGGCCTTGACTGTGCCCGAGCTCACACAGCAGATGTTTGACGCCAAGAACATGATGGCGGCTTGCGACCCCCGCCACGGGCGCTACCTAACAGTCGCGGCCGTCTTCCGTGGCCGCATGTCCATGAAGGAGGTGGACGAGCAGATGCTGAACGTCCAGAACAAGAACAGCAGCTACTTTGTCGAGTGGATCCCCAACAACGTCAAGACGGCGGTCTGCGACATCCCGCCCCGCGGCCTCAAGATGGCCGCCACCTTCATTGGCAACAGCACGGCCATCCAAGAGCTCTTCAAGCGCATCTCCGAGCAGTTCACAGCCATGTTCCGCCGCAAGGCTTTCCTCCACTGGTACACGGGCGAGGGCATGGATGAGATGGAGTTCACAGAGGCCGAGAGCAACATGAACGACCTGGTGTCCGAGTACCAGCAGTACCAAGATGCTACTGCTGAAGAAGGGGAGTTTGAAGAGGAGGCGGAGGAAGAAGTAGCATGAAGACCTCCTCCCTCTCCTTCCCCCGTGACTCCTCCTTCTTCCCACCAGTCTTCTGACCCAATGGACCATAGTGCTTGCGCTGGCATAGACTTGAGCGTCGTAGGTCAGGGTTGGGGAGCCAGCGGCCTTCTAGCTGGTGTTGGACTTCACCTCCCATCTTCCCTGGCCATTGGCCATGCCGGCTAGGGTTGATGGGAGTTGCATGTCCAGCAATGTCTGGCGGGCCGCCGTTTCCCCATCCCTGCTCCAGCCCAACCTAAAGCAATTAAGAGAGTTGTGAATTTAAGTCCTTCCCACTTACCCATTGCAAATGTTTAAAAGGAGCGATGGCTGCAGAATTGGGGACGGGGTAGAGGCTTCAGAGTCGTGTTCAGGAATGGCACTAAGTGGGTAATATGTCTAGCTATAAAGCACTATATTTTCTCAGCTGACCCCACATCTTCTTTCCTCTCTGCCCACCCTCCAATGCACCTTTCCTGCTGCAATGTCTGTCCTTCGTGTTCTGTGGTCATGTGAGTTTTTTTGTTTTCGGAGATGAGTATGCACTAACTCGTAACTCGCATTGGTTTTTCCCCCATCCATGCTGGGCTTAAAGAAAAGATGAATGGAACTCAGGGGGGTTGGTTTGAGGGGGGTGGGGCTCTGTCCTTTAGGGTGAAATGTAGTCCCCCCTTTTGAGTGTTTGCTGTCAAAGCAGTTATGTCTCCATAATAAACTACTGAATAACGATAACAGGCTAATGTGAATTATTGAACAGGTACTGTTGGGGGGGCTTCCCCACTCCCAGGACCATCCAGTCATCCACCAGCAATACAGAGTCATGTGCAAGAAAAGAGAAATGGGAGAGGTTGGCGCAGTCCCAACTCTTATGCCCCATTGGTTTCAGCCTTGTGGCTTGGAAGCGGCCTTCATTTGTGTGCTTGCAAAAACCTGGGACACTTTGGATGCAGAAATCTCAGAAGCTCATAGAACTGTGAAGTTGGAAGGGATCACCTAGTCGAGCGTTAAGTGTCTCTCCTCACCCCACGCCACACACAAGCACCTCTTTCCCAGCTCAGGACCGCCTCTTCCCCATATAAACTGACTTGGACTCTCCGTTCATCATCTGAGACCCTTCCTCATGTGCCGCCTCCACGAGAGGTTTGGAGAGTAGCAACATGACGTTGGGCCTTTTCTGCAGTGGCTCTCTGTTTGTGGAATGCTCTCCCCAGGGAGGTTTGTCTGCTGCTTTCATTGTACACCTCTAGGCGCCAGGCAATAATGTTCCTCTTCAACCAGGCTAATTTACATTCTACAGCAGGCATAGGCAAACTCGGCCCTCCAGATGTTTTGGGACTACAACTCCCATCATCCCTAGCTAACAGGACCAGTGGTCAGGGATGATGAGAATTGTAGTCCCAAAACATCTGGAGAGCCGCGTTTGCCTGTGCCTGATCTACGGCCTTTTAAAATGTGTTTGTGGGAGTGGAGGGCATTGTTTTGTTTTAACTATTTGTTTTGTCCTTTTACCCTGTATTTTTTTTCTTGTGAACCTCCCTGAGACCTTCAAATGAAAGGCGGTATATAAACTTAATAAAGAATGAAATAATAATAATAATAATAATAATAATAATAATTTATTATTTGTACCTCGCCCATCTGGCTGGGTCTCCCCAGCCACTCTGGGCGGCTTCCAACAAATATCAAAATACAT
The DNA here is from genome assembly GCA_034641395.1 of Darevskia armeniaca. NCBI lineage: Eukaryota > Metazoa > Chordata > Lepidosauria > Squamata > Lacertidae > Darevskia > Darevskia armeniaca. The sequence continues at coordinate 274,541 of JAWWNF010000386.1, read as the reverse complement.
TAAAATATCACAGATTAAAAACTTCCCTAAATGGGGCTGCCTTCAGGTGTTTTTTTAATGTCAGATAGTTGTTGATCCCTTTAACCTCTGCTGGGAGGGCGTTCCACAGGGCGGGCGCCACTACCGAGAAGGCCCTCTGCCTGGTTCCCTGTAGCTTTGCTTCTCGCAGTGAGGGAACCGCCAGAAGGCCCTCGGCGCTGGATCTCAGTGTCCGGGCTGAACGATGGGGGTGGAGACGCTCCTTCAGGTATACAGGACCGAGGTCGTTTAGGGCTTTAAAGGTCAGCACCAACACTTTGAATTGTGCTCGGAAACGTACTGGGAGCCAATGTAGCTCTCTCAGGACCGGTGTTATGTGGTCCCGGCGGCCACTCCCAGTCACCAGTCTAGCTGCCGCATTCTGGATTAATTGCAGTTTCCGGGTCACCTTCAAAGGTAGCCCCACATAAAGCGCATTGCAGTACTGCAGTAGTCCAAGCGGGAGATAACTAGAGCATGCACCACTCTGGCAAGACAGTCTGTGGGCAGGTAGGGTCTCAGCCTGCGTACCAGATGGAGCTGGTAGACAGCCGCCCTGGACACAGAATTAACCTGCGCCTCCATGGACAGCTGTGAGTCCAAAATGACTCCCAGGCTGCGCACCTGGTCCTTCAGGGGCACAATTACCCCATTCAGGACCAGGGAATCCCCCACACCCGCCTATCCTCCAAAAACAGTACTTCTATCTTGTCAGGATTCAACCTCAATCTGTTAGCCGCCATCCATCCTCCAACCCCCTCCAGGCACTCACACAGGATTTCCCCTCAAATCCCTTTGACGGAAATCCACGGAACTGATGAGATCCACTTCGTGCCACCACTGCTAGGAACCAATAGGAGTATGACCTGGTTTTGGGGGTGGTTTCATTTTCACACGCATGTGGATATGGGGGTTGGAATAGCCTACAGCAAAAGAAAGGTGAGGAAACTCTCAGGGTGTGGGGCAAACATGTTCAGGGGCTACAGGTTCAGTTAGTAGAACAGGCTCTCCTTCCTTGTTTTCACTACCTGTCCAATATGAGTAATTTCGTTGGGCGCTCCTAGTTGATGATTACACAGACAAGAAGATCCTCCTGCGTCAATTGCTACTTGGTTGGGTTGATCGTTGGAGGTTGCAGCTAATAACTGATCCAAGATGTCCAGAGCAGTTTGTATCCTGTTGCATTTCTGTGGCAGTGCAAGTGGGAAATGAGCAAGGGGTGCAGAGTTTGGCCTTCATTTATAAAGCACAGGGAAGTTATTCTTCCAAAGGTGTATTTGAACATGTGAAGTACCATATTTTTCGCTCCATAAGACGCACTTTTTTCCTCCTAAAAAGTAAGGGGAGACGTCTGTGCGTCTTATGGAGCGAATGCATGGTCCCTGGAGCCAAATTGCCTAGGGGCCAAAAGCAGATTGTGCTCTTTTTTTTACAAAGAGAGAAGAGGGTGTTGAAAGGAAGCCGCGGAACAGCTGTTTAGCAAGCGATCGGGGAGAGAGATAAGGCTCCCTTTCCAGCCCCGCCCCCTTGCCCAGGCCTCCGTTGTTGAATGCAGAGGGAGGCTGTTTGTTTCCCCAGCGACATGTGACTGGCTGATTAGATTATCTGTCTGGAAACTGTAGAAATGGCTCCCTTTCCTGTAGGACTAGAAGCTGCAAACTGAGTTGAACCCCATAAAAATGGGGCTTTTCCTCTTTGAAAAAGAAGCTGCACCACTTTCAGCTGATCCTCAAAAAACAGGGCTTTTCCCTTTGCAAAAAAAGCTGCACCACTTTCAGCTGATCCTCAAAAAAACAGGGCTTTTCCCTTTGCAAAAAAAGCCGCACCACTTTCAGCTGATCCTCAAAAAACAAGGCTTTTCCCTTTGCAAAAGAAGCTGCACCACTTTGAGCTGATCCTCAAAAAACAGGGCTTTTCCCTTTGCAAAAGAAGCTGCACCACTTTGAGCTGATCCTCAAAAACACAGGGCTTTTCCCTTTACAAAAAAAGCTGCACCACTTTGAGCTGATCCTCAAAAAAACAGGGCTTTCCCGCTTTACTCCTCTAAAAACTAGGTGTGTCTTATGAAGCGAAAAATACGGTAAGTACTACCTGTGGGACTCTTTGGGAGGCAGAAAAATTGCTCAATGAGACAGCTGGGGAACAGTAGGTAGGAGCCCAAACTCTGTTGCTTTCCTTTAATAGAAGTTAAGCAAGAAAAATTCTAAGCCCTTGGCACACACTGTCATTTGTAGGAACACGGAATGTGGATCGCTGCCATGTCAGATTGTGTTCCTGGGTGGGGACGACTGTCCCTGTAAAGCAGGGGTCAGCAAACCTTTTCAGCAGGGGGCTGGTCCACTGTCCCTCAGACCTGGTGGGGGACTGGACTATATTTTGGAGGGGGGAGAATGAATGAATTCCTATGCCCCACAAATAACCCAGAGATGCTTTTAAATAAAAGCACACATTCTAAAACTTTTTAATAAAAGAGTAGAAATGGTTTATTGAATATTTACAAATAAACCAAACAAATAAGAACACTGGCAGGATTATTGTAATAACCTGCAGTTTTATAAGAGTATATATTTAAAGTAGATGAATAAATGAGAAAATAAAGTTAATTTGGATATGCAGAAAGAGGGGGAAGGAAGTAAAGTTTTGAGGTTTTAAAATGATAATAAAATTATTGAAATTATACAATTGAAAATCATAAATATTTGAAGTTTAATCTACATTGAACTTGTCCCTATTCTTCTGTCCTACTCTAGTGTGACTAAGAAATGGAGTGGGCCGCCATACAAAATAGACTCCATTCTCCATCTTTTTCATTAGAGCCGATTCACTTTCTCCCATACATGACTGCGGCAATATCTAACACAGTCTAGGCAAGAGAAATACGGTGTATATTCCATTACTTTCTACCATATACTGCAGCTCAATGGCTGTCATTTCGTTCTTCCTAAATGGAAAAATAGTGCTGCGGTGAGTCGACATGGTAGGTGTGGGGTGGACCTGCCTTGATTGTACCTATGTGTTGCAGGGCCACCTTTACCCGGGGGTGTAAGGGGTGCGGGGCACCCGGGTGCCGAATTCGGGGGGGGGGTGCCAAATGTATACCTACTTTATACCGGTCCCTCTTGATCGGTGGCAGTGCAAAGCAATGGAGCAAAAGTCCCTGCCCCCCCCCCCCGTCGCTCTGTTACTTCATAGCATCAAATATTCCCAACAAATCAGGAAACAAAAGCAGTTTTTTCTGCTGCGTCGTTGTTACAGGTGAACGATTCCCTCCCCCCCAAAAAAAGATCAACAACTGAGTTCACCCCCCCTACAAATAGGTCAACAACTTTGGCTTCCACCCTCCCCAAAAAAGCTCAATAGAAGTTAACTTGGGGGCGGCTAAACTAAATTTGGGGGTGCTGGGCGGATCTTTGCACCCCAGCGGCGCATATGCTAAAGACGGCCCTGGTCTGTTGCTGCTCAAAAGTGGCTCCCTATGTTTTAGAACTGCCAAAAGCTGAGTGTCTTTAAAAGGTGCCGAGGTTGGGATAAGTTTGGCAGTTATAACCTGGGGAAGTTACACCTGCCAAACAGGTGCTGTTACCAAGCAACTGTCGAAGAAACAAACACGTAGAGAAAGCCATCTTACATGTTTGCTGCTGGCTTCCACCAGAACAGACTTGTTCAACTACCTTTCCTAGACCAATGTGGAGTCCCTTGATCTCTAGCCCCTACTCCGTGCTGCTTCAAGAATGCTGCCCTCTCATCCAAATGTTCCACTTGCATTATATTGGCACCCTAACCCGTGTAAGGATGCCAGCTTTTTCTGAATGAAGAAAGCGTTGCGATTCACCCGCTCCATGGAAGTGTTCCAGAATCACAATGGGCCCCTTTGTGTGGCTTAGAAAGGGTAGGCCGGGGCACCACCTGTTTGGTTCTCTCTTTTTATTAGATGGGCCTAGTATGTCAGCTCAGTTTTCAGCAGCAGAAGGCAGAGGCAAAACACCAAAAGGCAATCCTGAGGAAGAAAATCCAAAAGCATTAGGGGACAACTCAGTGGGGGGATTTCCTGCAGAGGTCCTGCTTAGATGATCGGATATGCTGCCGAAGCTGATGTAATCGCTAAAGACTGAAGGGTTTCTTGTGACATAGGAGAAGTGCCCAGCCCTGAGGAGTAACGCTCAGAGGGGAAAGTGATTCACCCATATTTTGCATGACTAATTCAGCCATTGCAACATCCCCACCCTCCCTGACTTCCTATTTGCAGACTAGCCTTAGCTGATGTTTCTCACAGTTTCCATTATACTGGCATGTGGTGCTCCCCCAAGTGGCCTGTTTAACAGGACACAGTGATACTCACCATTACTGATCACATTTTAATAAAATGCACAGAATTTCAGGGATTTCCAATCTCTCTCTGCTCATTTTAATTGCATCAGCTCTAAGGCATTGATCTGCTCAAGAAAACAACTTTAATTCAGAGAGTTTAATGTGCCCAGCGACTTCAAAAAAAGCTGTGACCAATCTGTCAGTGCAAGGAAAATATACGGTAGGTATAACAGGAGAATTCCCTGCATGCCAAGATTCAGGTAGGTGAGAGAACCCCAGCAGAGATTTAAAATCGGATAACATGCAGCAAAGCAAAGTGTGGGGATATAGGCTGTTAGATCTTTAAAATATGCCCTTGTGAGTTCCAAATTTCCTTCTTTCCCCAGCATAGGAAAAGAGCACACGTTTGGTAAGTTGAAAATTGGTTTACTTACAGATTCTTCAAAGGTCCGATTCATGTGCTTTTCCATACAGCATTGAAAAAAGTTGCACAGTCTGTAAAACTTGACTTAGTTACATCGGTGATGGTGCCTAAATTATTGGTATAGAATTCAAGAGTGGCTTGCGAGAGTCATGTGCTTCTCAATTAGATTGAGAAGGAAAGAATAAGCATGATTATTTTCCTCCCAAGGTGAGAGGGAGCGACCTAGCTAAGCTTAAGCATGTTGATTATATGAGGCTGGTTATCCCACACAATCTAGATAAACAATGGTTAGGAGCAGAGCAACATGAAAAAATGTTCTACCTGGGAGAACTCTTCACACAAAGGCCTGGTCCACCTCACACCCCTTTCTCTCATTGCATTCGTACAAAGGACTTCTCCAGCATGGCTATGAACAGGTGATGGTTAGTTTCATTGGCAAAAGAGAAATGTAGTATTAGGCAGCAGTAAGGTTGACTGACTGACTGATTGGTAACATGGAGCATGGCAGACTAGCTGGAACTGCAGAACATGTATGAGCCAAGAAATTAGCTCCCTGGGTTTATTCAGATGCCTTTTATTCCTGCCCTTTTCTAATTGTTTGGGAATGAGGCATCCAACTCTATAATTCTATGATTCTATGCCTGGATCATCACTTTGGGAAGATTTTGACATTGTGACAATTAAGCATGTAGCCAGAAATATTGTAGCGAAGGAGGGTAACAGAGGTGGGAGGATGTAAAATCCATAAAGAACAGCCAAAACCCAAATATGTAGTTGTTTTAAATTGCTATAAGAATTCAAAGCTCACAAATATAGAATAAATATTCATAAACGCACACATATCTAAATATATAAACCATGTGGCTGAAATAGTACAGGAGAACAATCCTGAAGCCATTTTGACTCTCCCAATGACCTCAAATATTCCTCTGCCTTAAGGGAGGCAAATGAGGAAAGCCTTCCTATTGTCTTTTTGCTTACAAATCCTGTCTTAAGGGCGTATTTGTGTATGAATAGGGTGAGTCTGTGACCTGGATTCAGGAACTAAAGTATTAACCATCACAAAAGATGGAATGGCCAGGCTTAACAGGTATCCTGGCAGACAGGATTTCTGCTGTAGACCACCTCTTATGATATATGTATGATGATTTTGGGGTGGTCTTTGGTTAAGGGGGTTGGGCAATGTCAAAAGTCTTTAAATGTTCCTGCACACTTTTGTTCAGAGTCTCTCCCTCCTTGGAAGGAGGGGAGGGAACTCTGTTGCAAGAGAAAAATAAATGCCTGCCTTGCTTTCCACTGGATCCTGTCTCCATCCATTCTTCTCTGAATGACCGTGGACTTAGAACACTCCGAGTCCCATGGGGAGTTGGGCAGCAAAAGCCAAACCCTGATTTTGACGTCAAAATATCAGCAGTGTTCAAATAAATATTAAAGTGCTTAAATAACTGCATGTTGCTTTCAGGTATCCAACCTATGTACTCTTCAGCCATAATAATGATAACACGGAAAAGGTGGGAGCAAGTTTATCCCCCAGTGAGCAATTGGATTATGTGGAATACTGCCTATAAATTTCCTTCTTATACCTTCACAAGTTAAAGGGTGTTGTAAGAATATCAAGGTCATATATATATATATATATATATATATATATATATATATATATATATATATATATAATTGTTCATAAGTGTGCCAAGCAAAACAAGGCCACATGTCTGAAGCAGCACAGGAAGACAGGCCTGTCTCCATTTTGACTCCCAAACTGACAAACTTCTTCTCTGCAAGGAAGGAGGGGGGATTGTCTCAGGAAAAGAAACTGATAATCCTAGCTTCCTGACACCTGAGTGCCAGACAAAAGGGTGTGATTAACTTGGCTGGGAAACAGGGAAATGTAAATATCTCTTTTGTTTTACTTGATGGGTTTTTGGTGGAGGGCAAGAGGAGGCATGGGGGGGGGGTCAAGGATGCTCAGATTACTGCTACCAGACCTCCCCTTTCATGGTGTAGCTGTGATGTATCTGGGGGGGTGGTCCTGGGTTACACCCCTTTTTGTGATGTATGTATGATGTATACTGGGGTGGTCTTGAGCGGGAGGGGGAAATTTCAAAAGTCTATATAGGAGCTGGCACACCATTGTTCTGGGTTCCTCCTCCATTTTTGGGAGTGATGGGCCCTGTTGCAACAGATATAATAAAATTTTGCTTCTCAGTTTTCTCTGGTTGGCCTCTGTAAATTTACTCCTACCGATGGAGAACCTGGGAAGGCTCTTGTGTACCCCATAAGGGAATAAGAGCAGATTTCTGTTTATTTAAAGGGACAGTTTCTCAATTTAAAAATATTTTTTAAAAATATTTTTACCCCTAAGGTTCTGGCCAAGTTCTCCCTCGCATTACTAACCTGGCTGTAAACTGCAAGTGGAAAATAATTGTTTTAAAGGTAAAGGTTACCCTTTACCTTTAAAACGATGCATAGCAAATTAGCATGTCCAGGAGACAGCTAGGCACTGATCCTTTCCCCCTGACATGTTTGTTTTCTGCAGGCATTCCGTTATATGAGCCCCCATCTGCAGGCTAGCACAGGTTTGCTACCTCCCTAAGAACTAGGCCACTGTGATGCGTCTTGTACCCTGCTTGTATTTTTTTTCAGTACAAATATTTTCAAAAGCCTGGCTTCTGGGAAGTGAGCTGCTCAACAGCCGGCCTGGGATTTTGTCCCAACATGTAGTAAGCGTTCCCATGACCTGACATTCCCTTTGGAGCACGTGCGCTAACTCTTGCTCACAGATGGCAGCAGCTTAACGCCGTTCCAGAGAGCTGTGGCTTCCGACATGCTCCTCCCCTTTTCCAACATCACAGGCAGAAGCAAAGTGTGTGAAATACATGCAGCCAGAGACTGCAAAGAGATGCAGAACCAACTCACGTTTACACATTTTCCTATGTGTTTCATTGTATTCTGCGTCTGCCTGTCAAGAAGTCAGTGGAGAAGAGAAGCTGCAGAATTAAGGATAATATTGGGAAAGTTATTTTTAAAAAAGAACCCATTCCAATTCACCTCAAAAAAGGAGTCGAACTGGAAGTTCCACCTCCAAAAATGAACTAATTCCACTCCAGTTCAATCCACAATTGATTCACATGGTCCTCAACATTTTATTTTCAGCTTCCAACATTTTGTTTATTTATTCTAAGAATGTAAACGCTCACTATGTGCACTGTAAATCATAATTATTATTATTTAAGATGATGTCCGTCCCTGAAGAAACGATAATAGTGAAACGGGGATAATACAAGCTAGCCGCCCGTCGGGAGAATCAGACGTGGACTCCTGAGAGACTTTAGCACTTTATGACATTGGACTTGTTGCACATCGGACATTGCACTTTTGAATCTCTTTGCACTTTTTGAGACATTTGTACGTTGTATGGAATAGATTTCCTTCAGTTGCATATGCATATTATATGATTGAATATTCTTCATGGTTTATGTCATTTTGATATATACAACATTTTACAAACTGCACTGCTGCAGTAAAATATACTTAAGATTTCTTCGGCCACATCCAAGCTGATGTTTTATTGGGGCATATTCTGCAACATGAAGTTGACACATTAATGGTGTGTTAGTGGTATATTCTGCTTTAGTTATGTGATGTTTCCTCTTTGCAACCACATTATTTCTTGGGGGGTTCGGGGTGCTGGTATTCTGCGGCTCAAAAGCAGCAGGAGAAAACCAGAAAATTTGCGGTATTAAAAATTGTGGGATTTCAGTGGGAAGCATATGTATGTACTGATTGGAAGCAAAGTATGATCATCCAAAAACATTTGCAGGTACAAACAGTATTGTAACCTCCCCAAGAGCACAAATCATCATTTTTACTGTATTATTTTACCATATTAATTTTAATATATTTTGGGGAAATCTCAATAAAAAAACTTACTTTTTTTAAATGACACATTCAAAAGAAGAGCACAAATAATCATGAATGAGCTATAAAAAGGATGGCAGGAGGGGCCCTAACAAAACAACAAAGCACACAAATGGTGTAAAGAGAGCAATTGTTGTATTTATGTTAATTATCTTTAAGGCTTAAGCACAAGCATCACTTTTCAGATAGGTAAAAAGGTAAAGGGACCCCTGACCATTAGGTCCAGTCGTGACCGACTCTGGGGTTGCGGCGCTCATCTCGCATAATTGTCCGAGGGAGCCGGCGTACAGCTTCCAGGTCATGTGGCCAGCATGACTAAGCCGCTTCTGGCGAACCAGAGCAGCGCACAGAAACACCGTTTACCTTCCCGCTGCAGCGGTACCTACTTATCTACTTGCACTTTGACGTGCTTTCGAACTGCTAGGTTGGCAGGAGCAGGGACCGAGCAACGGGAGCTCACCCCGTCGCAGGGATTCGAACCACCGACCTTCTGATTGGCAAGCCCTGGGCTCTGTGGTTTAACCCACAGCGCCACCACACTGACATTAGTTCGCCTGTTTTCCCAAGTGATATGTAAAAAATTTCGGAGACACTGTTGATGGAATCTTTCAAAGAGTTGGAGATGGCATTTATAAGTGGTCCATGTTTCACAAACATACAGTAAGGTTGGTAGTACAATAGCTTTGTAAACAAGCATTTTGGTTTCCCTGTGAGTGTCTTGGTCCTCAAACATACAGTAAGGTTGGTAGTACAATAGCTTTGTAAACAAGCATTTTGGTTTCCCTGCGAGTGTCTTGGTCCTCAAACACTCTGCATTTCAGTTGGGAGAAAGTTGTACTTGCAGAACTCAGGCGATGCTGGATTTTGGTGTCAATGCCGGCCCTTGTGGAAAGATAACTGCCCAGGTAGGAGAAGTGATTGACACTTTCCAGCGTTACACCATTGAGTTGGATTTGTGGCAGAGGGGTTGTTTTGTGCTTGTTCATAGAATCATCAAGTTGGAAGAGACCACAAGGGCCATCCAGTCCAACCCCCTGCCAAGCAGGAACACCATCAAAGCATTCTTGACAGATGGCTGTCAAGCCTCTGCTTAAAGACCTCCAAAGAAGGAGACTCCACCACACTCCTTGGCAGCAAATTCCACTGTCAAACAGCTCTTACTGTCAGGAAGTTCTTCCTAATGTTGAGGTGGAATCTTCTTGTAGTTTGAATACATTGCTCCGTGTCCGCTTCTCTGGAGCAGCAGAAAACAACCTTTCTCCCTCTTCTATATGACATCCTTTTATATATTTGAACATGGCTATCATATCACCCCTTAACCTTCTCTTCTCCAGGCTAAACATACCCAGCTCCCTAAGCCGTTCCTCATAAGGCATCGTTTCCAAGCCTGATGCAGCACTTGTTGATGCAGCACTTTGGTTTTTTAGATGTTGAGTGATAGCCCAAGCTTTTTGTAAGCTTCTGCGAAGATATTTAGGATGTTTCCGCCCCCCCAATAAATTTTTATTGGTTTTATCAAATTAATACAATAAAACACACAAACAACCACCAAACAGAAAAAACACAGCATACAATAAAACAAATAAAAACATACATAAATCCTTTTAACCTATCATTCTTTCTTATCATAGTGGGTTGACTTCCTCCCGTCCTCTCTTCCTGCGTACCGTGTAAATCATCTTTAGTAATTTCTTTACATCATTAAAAACATTTTTTATTAATTTACCTTAACATCTCTACTTTTCTATTATCCATAACATTTATTCAAACAGTTATAAAACATAAATCTATTTTCTAATTCTACAGCCTCACTTATCTTCCAGCTTACTTCTATTCTTTAATCTTACAATACTTTTTAAAATATAATTTAAATTTCTTCCAATCTTCTTCCACCGCTTCCTCCCTCTGGTCTCGAAGTTTTCCGGTCAGCTCAGCAAGTTCCATATAGTCCATCATTTTCATCTGCCAATCTTCTATCGTTGGTAATTCCTCTGACTTCCAGTTTTTAGCTATCAAAATTCTAGCTGCTGTTGTGGCATACATAAAGAAAGTCCTATCACATTTTGGGATTTCCTGTTTTACAATATCGAGTAAAAAGGCTTCTGGTATCTTACTAAATGTGTTTTTCAACACTTTTTTCAATTCATTATAAATCCTTTCCCAGAAGTCTTTCACCTTTGGGCACGTCCACCACATATGGAAAAAAGTTCCTTCTACTTCCTTACATTTCCAGCATTTATTACTCTGTGATATTTAGGATGGTTTGGAGGACATCGTCTGAGTGTGCACACACTATGTTGTCATCAGCATACTGTACAACAGCATACAGCCCCCACCTCCCTGCTGTTTCTTGTCAGCCGTGAAAAAGTTGGAGTTCTTGTTGCAAAATACACAGAAATAAATGTTACCAAGAACTCTGGCCACAAGTTTTAACAAAAAAATATAAGTTTACTCGTGAGTAAATTCAAATATAATATCAATCCTGTTAGGAATTACAGTCTTAAACGAAAATAATAATAGTTTCACAATGAAAAGTCTCTTGGAAATCTTTTGGAGGTTGAAGCAAGGGCTTCTGAGATGTGAATCAGATGTATGATGTGAAAACTTGAAACCAGGACAGGGCCCTGTTTCGGAGCAGACGCCTTCTTCAGCTCGTTTTTTTTAAAAGAATGTAAATAATATATAGTTTCTGTTTCTTTAGAATCTTTGGTAGATATAGCGTCTTCGATAAGTGGATCAATGTGTATCCAAGTTTTCCTGTGTTTTTCTATATATTATTTACATTCTTTTCAAAAAAAACGAGCTGAAGAAGGCGTCTGCTCCGAAACAGGGCCCTGTCCTGGTTTCCAGTTTTCGCATCATACATCTGATTTACATCTCAGAAGCCCTTGCTTCAACCTCCAAAAGATTTCCAAGAGACTTTTCATTGTGAAACTATTATTATTTTCGTTTAAGACTGTAATTCCTAACAGGATTGATATTATATTTGAATTTACTCACAAGTAAACTTATATTTTTTTGTTAAAACTTGTGGCCAGAGTTCTTGGTAACATTTCTGTGTTTCTTGTCAGCCAACTGCAAAAACGTGGACTTCCTTCTTTTTGCTGGCTACATTTAGACAGCCACACTGTTTCTCCTTTCTCACACCCACACAAGTAGGGTGTGCAGTAGCTAGTAGCCACCAGTTATCAAAGGCTAATCCAGTCAGCAATCCAAAAGCACTGGGGGGAGGTAATGGTGCTGATCCAAAGAGGATGCAGGCAACGATTCTTGCAACTCTCTAAACGCCTCCAAGCACCGCAATAGCAGGAGTGGAGAAAGACCGTATTGCCAGCAGAAACATCCCTTTCCTCCTTTCCCTTTGGTCAAAGGCCTAAGCTGATCCAAAATCCTGCTCGGCTCTCGGAATCTGCCGCTAACCTTGGTTGAAGGTTCAGGTGAGCTGGAAAAGGAAACGGCAAAAAGAAAAGAGCAGGACTCAAGCAACAAGCACCCCTCCCCCCCTCCAAGCTTCCACCCTTGCAATGAGCTAAGGCAGTCACAGGCCACATACTTCCTCTAACAAAAAGCCACAAAGGAAGTGCCCTGCATGTGTGTGTTTTTCTCTCTTTTTAATGCACCAGACTCAGCCCTAGAGAGATTTGTCAGTTTTCAGGACTCCAGTCCACTTGTTCAGATGCAAGGAAAGATAGTCCACTGTGGTGCTTCAGCAGATGACCATGTGATGGAATGAGCCAATGACGATGGGATCCCGGATCAAGTAAGACCATGGGCTGCAGGGTGGGGCACTGTGTCTGAAAAGTTGTGTCACAATACCTGAAGGAGCGTCTCCACCCCCCATCGTTCTCCCTGGACACTAAGGTCCAGCGCCAAGGGCCTTCTGGCGGTTCCCTCGCTACGAGAAGCCAAGTTACAGGGAACCAGGCAGAGGGCATTCTCGGTGGTGGCACCCACCCTGTGGAACATCCTCCCATCAGATGTCAAAGAGAAAAACAACTACCAGACTTTTAGAAGACATCTGAAGGCAGCCCTGTTTAGGGAGGCTTTTAATGTTTAATAGATTACTGCATTTTAATGTTCTGTTGGAAGCCGCCCAGAGTGGCTGGGGAAACCCAGCCAGATGGGCGGGGTATAAATAATACATTTATTATTATTATTATTATTATTATTATTAAGCCTGCTCACCTTCACTTTCCTTTGGTTTTAATTCTTCCGTGCAGAAAAGTAAATCAGGATCTACCTGAAACTTTTTCCTCCTCCAACTGACCTGAGAGTTATATCCCACTAGAACACAGTGCAATGCTGAAGGACATGCTGTGGGCCAACTCTTCAAGTTGTGTGTTGCTGGGATAATTAGTTGCTGATTCAGGCCAGATGGCTGTGCGTGCAAATCTCTTGGCTTGTAAACAGTTTTAGGTCCAGGGTGAACAACCTGTGACCCTCCAGATGTTGCTAGACTACAGCTTCCATGATCATTATTCCATTATTACCAGTGGCCATGCTGGCAGGAGTTGATGGACATTGGAGTTCAACATCTGGAGGTTCACAGTTGTCCACTCCTGTCTTAGGAGGTCATTGTGTATGGTTGGATTCTTGAAGAATCAACAGTCATTGGGTTACAGGAGCCTAGACATACTTCACAGAAAATACCAGTAGGATAGGAACAGATAGGATAGTCATTTATTTGTCTTCAGAAACTGGTCATGGTAACAAAGGTCATCTCCTGCAAGGCACTTTGCTCTTTCTGTGCCTTATCCAGTATTTTGTTTTCTGGTGATGCCACTGTCTGTTCTGAATGGCAGCTACTTTCCAGATTCTCTTTACCAGTTCTGGTACCTGATATCACTTTTTAACCAGAGAGAACCAGGAAGAACAGTAGAAATATTATCCAGTCTGGTATCTCCAAGGCACAACGTTCCTGGCATGAAATTCAGCTCAGGTACTTCAAATAGGCTGCATATTATTGAATAACTTAGGTGCACACAGCCTTGTTTATTGCTTCAGTTGCCAGGGCACAATTAACATTTCTGCCCCACCCCAGTCTACCATTTCATGCCTTCCAATTGCCTCTTTATTCCTGACATGTTGGAACAAAACAAACTAAAGTTTGGCAACTCTGATTTAAGAAAGGAAATACTCTGAGCATGTGCAGTTTCACATTTCTAACTCACTTATATCACAGCACCCTCATGACTGCAGGAATAAAATATTGTTTGTTTCATTGATTCCCCCCCCCAAAAAAAATTACCTAGAAATAAGGACCATTTTGCAAGGAAAAGGTAAATCTATTTGTAAGGCAAAAATAATAAAATGAGCATGTGTAAGCACGCATATACCTGATCAGGGAATACACACCTTCTGCTCATGCAGTCAAAGTGCTAAATAACCACTATTTTTGGGGACAAATGGTGTATATCAGATCTGATAGGGGAAACTTTGAGATTAACTCCTATGCTACTTTTGTTTTATGTGATTGAGGATAAGGACGATATAGGCTTAGAAACTACTAGTACAGAGATCCTGTTTAAAGTTGCAAAGATAGTGTGGGCTAGATGCTAGAATATGGAAATCTCAGCAACCTGCATCTAATTGGGAATAGTTATTAAACTGCTTGGAACTGATATAAATGGACGAATTAACCAAACTGATATGAAGGAGAGAAGGTAGACTCTGAAGTGTTAACTTTAAGGAAAGATGGACCTATTTTACAGATTATTAAAATATATTATATGGAAATGTAAGGCTGGAGACTTTAGATATTAAGATTTAAGTTTGCCTCTATCATTTTTGGTTCAGTTTGATCATGCTGAAGTCACAGAATGTTGGGAATCAGATTATGATAATGATGATTTATTGAATTTATACACTGCTCTATACCCGGCGGTCTCAGGGCGGTCCACAGAACAAAATCAAAATATAAAACCACAATATATATATATATATATATATAATAAAAATAAAAATAAAAACCCAATAACCCCCCCAAAAAACCCCATATTTTAAAACCCATATTGTAAATCAGACCAACCAAAGGCCTGGTTAAAAAGGAACATTTTTGCCTGGTGCCTAAAGGTGTATAATGAAGATACCAGGCGACCTTCCCTGGGGAGAGCATTCCACAGACGGGGAGCCACTGCAGAGAAGGCCCCGTTCTCGTGCTGCCACCCTCCGGACCTCTCGAGGAGGGGACACACGAAGAAGGGCCTCAGAAGACGATCTCAGGGTCTGGGTAGGTTCATATGGAAAGAGGCGGTCCTTGAGGTATTGAGGTCCTGAGCTGTTTAAGGCTTTATAGGTCAGAACCAGCACTAAAAATGCATACCCACAAACACGGGACGTGTGACAAAATATTGCAGTATTTCCTCACCTCCTGCCTGATCAACGCCCTTGCCAGTTTGCCACACCTTCCTCTTTCCCCTACAACCCAGTATCTTGCTTTTATTTTCCAATATGACAGGCAACATCCTGTGGCTTTTGAGCATGGCCAGTCCTCATTGGGATGGGAGGGGATCTTTTTGGAGGGGCGCCTTAGGGTTTGTCTGTTTTTTTTAAAAAAAAATACTTCTGCGAACCTTGGAGCAGGGGTAGGCAACCTAAGGCCCATGAGCCGGATGCAGCCCAATCGCCTTCTCAATCCGACCCACGGACGGTCCGGGAATCAGCGTGTTTTTACATGAGTAGAATGTGTGCTTTTATTTAAAATGCATCTCTGGGTTATTTGTGGGGCATAGGAATTCGTTCATATTTTTTTTTCAAAATATAGTCAGTCCGGCCCACCACATGGTCTGAGGGACGGTGGACCGGCCCATGGCTGAAAAAGGCTGCTGGCCCCTGCCTTGGAGTTTACCAGAGCATGCAGATATCTCCCTGTTATCTCTCAGTGGCTCTACTTCTGTTAGCACTCACCACCTGACTTCAGTATCACAGGAAGTGTGTGTGTGTGAATATACTATATTTGCTCCAGTTCGTCATCACACTATTTCCATTGACTGTTCCATTGACCAAGGGTCTAACGGCAGGAGTGGGTTAAGGAGAAGTGGGAAGGAAGGGGGGAGGGGTGCTCATGTCTGTAGTAAATGATTGCAGGGGTTAAGGGGAGACTGGGGAGGGGGAGAAGGGTCTCTTGGTGTGTGGTGGTTTTAATTCTTTGGTGATGGTGGGGGGAGAGAAAGGAGAAGCAGGGGCAGATGGAATTAAGGGAGGGTAAGGGTGGCATTTCTCCTGCCAACCTAGCAGTTCGAAAGCACGTCAAAGTGCAAGTAGATAAATAGGTACCGCTCCGGCGGGAAGGTAAATGGCATTTCCGTGCGCTGCTCTGGTTCGCCAGAAGCGGCTTAGTCATGCTGGCCACATGACCTGGAAGCTGTACACTGGCTCCCTCGGCCAGTAAAGCGAGATGAGCGCTGCAACCCCAGAATCGGACATGACTGGTCCTAATGGTCAGGGGTCCCTTTACCTTTAAGGGTGGCATTTGGAGGAATGAGGGGGAATACGAGAGGCAGAAAGGTGTGTGTGTGTGTGTGTGTGTGTGTGTGTGTGTGTGTGTGTGACACAGAGAGAGAGAGAGAGAGAGAGAGAGAGAGAGAGAGAGAGAGAGAGCGCGCTTTAGGGTCCTGGTGATCTGGGGAAGAAAGCTGGAGAGGAGGAGGAATTGAGAAGGAGCCTGGCCCACCCATGAGGTGAGGTGAGGCCACTGCTTCAGGCACAAGAAACCCATGAGGCGGCGACCCCATTGGTGCCCCAGCCACCCCGCCACCGCTGGAGAAGCAGCACGGGCATTGGCGATGGTTTCCTTCGGGAGCTCACAAGAACTCGTCAAAATATTATGAGATCTCGTACAGCGTACGCCCCGTGAGATCTTGCCAGAACTCGTTGCAGCTTTGCCCATACAGAGAGAGAGACTTCTCCATCCCTGTAAATATTGGCCAAGAAATCCATGGGTCTGCTCAAAGCTCTTCTTCTTGCCTCTCCTTACCAGCTCTGAGTTCCTTGGTCCCTCTTCTCTCTCCTCAGGGAAAACCCTCAGAAAATATTTGATCTGTTCTTTGAAGCTGCCTGTCCAACGCTTGCAGATGATGGTGAGTCTCATCTATGGCGGGAAGCGGTGCTTTTGGGGTTGGATGTTTGTGCATCGGTGGGCCAGATTTTTAGGAGGCTCCAGGTAGCCCTTGCTGGGGGGAAACCATCCCAAGCCAAAGGTGAATCCTTTCCCTTTCTGTCTCACTGCTACCTCATCCACATCCCAATCAAAAAATCATAGAATTGTATAGTTGGAAGGGAACCTGAGGATACCCTAGGAATAGGGGCAGGAATATGCAGCTGCCCCATACAGGGATCGAACCTGCAAGCTTGGCGTTATCAGCACCATGCTCTAGCCAACTGAGCTATCCAGTCATGCCCGTGGGGTTGTATCCAGTTCTGCCCCTGCAGCCCCAACATTGCAGGGCCGGGAGACCCTCCAGAGCAGATTTAGGAAGAACACAGGGAGGGGGCTGCAGGTGAATCCCTTGACACTGCTCCCCTCCCCATGCCATTGTCAGCTGAGTGACATTTTTGAAACTACCCATTACCTGTGGTGGTCAAAGGAAGTAAAAGACAGTGTGCTGGTCCCGTGGGTTACCCGAAAGGCGAGGTCCAAGTCCGGTCCGTGGTCAGAGGTACAACGTAAAGGCAGTCCGTAGTCACTGAAGCTGGGTGCAGGGCAGGGAGTCAGGCAAAGTCGGGAACAGGTAGGCAGGTAGGCAAGCAGGGAACCAGGGCAGGTCAGGAGCTCAGGCAGGAAAGCAGGACAGGTTTCAAGCAGGAACTGGTCAACAACAATGTTGCTCCTGCAACTTGGGGCTGGGGCTGGCCGGCTTTTATCTCCCCCGAGGCATAGGGTGGCTCCGATCCTCAGGTGACTTGCCTCTCCTGGCTTGGAGGCGAGCACTCCTCCTGCGGGAACTCAGTTCCCTTCGCCTCTCTGCCCTGAGCCTCTGCAGCTCAGGAGAGGCTGGAGGGTTACCGGACCCAGAGGCAACCTCAGCTTCCCCTGATGGGGCTGGGAGTGGAGCACCTGCAGGCAATGAGTCCTCCATCCCATCAGGAGCCAGAGCAGACTCAGCCAATGCCTGCACCTGAGGATCCAGCACAGGTGAGGCCCCTTCAGACTCAGGCCCTAGCCCCGGCTCTGCTGGTTCTGGAGGCGGGGAATCCTGTGCAGGCTGGGATCCCTCAGGTTCAGCATCTGAGTCTGAATCCCAGGCCATCACAGACAGCCACAGCAGTCAAAGTGCTTAGCTCAGCAGCTAGAATTGGTTTGAGGTTGTCTACTTTCGGGTTGCTTACAAAGCGCTTCCTACAAACTTCTCTCACGGTGGAATGAAATCCTGCACAATGTGGAGAAAATGCTTGGCGAAGGAGGTGGGAATAAAAAGGTATCAACGTAACCATTTTAATTTGATCAACTTGCAAACAAAAAGCACCCAAACAGCCCAACAAACACCTTGAATCCCTTCCAACTATCTGACAGCATAAACCTCCAACATTTCTCCGATGAAAAAGACAGTAAAGAATAACTCCCTTATTCGAGTGCCGTTTCCCGATGCTATCCCGGATTGTTGATATCCCTTAAATTTCCTGGATTTCAAAGGAAGCAGCTCCTCTCCCTCCCTGCCGGCCAGGGAGGCTCCTCAGCTGCGTTGCTCGGCTGCCAATAAGGAGTCTGAGACCGACTGGGGGCGGAGCTTGCATGCCTTGTGCATCCAGACCCTCACGCCCAACCAGACAGACAGCCTGCCTGCCGTCTACACGCTCGCTCTTTCGCTCACCCGTTCGCACACAGCCTCTGGAGCGCAGGGTGGCGAGGCTACTTGGTGCCATTGCACAGCCCTCGCGGCATCCCTTATTTTCAAATCCGAAAGTTTGGAAAAAATCCCTTATTTTCAAATCCGAAAGTTGACAGCTAAGCCTGGGGTGCCTTGAAGGATGGTCAGGGGTGCTGTGGGCAACACTGACCTCTGTCCCTCTTTCTTTCTTTCTTTCCTCCCTCCTCTGATGCCCTCTTGCATGTCTCTGCCTCCCAAAGGTTGGCATAGCTGTTCATTGCAGCAGCCCTGGCTATAAGCTCACCAGGAGGCAGCTCTCTTTGGGGCAGTGGGGGTATAGCTTAGAGACCAGGGGCAGCAGCAGTGGCTGCTCAGAGGACTCCTAAGGAGAGGCAGTTGCGAACGGAGCCCCTTGGCCGCCTGGAGCGGCAAACGTGGGGGCACCCCCCGGGGGCGGGGCGTCGCTCCGTCCGTGCATCCTGACGTCACAACGCACAGAAGACTGCGCATGTGCAGAATGCTGCACATGCGCAGTCTGTCCATGCTGCTGCTCCCACGGCAACCTTATGAGCTGCCGAGTGAGGCTCCTTTACCAGGCGGTGGGGGGACGGGGGCTCGCGGGGGGGCACCAAGTGTCACCCCCCCCTCCAGGGTGGAACCTGGGGCGTTCCGCCCCCCAATGGCCCACCCTTGCTACACCACTGAGGAGAGGAGAGGAGGCTGGGGGAACCCTCCACAAGGGAGGGTGTCTGAAAGAGGAAGAGAAGCTGCCAGCTCTGCAGGCAAGGGGTGACATAACTGGGCTCCTGAGCCCCACAGGGGTGCCGCAGAAAGAAGGGAGTTGGTCAAGGGAGCCGTGGACTCAAAAAGGTTGGAAACCTCTGACGTAAGGAAACTGGTGTCCCTATCCACCTGCGCCTCTCCCAGTTCCAGGTGTCCCTATTTGACAGAGATAGTACTTAATTCATGTGCCCCCTTCCCCTTGCTGCTGTGGTTTTCTCCAGATGGCTTAAAATGACGGGTGGTTGTTAAAAATAAGAAAGAGAGGGGAAAGGGAAGTCTCCGCTTAAGCTGTTCTACTCAAGGAAGCCGGCAAGGGAGAAACCCCGAGGCAGCAGAAACTCTTTCATCATGTCCCATCCGGTTCTCTCCTTCCTGTGTGCATGTGCAGGTTAGTAGTCTGCGCAACTGAGGTGCAGGGTCTCACGCATGTCTGGAAGCCAGGCCTCGAATCTCAGCTGCAATGGGGCTGCGCCTCTTCAGTGGAAATGTGCACATCTTCGGCCTGGAGGCATTTTCTGTCAGCTGTCACTGCTTTCTAGCACTGAAAACCGGTTTCAGAGTTAGGCAGTCCTGGCCAAAATTAAACCATGTAGCTTGCAAAAGCTCACCAAGGTACTGGGCCTTGTGGTTCACCGTACAGATGGTTTCAGAACCAGTGAAGGCGGTGAAGGTCCTGTGTGAGTGTCTGGAAGTGGTTGGAGGATGCATGGCAGCAAACAGATTGAGGTTGAATCCTGACAAGACAGAAGTACTGTTTTTTGGGGGGGGCAGGAGGTGGGCAGGTGTAGAGGACTCCCTGGTCCTGAATGGGGTAACTGTGCCCCTGAAGGACCAGGTGCGCAGCCTGGGAGTCATCTGTACTCACAGCTGTCCATGGAGGAGCAGGTTAATTCTGTATCCAGGGCAGCTGTCTACCAGCTCCATCTGGTACGCAGGCTGAGACCCTACCTGCCTGCGGACTGTCTTGCCAGAGTGATGCATGCTCTAGTTATCTCTTGCTTGGATTACTGCAATGCGCTCTACGTGGGGCTACCTTTGAAGGTGACCCGGAAACTATAACTAATCCAGAATGCGGCAGCTAGACTGGTGACTGGGAGTGACCGCCGGGACCACATAACACCAGTCTTGAAAGATCTACATTGACTCCCAGTACGTTTCTGAGCACAATTCAAAGTGTTGGTGCTGACCTTTAAAGCCCTAAACGGCCTCGGTCCAGTATATCTGAAGGAGCGTCTCCACCCCCATCGTTCTGCCCGGACACTGAGGTCCAGTGCCGAGGGCCTTCTGGCGGTTCCCTCACTGCGAGAAGCAAAGCTACAGGGAACCAGGCAGAGGGCCTTCTCGGTAGTGGCACCCGCCCTGTGGAACGCCCTCCCACCAGATGTCAAAGAAAAAAGCAACTACCAGACTTTTAGAAGACATCTGAAGGCAGCCCTGTTTAGGGAAGCTTTTAATGTTTAATAGATTACTGCATTTTAATTTTCTGTTGGAAGCCGCCCAGAGTGGCTGGGGAAACCCAGCCAGATGGGCAGGGTATAAATAATAAATTATTATTATTATTATTATTATTATTATTATTATTATTATTATTCTCATTTAGGGCATCTCTGCTCTCTGATTTCATCAAATGGGTTCTATTACACTCAAGACAGAGGGGAACTGCACTATTCCTGTTGTTGTTGTTGAGTCATTTAGTCGTGTCTGACTCTTCGTGACCCCATGGACCAGAGCACGCCAGGCTATTCCTAGCACGTCACAAATGAAAATAGATGTTTTTGTAACATCCTATTCTTACAAGGACTGTCTTCCTTTTCTCTTTGATAAATCAGTTGTGCACTGGGCTTCTGGAGCAAAGAGATGGTAGTGAACTGACCATAAAACTGCTTAAAATAATATTTATTTTTACGACCTCTGATTTGCATGGGATGGGGGGGGAGGGTTCTGGAGGAGAGTGGAGTTTGAAATGTCTGCCTGGGGGTCTCTGGCTGGTGATGCTCTGTCCCATTTTGCTCTAATGAGAGCCCTCCTTTGCCTGATCCTTTTAACCGGAGATAATTAGGGATTGAATTTGGGACCTTTTCATTGCTCTCCACTGCTGATCCTCAGAGGGAATAAATATCCTGGCATTGTATGTCCATGAGTATGCAGATGCATCCACCCAGGAGAGGGAGTGGGGAGCTGCAAACTAAACAACTTTGTGTAGGTATGTGTGCATAATTGCATTTTTTTCCAAAAATGCATTCTCAACATCTCCTCTAGAGGTTGAAAGAAATGAGACAGAACAGGAACCATGCTTTCATGGGGACAGGGGACAGAAAACGTGTCCTGTTTCTGTTAAATAACTACAGTGGGAGCAAGTGAAACCTACAGAAGTGGGCCTCAGCTAATCAATGGTGGATGCGGAAGGGCTGTAGCTCAGGGCAGAGCAACTGCTTTGAATGTAGCAGATCTCAGATTCAATGCTTGTTCCCACTTTTGCTTGCCCCATATTTTGATTGTGTACTGATGAATTCCTCCAGGTCTGAGAGCTTTCCTCGCTGTTCCATGGCTGTGCCTTGCAAAAATCAGGTCTCACCCACTGAATCAGATCTCATCAGAAGTGCAGACAAGCCAAAGAGGTACCGTATTTTTCGCTCCATAAGACGCACTTTTTTCCTCCTAAAAAGTAAGGGGAAATGTCTGTGCGTCTTATGGAGCGAATGTGTGGTCCCTGGAGCTGAACTGCCCAGGGGCAAAAGCAGATTGTGCTTTTTTTTAAAAAAGAGAGAGAGGGAAGGGGGTGATGAAAGGAAGCCCCCTGAGCAGCTGCTCAGCAAAGGATCGGGGGGAGAGATAAGGGAGAGAGATTCCAGCCCCGCCCCCTTGCAGAGGGAGGCTGTTTCCCCAGCGACATGTGACTGGCTGATTAGATTATCTGTCTGGAAACTGTAGAAATGGCTCCCATTCCTGAAGCTGCAGAACTGTGAGTTAAACCCCATAAAACAGGGTTTTTTTCCCTTTGCAAAGTAAGCTCAACAACTTTGAGCTGATCCTCAAAAAATGGGGCTTTTCTCCTTTGCAAAAGAAGCTACAGAAATTTGAGCTGATCCACAAACGATGAGGCTTTTCTCCTTTGCAAAAGAAGCTACAGAAATTTGAGCTGATCCTCAAAAAATTGGGGCTTTTCCCCTCTAAAAACTAGGTGCGTCCTATAGTCAGGTGCGCCTTATAGACCGAAAAATACGGTATTTTGCTTACTGAGCTTCTCATTCAATGGGTGAAATTGGATTTTCCCAAGGCACAGCCGTGGAACGACGAGGAAAGCTCTCGGACTTGGGGAAATGAATTGGTATCCAATCCTATCAAAATATGGGTCAAGCAAAAGTGTGGATGAGTCTGCCGGTATCTCCAGGTAGCTGGGAAAGACTTCTTCCTGAAAGTCTGGAAGAGCCACTGACAACCCAAGGCTAGCCAATAGGGTGCCCTCCAGATGCAGCTGAACACCGGCACCCATCAGCACCTTGGTCCCTGGTCAGGGTGAAGGATGGGAGCTTAAATCCAGCAACAGTTGGAAGGAACCATGTTGGCTGCCTCTGGTACAGACAGCTCTGAGCTAGATGGGCACAGTGGTCTAACTCTGTAACAAGGCAGCTTCCTATGTTCCTAATGTTTAAGCAGTCAGCTTTAGGAGGACATCAGTGGCAATCATGATTCTTGTGGCCTGTCCCAAGCATGCTTGGCTCTCCTAGAAATCCATCTGAAATGGGCTATGTCTTTGTTCCATATGCTGACTTCCGCTCTCTTTCCCTGTGCAGATCCTCAAGTGCTTAGACAGTTCCCTCCGGAGTTCGATGACCAGGTCAGTCCCCCTTTGCACAATTGCTGCCCAATTCCACTTTGCATTCCAAAATCATTGCTAGCATGTGCTCAAGAGCCACCAGCTTTTTCTTCTTCCTCTTCTTCTGGATTTGGGGAAACAACCCGACACACAGAAATTAAACAAGTGAAGCCTAGGACCCTCGTACCTATGGGACCGCCTCTCCTGGTATGCCCCACGGAGGACCTTAAGGTCCATAAATAGCAACACCCTAGAGGTCCCGGGCCCTAAGGAAGTCAGATTAGCCTCAACCAGAGCCAGGGCCTTCTCAACACTGGCTCCAATCTGGTGGAACGCCCTGTCTCATGAGACCAGGGCCCTGCAGGATCTGATTTCTTTCCGCAGTGCCTGTAAGACAGCGCTGTTCCGCCTGGCCTTTGGCTTGGAATCAACTTGATCCCCTCCCCCCTCTTTCCTTTTTTCCTCCTGTGATGGAACCCCTATTTGGGGACTTCCCTGGCATTTTTCTGGCCCATGTAGGACCAGTCTGGATAGTTGGCCTTGGTGAAGATTTGACGGTTTCTTCCCCAAATAGTTTTTGATTTGAGTTTCTACTGAAATGAGGCTGCACTTTAATGTTGTATTTTAATCTTGTTTTTAAGTTGTATTTTAATCAATTGTTTTTATACTTGGTGTTAGCCGCCCTGAGCCCGGTCTTGGCTGGAGAGGGCGGGGTATAAATAAAATTTATTATTTATTATTCTTCTTTTCCTGGCATGAAGATAAAATGGGAGCAATTAAACAGCTTTAAATGGAAGCTAAAGGCATTGGAGGACCCAGGTGGCGCTGTGGGTTAAACCACTGAGCCTAGGGCTTGCTGATCAGAAGGTCGGCGGTTCGAATCCCTGTGACGGGGTGAGCTCCCGTTGCTCGGTCCCAGCTCCTGCCAACCTAGCAGTTCGAAAGCACGTCAAAGTGCAAGTAGATAAATAGGAACCGCTCTGGCGGGAAGGTAAACGGCGTTTCCGTGTGCTGCTCTGGTTCGCCAGAAGCAGCTTTGTCATGCTGGCCACATAACCCGGAAGCTGTACGCCGGCTCTTGGCCAATAAAGCGAGATGAGCGCCGCAACCCCAGAGTCGGACACGACTGGACCTAATGGTCAGGGGTCCCTTTACCTTTACCTTAAAGGCATTAGAAGATATTAAATAGAGACCATTCACACTGCTTTGTAGGCTAGTAACTTGGAAACACAGAAGACTTCTCAATTTGCAGGCTACAAAGCAAGGTGGCTGCTGTGACAGCCCACTTGCATGAAATACCACTTACACAATGGAATTGGCGAGTTGTTCTAATACAAAGCTGCATAAGCAACCTTTACTTAAATGTGAAATACTGTGTGTGTGGCAAGGAGAGGTTTTGGAGGAACGTTGTGGAGTATCAGCCCATGGCACTTTACCAGGCAGATACGGTAGGTGAACACACACTCCATATAAGCCCAAGGGTGGGGATTTACAGTCCAGCAACATCTGGAGGGTGTCCTGTGGACCAGGACGATGGGAGCAGCTGTCCATCAACATCTGGAGGGCAACAGTTCCCCCCCACTCTTGGTTCTAAGCAGATGAGGAAACGCCGCATGCTTTGCAAATGATTGGCATTCAACTTGCAAACATAGCTGTCAACCCTCCCTTTTTTGGCGGGAAACTCCCTTATTCCAATGCCGTTTCCCGCTGCTATCCCGGATTGTTGATATCCCTTAAATTTCCCGGATTTCAAAGGAAGCAGCTCCTCTCCCTCCCTGCCGGCCAGGGAGGCTCCTCAGCTGCGTTGCTCGGCTGCCAATAAGGAGTCTGAGACCGACTGGGGGCGGAGCTTGCATGCCTTGTGCAACCAGACCCTCACGCCCAACCAGACAGCCATCCTGCCTGCCGTCTATGCGCTCGCTCTTTCACTCACCCATTCGCGCACAGCCTCTGGAGCGCAGGGTGGCGAGGCTACTTGGTGCCATTTCACCGCCCTTGCGGCATCCCTTATTTTCAAACCCGAAAGTTTGGGAAAATCCCTTATTTTCAAATCTGAAAGTTGACAGCTATGCTTGCAAAGGAGGCCACAGCTGCAGTCCCATGGAACTGGGGTGGGCACTTCTGAGCAGACTTCAGATCGTAAATTCAGATCGTTCCATACGTGCACCAGGCTCCTCCTTGCCAACCGAAGGTTTTTCTCAAGGTCTCTGTAAGTTTGTCTGCTGGGTTCAGGCTGTAATAACCGAGAATCCTTCTCTCTTCCTGTAGGAATCAGTTCAGATGCTGGCCAAGTTTTGCTTTCCCTTTGATGTTGAAAGGTACGTGGAGGTCTGCAAGAAAGGGGCTGGGGATACTTTGAAAACTGGAGTGGGTTGAAAAGTTTAATATCATTTTGTAACTGGTTAATATGGTTTTGAACTGGATTATTAGGTAATTGGTACTGGATTTTACGGAACTTGCGGAAACTGGTTGGGTGACACTGCGGAAAGGGGGGGTGTCGCGGAATAAGGGATGAAAAGAGGAAATTTGCCGCCCTGACAGTGATACTGCAGGTCCAGGAGAGGGAGGCGGGGCGACAAGATTAGAAAATTTTAAGAAGATATTTAGGAAAATAGGTTAATGGTTAAGATAGAAACCCTAAGGAAAAAACTAGGGGCTCCCGGGGTTATATGTTATATTGTTGTTGTTCAGTCGTTCAGTCGTGTCCGACTCTTCGTGACCCCATGGACCAGAGCACGCCAGGCATGCCTATCCTTCACTGCCTCTCGCAGTTTGGCCAAACTCATGTTAGTAGCTTCGAGAACACTGTCCAACCATCTCATCCTCTGCCGTCCCCTTCTCCTTGTGCCCTCCATCTTTCCCAACATCAGGGCCTTTTCTAGGGAGTCTTCTCTTCTCATGAGGTGTCCAAAGTATTGGAGCCTCAGCTTCAGGATCTGTCCTTCCAGTGGGCTGATTTCCTTCAGAATGGATAGGTTTGATCTTCTTGCAGTCTATGGGACTCTCAAGAGTCTCCTCCAGCACCATAATTCAAAAGCATCAATTATATTAGTATTACATAAGTTACATCAGTTATATTAGTATTACATAAGAAAAAGCATGGATATTAGAAGGGGGGGAAATAAGATATACAAGATATTTGGATAAGATTTGATAATGAAGAGGAAACTGTGTAATTAAGAATAAAACTGAAGCCCAGAAGGGGAGGTCGGGGGAAGTCTCAAAAAGATGTAATGGGGAAATGTGATGAAACAAAACTTTTTATTTTATTTTATTTTGTGTTGTTTTTATGTTAGTTGTGTATGTGTTAAATGCCTGTTTCTGTTGAAAAACCCAATAAAAATAAATTTTAAAAAAGAAAGAAAGAAAGAAAGAAAGAAAGAAAGAAAGAAAGAAAGAAAGAAAGAAAGAAAGGGGACTCCATGCACTTGATGCTCACCAGGCGTTCACCCTTGCAACTTAGGCTCGCCAGCTCTTGAAACCAGCTGTTTCAAGCGGTGCCTTTGGCAGCAATATGATGCGCAGAGTGCCACACAACAAGAAGCATTATTTGCTGATTTCTACAGATAAAATTGCTGTTGGTCACAACAGTACTTTTCTCCTGGTCAATTAGCAACCCTCTTTGTTTGTAGCTCCCTTCTTTCTTTCTTTTTTTAAAATAATTTTTATTGGTTTTACAATTTTATAAGCACATCACATCACAGCAAGGTTAAATTTTTCCCATGCTCCCCCCCTCTCACCGTGAGGAGCCTAGATTCATCCCCCCCTCTCACAGAGGTAAACACATTCATTATACATTTAACCTTGTTACTATTATTTCATAACATTGCTTGCGCCTGACACAATTTTGTAGGTCAGGCATTTCTAATTTCCTCAATTTCATATTTCTATTGACTTCCTCGCCTCCCTCCCTATTGACTTCATAATATATCCTCTTTGTCAGGTTCATACATCCTCTTTTAAATCATCATCTAATATATTTACTTGTTTGTAGCTCCCTTCACCCAGCAGGGAACAGCACCCCAGCGATCAGGATCAATCCTTGTGTAACAAGTTTCCCTTGTAGATATGGACCTGCTGAAGTCTACCCTCGTTGGAGGGATCTTTTTGTCCTCTGCTTCACAAACCATTCTCTCCCATTCCAACTACAGTCATAACTTGGAAGTCGAACGGAATCCGTTCCGGAAGTCCGTTCGACTTCCAAAACGTTCAGAAACCAAAGTGCGGCTTCTGATTGGCTGCAGGAAGCTCCTGGAGCCAATCGGAAGCTGCAAACCCCCATCAGATGTTTGGCTTCCAAAAGAACGTTCGAAAACCAGAACACTCACTTCCGGTTTTCGATTGTTCGGGAGCTGGAACGTTGGACTCCCAAGGCGTTCAGGAGCTGAGGTATGACTGTATTATGGGGTCAGAAGTTCCCACATGCAGGTATGTCCTTTGATCTCTTTATTGGACAACACAGCACCTGTTATTTTGGCTGTGAACTGCCTGCATGGAAACGTTTTGTGTTTGGGGGTGATAGGAAGTCTCCGTCTGGAAATAAGAAACAAATTAATAGCATTTACACCATAGCTGTCAACTTTCTGATTTGAAAATAAGGGATGCCGCGAGGGCGGTGCAATGGCACCAAGTAGCCTTGCCACCCTGCGCTCCAGAGGCTGTTCGCGAACGGGTGAGCGAAAGAGCGAGCGCATAGACGGCAGGCAGGCTGTCTGTCTGGTTGGGCGTGAGGGTCTGGCTGCACAAGGCATGCAAGCTCCGCCCCCAGTCGGTCTCAGACTCCTTATTGGCAGCAGAGCAACGCAGCTGAGGAGCCTCCCTGGCCGGCAGGGAGGGAGAGGAGCTGCTTCCTTTAAAATCCGGGAAATTTAAGGGATATCAACAATCTGGGATAGCAGCGGGAAACGACATTGGAATAAGGGAGTTTCCCGCCCCAAAAAAAGGGAGGGTTGACAGCTATGATTTACACATTGCACAATGATATAAGATGCTACTCACCTTTTTTGCTCTGCATAAAAATGTGCTTTAGACCTGTGGCTACCTCTTCCTTAGCCTATCGGCCAGACTATATGAAGAATATTGTCTCCTTCTGCATTCATATGACATTTAAACAATTGCTTTGTTCATTCATCCCTCTGGGTTTTGCTTACCAAAGCATACGTGCTACTGTATTAGCAGTTTGTCGCTTTAGCCAACTTATTGCATTCTTTCTCCAAAACGGCACTCCCTTACCCAATCTCCCCACTTCTTTGTTAAGGGTTAAGGAGAGCCCCACGATCCAACATTTCACTTTTGTACTCACCGATATGGACGGAAAGCAACGCTTTGGTTTCTGCCGCTTGGCCGTGGCCTTCCGCACCTGCCTGTGTGTCCTCAGGTAGGATGGTTTGTTCTTCCTCAGCCTCTTCTCGCTGATGGGAATTTTCATGTCACTGGGGGAAGCATTTTCTTGGTGTGGATTCACCCCAAAGCCTACAAAATGTTTTGGCCCACTGGGTGTCAGGGCTGGAGTCAGATGCAGATCAGCACAAAGAAGCAGAGTCCGTTGTCAGTGAAGCTAACTCTTTATTCAAGGAAATGGCATACAACTCAGCAATGCTTCCCAGAAGGTCTTGCTCCTATAGAGCAGTAAAAACTCATGTAAAAAACACCAGGCAGGCCCCACAAATAACCCAGAGATCCATTTTAAATAAAAGGACACATTCTCCTCATGTAAAAACACGCTGATTCCTGGAACGTCTGTGGGCCGGATTGAGAAGCCAATTGGGCCGCATCTGACCCTCAGGCCTTAGTTTGGGGACCCCTGGCTTAGAGTTACAGAAGAGGGGTTGAGTTCATCCCATATGGGAACTGATCCCACATGCTGCTGACTGAGAGCCAGCAGTGCAGTCCAAGAGAAGAAAAGGCATCAAAAGAGGACGGTGGCTGTGTGACTGGACCTTTTGTGGGGTCTGGAAGGGTCACATGCAAAGGAAGGATGCTTCAGATCAGGTGTAACAAGAAGTTCAACTGGCTGGACCAACATTCCCCTGCATTTCCATTCTAGATTGAGGTTGAATCCTGACAAGACAGAAGTAGTGTTTTGGGGGGACAGGGGGCGAGCGGGTGTGGGGGACTCCCTGATCCTGAATGGGGTAATTGTGCCGCCAGAGTGGTGCATGCTCTAGTTATCTCCCGCTTGGACTACTGCAAAGCGCTCTACGTGGGGCTACCTTTGAAGGTGACCCGGAAACTGCAATTAATCCAGAATGCGGCAGCTAGACTGGTGACTGGGAGTGGCCGCAGGGACCACATAACACCGGTCCAGAGAGAACTACATTGGCTCCCAGTACGTTTCCGAGCACAATTCAAAGTGTTGGTGCTGACCTTTAAAGCCCTAAACTGCCTCGGTCCTGTATACCTGAAGGAGCGTCTCCACCCCCACCGTTCAGCCCGGACACTGAGATCCAGCGCTGAGGGCCTTCTGGCAGTTCCCTCACTGCGAGAAGCAAAGCTACAGGGAACCAGGCAGAGGGCCTTCTCGGTAGTGGCGCCTGCCCTGTGGAACGCCCTCCCATCAGAGGTTAAAGGGATCAACAACTATATGACATTTTAAAAATACCTGAAGGCAGCCCTGTTTAGGGAAGTTTTTAATCTGTGATGTGTTAATGTATTTTAATGTTTGCTGGAAGCCGCCCAGAGTGGCTGGGGAGACCCAGCCAGATGGGCGGGGTACAAATAATAAATTATTATTATTATTATTATTATTATTATTATTATTATTATATAGGCAAACAGGAAATGTTGTATACGACTGCTTATGTTACATCCCACAAGGGGGAAGCGGGATCAGGTGGGCAGACAAGTGGCCACGGTAGTAGAATGGTTTCAGGGTTTGTGTGTGAGAGCAGACAAATGGGAGTGGGATGGGGGGGGTTGGGGGCATGGTGCATACCGGCCCCTTTCCCCATATAAATACAGCACTATGTGCAAAGGATGTGCTCTGCCTCTGAGCAACAGCCATGTTCGGAGCAGCATCAAGCTGCCTTATATGGAGTCAGCACACCATTGATGCCTTGAAGTCCAGCACGGCTTCCTCTGACTAGCCGTGGCTGCCTGGGGGTCTCTGCCAGCCCTGCCAACCGGGGAGGGCAGGGACTGGAAAACGGAAGCTTCTGGCATGAAGCATGTGCTGCCCTTTGCTTGGTCAGTTGTGCCTCTGATGCTGGTTCTCTTTGCAGCTACGTGCCCTGGTTTGAAGTTTTCTACAAGATCTTGAACTACATCGCAGACAGCTTGGCCAAGCAGCAGGTGAAGGCAGAAATTCTGGATTCCTTGCAGAGCCCAGCAAGTTGCCCTGCGCTGTTCACCCACCCCCTCACCCCATTTTCCTAGCATTTCCATTCAGACACCAATCTCTGCCTTTATCTCCTCTCTCACTAGTTCACAGAGCTGAATGTGTTCTTGTCTGCACTTTATCTCCATCCTGTGCCGGACCTCAGCAGCCCCATCAGCCTTGAATTTGTAAGTTCTCACCCTTCTGACACAGAAGAATCTGATCCTATAGATATGCAAAAATCAGCTGAGCTTTGAGTCCTTTTGCATTATTTGTTGTTTTCCTGGTAGTGCCTTGAAGCAACTGTGTGGCTTCCTGTGAGGGATGCGGCGACTCCAAGAGTCAGGGGGAACATCTTTGAATTTTGCAGGACCCCTGGTGTGCCGCCATCCTTGCATCTATACACAGGAAAGAGTTAGTGAGGAGGCTGATAATTACTGGAATCTTTGTCCCCCCCCCCCTTCATTCCAGGGGGAAATTCCGCCTCTGTAGTTGGGATTTGCATTAGGAGGGAATCTTCCCCACTTCCAAGAGGGCAAATGGAGAGTTTCCCTCAATACAATGTCATGGGAGGACATAGCTGTCAACTTCGGATTTGAAAATATGGGATTTTTTCAAACTTTCGGATTTGAAATAAGGGATGCCGCCAGGGCGGTGCAATGGCACCAAGTAGCCTCGCCACCCTGCGCTCCAGAGGCTGCGCAGCGAACGGGTGAGCGAAAGAGCGAGCGCATAGACGGCAGGCAGGCTGTCTGTCTGGTTGGGCGTGAGGGTCTGGCAGCACAAGGCATGCAAGCTCCGCCCCCAGTCGGTCTCAGACTCCTGATTGGCAGCCGAGCAACGCAGCTGAGGAGCTTCCCTGGCCGGCAGGGAGGGAGAGGAGCTGCTTCCTTTGAAATCCGGGAAATTTAAGGATATCAACAATCGGGATAGCAGCGGGAAACGGCATTGGAATAAGGGAGTTTCCGACAAAAAAAAGGGAGGGTTGACAGCTATGTGGGAGGAGAGTCTTAAATTTTAATAATAATAATAATAATAATAATAATAATAATAATAATAATGTATTATTTATACCCTGCCCATCTGACTGGGTTGCCCCAGACACTCTAGGCAGCTTCCAACAAATTATAAAACCACAGTTTTATAATTTATAATTTTAATCAACATTAAACACTTCCTTATACAGAGCTGCCTTCAGATATCTTCTAAAAGTCAGATAGTTGTTTATGTCCTTTACATCTGATGGATGTCAAGGGAATTTTAGGCAGTGTATAGAATTTGTCTATTCACAACTGTCAGTAAGAGGGACGCGGGTGGCGCTGTGGGTTAAACCACAGAGCCTAGGGCTTGCTGATCAGAAGGTCCGGCAGTTCGAATCCCCGTGACGGGGTGAGCTCCCATTGCTCGGTCCCTGATCCTGCCAACCTAGCAGTTCGAAAGCACAAAGTGCAAGTAGATAAATAGGTACCGCTCTGGCGGGAAAGTAAATGGCGTTTCCGTGCGCTGCTCTGGTTCACCAGAAGCGGGCTTAGTCATGCTGGCTACATGACCTGGAAGCTGTCTGCGGACAAACACTGGCTCCCTAGGCCAGTAAAGCGAGACGAGCACCGCAACCCCAGAGTCGTCCGTGACTGGACCTAACAGTCAGGGGTCCCTTTACCTATACCTTTAACTATCAGTAAAGTTAGCCTGCATTGATCCTGATAATTGTCACACACACTTGCAGCTGATGCTATTTCCTTTTTAAAAAGCTCAAAACCATCATAGTGTTGTTGTTTTTTGAGGGGGGAGATTTGGGGGGGGGGGGAGCTCAACATTTTTGGGCAAAACCTTCATATATATATTTTTTTTCAAAAAAAAAAGCTTTGCCATATAAAGCTCAACACCTTTTGAGTTCACTGGGTCCATCTTGTAGGCGATGGATTGGGGATTAAATCTGTAGATTGAAATTTAAACCTCCTAGCCCAGGGGTGTAGGAGAAATACAAAAAGGAACACTGTATCCAAATGCATTTTGCAAACTATCACTCATTCGAGCTGCAGTCTCTCCTTTCTTAGCACAGACCAGCTGTTCCAATGTCTATGTCAATGTCCCTGAACTCTTCAATTAGTAAACTGGTATAAAATGCTTTCTATAATGCCTCCAGATTATATGGAAGTAGAAGTACGGTATGTGGAGTTTAATGAACGGAGGGTTTTTTTAATAAAAAAAATGGATGCATTATTGTTGAAAGACTAAAAATGTAAACAATGCAACATCCATCTTCTTTAATTTGTTGTGGTGTGTGGTTTTTAAACCATTTCTTGTTGTCTTGCAAGGATCTAAAGATGACCAAATTGAAAATTTCCACTGAGAAGATCGAACAAACAAGACAAGAGCCAGAATCTGGACTCTGGGACTGCATCAGTGAGTCAGGATTGGGCGGGGGCATGTGTCCTTTACAGGGAACGAAGAACCCTAAAAACGGAGAGCAGGGAAGGCACCTTGATTTTGCCCATCAGCAGTTGGCATCTGGAAAACAGACTGAGAAGGCACACAAATCACCTGGTCACCTTTCTTGCCCTACTGTATTTCTATTTAATTTTTTCCCCAGAGGGGCAGCCATACTAGTCTCTCGCAGCAAAAACAACTGAGTCTTGCGGCACCTTAAAGACTAATAAATTTGAGCCCACAAAAGTTCTTCCATAATAAATGTCAAAACAAAACAAATCCTTCCAGTAGCACCTTAGAGACCAACTAAGTTTGTTCTTTGGTATGAGCTTTCGTGTGCATGCACCACTTCTTCAGAACATAATAAATGTGTTAGTCTTTAAGGTGCCAAAAGACCCTTTGATTATTTAAATTATGGCAAATTTCTAAATTTGCACCGAGACATTTAGTTTTGCATATATGCATCCTTTATACAAATCTGTGTCCTTTTCTAAAAGTCCTTTTTTCTGGGGATGCCCAAGATCTCCTTTGGGAGATCAACCAAGAATCTCCTCCACATGTAATGTGTTGCTTCGATCTGGTGTAATATGCTGGTTGGCCAGTCAGCTACTATCCATAAAAATAAGGGTGTGTGTGTTGTGTGTGAAGAGAGAGAGAGAGAGAGAGAGAGAGAGAGAGAGAGAGAGAGAGAGAGAGAGAGAGAAGAGAGAGACTCAGACCACTGCCACAAGTTTTGTTTCACAGAGTCTTCTAGCTAGACCAGATCATCACCAACCGCTTTCTTTCTCTCTTCCAGGTTTATTTCATTGCCCCTGACCAAGGCAAACTCCCCACCATCCCTGAAAGTGTAAGTCACATTTGCAGTGTCTCTTGGAGCTTTGAGAGGGGTGGTTGTGGTTGTAGGGGCAAGTGTTTGCTTTCTAAAGAGAGAGATACCAGCTTTCACAATTGTGGAAATGATGTCTCCTTTATCACCAGCCTTGATCCACCAGGGTGGAGTAATCTAGGTCACTCAACATGGGCATAGCCAGGGGGGCAGAGGGGGCACAGCTGCCCCCCCCAGTAAGGGCAGCCCTAGAAGCAAAAAATGATCAGCGTCCATTCAAAGCAAACCTGAACGACCATGGCTTGCCCCCCCCCCCTAGTTTTGATCCTGGGTACGGCCCCTGTCACACAAACCTAGTTCCCTGCTGGCGCCCAAAATCCACTTCAGCTCCCACATGGTAGGGGGCAACCCCAGAAAAACCAGATGACATTGAGGAGAAAAGGAGGGGCAGCAGGCTGTAGATTCTGTGCGTTGCATGACTGCCAACACTATAACTCTTGTTGCAGTGGAGCAGCAAGGAGAGAATTTTAACAGGGAGAAATGTAAAGTACTACACTTGGGCAAAAAGAATGAAAGGCACAAATACAGGATGGGTGACACCTGGCTTGAGAGCAGTACATGTGAAAAGGATCTAGGAGTCTGGTAGACCACAAACTTGACATGAGTCAACAGTGTGATGCAGCAGCTAAAAAAGCCAATGCAATTCTGGGCTGCATCAATAGGAGTATAGCATCTAGATCAAGGGAAGTAATAGTACCACTGTATTCCGCTCTGGTCAGACCTCACCTGGAATACTGTGTCCAGTTCTGGGCACCACAGTTCAAGAAGGATACTGACTAAGCTGGAACGTGTCCAGAGGAGGGCAACCAAAATGGTGAAAGGCCTGGAAACGATGCCTTATGAGGAACGGCTTAGGGAGCTGGGTATGTTTAAGCCTGGAGAAGAGAAGGTTAAGGGGTGATATGATAGCCATGTTCAAATATATAAAAGGATGTCATATAGAGGAGGGAGAAAGGTTGTTTTCTGCTGCTCCAGAGAAGCGGACACGGAGCAATGGATTCAAACTGCAAGAAAGAAGATTCCACCTAAACATTAGAAAGAACTTCCTGACAGTAAGAGCTGTTCGACAGTGGAATTTGCTGCTAAGGAGTGTGGTGGAGTCTCCTTCTTTGGACGTCTTTAAGCAGAGGCTTGACAGCCACCTGTCAGGAATGCTTTGATGGTGTTTCCTGCTTGCAGGGGGTTGGACTGGATGGCCCTTGGGGTCTCTTCCAACTCTATGATTCTAAGTAAGAGAGCTGGATCGATTGTACTGCCATGGGTAACACAGAGTACAGAGGGCATGAACAATTGGTGGGTGGCGGGGCATTGTGTCAAATCTGCACTGAGAGCCTAACCGGACATTGGCTCCTTCCCACAGAGGAACCTGACAGAATTTGTTGTGGCCGTGGATGCAAACAAAATGTTGCGCCTGTATGCGAGCCTGCCACCTCCACGAGCGACGGATCCTGCTCACCACCAGAAAACTCAGCACGGTGAGGGCAAGTGGATGCTGGGGGGGGGGGGAATCTAGACACATATAAAATATGTTGTTGAAATGCTTTAAGGAAAAAGGTTCTCATATATATATAGAATTTGCCATTAGCTCACCATCACCATCTAGTGTCACATTTGTAGAATGCATTCAAAACACACTCAAAACATTGTGTTTGCGGCTGTATGCTGAGTCGCAAGTGTCAGGGAGGAGAGAGGTGTCAGGGAGGAGAGAGTTGCCAGGTCTCCTGTGGCTCAAGTCCCAAATTGCAAGGAGCAGAGGTCTGGGAGTTTTTTTTTGGGGGGGGTGCCTGGTAGGGAGAGGTCTAGCGGTGGTGACATAGACATAGTGGAAAATAGCCAGCCTGACACCCACCTACCCACCCCCTGAATCTGGGAGGAGACCCAAAACTCAGGTCAAAATCCTGGCAATTTTCAGGACGAGGCTAACCCTTCTACAGGGGCGAAATCCACCTGTAAGGCACAGGCTGTAACTTGGAGGGTGGTTCTGGTCTTCCGAGTTGTCAGGCCTTCCTTTTTTCTTTTCTTTTTTATAAATTGTTCTTTATTAAATTAAAATTACATACTTATACAAACATTGTGTATTGTCACAAATAAGAAAAATAAAAAAGACAATTTTAAAGAGAAAAAGAAAAGAAAAATTACAAAGAAAAAAAATTAAATAAGCCAACAAACAAAGAAACCGAAATAAGACAAAGTTGTATACATAAAAAACAAAGCACATAAATGGTGTTCTTACACACAGTCCTTCCAATCATTCTCATTATACTGTTCATTATATCATTTCTTTTCACAGGTTTATACTAAATAATATCTTTTCTTTCTCGTCTATATACAATTCTTTTAGTCCTTTTCTTCACAAATATCACTCAATTTCTGCTAATATAGAGTTGTTTGTACAATAAAGTTTTAAGTAATCTTTAAATATAATCCAATCTCTAATGTTTTCTGTTTCGATAGTCCTCTAGCTGATCCTGTCAGTTTTGCTAATTGTAGATATTCGAACATAAGTATCTGCCAACAGAGGCCGTAGGAAAGGTCAGGTGGTACCTGGTGCGGATAATTTCTTGTCACACGCACCCCACCCAAATGGTTTTGTTTTTTGTTTTGTTTTTTGCCTGCAAAAATGGTTTTATGTTATTTCATATTTTCTTACAAGGAATAATAATGAGTAAAAATAAACTTTTATTTATATCCTGCCCCTCCTCGGCCGAAGTCGGGGCTCAGGGCGGGCTAACATCAGATACATAACATTGATATAAAATCAAACAATAATTAACTTACCTCCTAAAAACATGTCAAAATCCAATTAAAGTCTAATTAGACGGCTTTCCGCAGGGTTAGGGTTGGGAACAGTAAGTGCTCCACTGAATTGAAATTTCAGCCTTCATGACATAGGAAAACAGCCAGTAAACAGCTATTTTCGTGGAGGAGGGTCAAAGATATTAACTGATATGCATGAAATTTCACATATAGCTATATCATCCCTAGTGTAGTAAGATAAGACCTTTGGAGCAGGCTTTTTTTTTATGAACCACCCTAGTAGGGCAGTAATTGTTCCTTGATAATTTGTCACCCCCTCCATGATGGAACCTGGGGCGACCCGCCCCCCCGCCCCCCACTTCCTATGCCTCTGTCTGCCAATCTGTAATCACCAGTAGCGTTTCATTTTTCAGGCCATCCCAAGGGAAATCTCCTAATGCCCCCCCCTCTCTCCCTGCAGCTCACAGCCTGTGTTCAGGCCTCCCTCTCCATGTTGTATCCTATGCACTGGCAGCACTCTACATCCAGTGCTGCCTTCGCACCTCCTTGACTACTGCTGGTGAGCCTTTGCGTTTCTTCTTTTTGAAGCACTGGGCAGGGGCAGGGCAGGGCAGGGCAGGGGGTAAGGCTGGAAAGCTGGACGCGGGTGGCGCTGTGGTCTAAACCACTGAGCCTCTTGGGCTGGCTGATTGGAAGGTTGGCTGTTCGGGGTTGCCCCCATGTCTCTGGCATCCGCTATGGGGGGGGCCCTGGACCCTTCCCAGGGCCTAGGGGTGGTTACAAGAGGACCTTGTGCCTAATTCCACTGCAAAGGTAGAAACCTTCTGGTGTGTTTAAAGACATCAATTTCATATTTGTTGTGTGTGTGTGTGTGTGTGTGTGTGTGTGTGTGTGTGTGTGTGTGATGGGTCTTGTAGCGGGTGAACAAAGTCCCGGCAGAGGACGTCAGGACCGGGGGCAAGATGACGAGGTAGGAGCAGGAATGCGAGTCCAGGAACCCGGGGTCCGAGGGTCAAGAAGCAAGGGGGGTCACAAAGGCGAGGTCAGGGATCAAGAAGCAGGACATCACAAAACAAGGGGCCAGACACAGCAAGGCAGGAAGCGCGTTGCTGTGGCAAAGAGCCGAAGGGAAATGCTGACCTATATCCCTCCCGGCTCTTGCCACCAGGTGCAGTGAGTTACCAAGCGGCCTCATCTGTGTGGCCTTGCCTCTCCACAACAAGCCGAAGAGGGCCCTAGTCCTGCGAAGCCCCTCGCTGATCCCAGGGCCTGGCTCCTGCAAAGCACTCCTGACAGTGTGTGTGTGTGTGTGTGTGTGTGTGTGTGTGTGTGTGTGAAGAGAGAGAGAGAGAGAGAGAGAGAGAAAAGAAAGAAAGAAATTGAAGACAATGCCTAGAAGTTCCAGTTACAGGTAGGTAGCCGTGTTGGTCTGCTGTAGTCGAAACAAAAATAAAAAAATTCCTTCCAGTAGCACCTTAGAGACCAACTAAGTTTGTTCTTGGTATGAGCTTTCGTGTGCATGCACACTTCTTCAGATACACTGAAACAGAAGTCACCAGACCTTTATATATAGTGAGAGGGTGTGGAGGGGTATTACTCAGAAGGGTGGTTGGCTGATAGCTGTGGTTAACCTGTTGTTAACTTGTTAATGACTGCAATTAGTCTTACAGGAAAAAGCAATGGTGAGAAGGTTAAAAAAGTTTTGTCATGTATAATGAGATAAGAATCCAATGTCTTTGTTCAGAACCAGGTCTCTCCATGGTTTTAAGCTTGGTAATGAGTAATGATATCAGCCTATCACCCATTCCCACCACCCCTCTGAGTAATACCCCTTCCCACACTCTCACTATATATAAGGGTCTGGTGACTTCTGTTTCAGTGTATCTGAAGAAGTGTGCATGCACACGAAAAGCTCATACCAAGAACAAACTTAGTTGGTCTCTAAGGTGCTACTGGAAGGAATGCCTAGAGTAAGATTGTTTTCCCTGGAAAGCCCTTACCAATCTGATCTGCTTTAAGCTGGGTGTGGTTCCCCACAGAAGGACTTTCCCCCTGTTCTCGAGGGCATCTCTCCCCCCACCCCACCCAGCCATGGCTCTAGGGGCAAAGTAAGTCAGGCAGGGTTACATGGAGCCCACCTAGGGCCATAGCTAGGGGGGTGGTGAGGAAGGCGAGGGGGCATAGGCGAGGGGGGGTGCAAAATCGGCTAAAGCATATGTTCATAAATATGTCTATAAATAAAAATATTGATTATTGGCTCATAAGAAAAGGTTTTAAATAGAGGGTCTTTATCGGGGGGTTGGGTTGGAGGAGAGGCGGAAAGAAGAGCCAATTTGTCCATGGCTGGGGGGCACAATCTGGACGTTCTGCCAGGGCTCTGAGCCCACCCGAATCTGGAACCAGCTCTGACTTTCTTCCCTTCCTTCCTTTCCTCGACAGTGCACCCATGCCCTACCTCATAGGAATCCACACCAGCTTCATGAGGTGAGCTTGCCAATCCCTTCTGTCCCTGGCCTCACAGGTCAGTTCTCATGAGCCTGCAGCTGAGTCCTGCGATCCCTTGGTCCAGAGGCACAGGACATCCATGTAATGAAGAGTAGGGGAACCCACATGTTCCATGAATAGGTGTAAGAGGATGGGGGGGGAGGTGGTTGGGGTGGGTGGGAAGAAGCTCTGGTGAACATCAACGGAGCCTCGACACCCAGCCGCCATTTTTGTGGTCACTCGTAGTGTGGGCTGTATGGTACTGTTGAGCAAAGTCTGTTTGTTCCACACGTCAGTCTCAAGTCAAACATTGCCAGTGACATTGCAAAGGATTCTGGGCCTAAACCTCTAGGATTGCAGCCTTCTTCTTTGATGTCAGTCAATAGATCCATCACTCTGAACAGCTATCTGGACTTGCTTGTGCAGTCCCAGATGACATGATGCTGGGCTTGGTGTGTGGGCTTGGTGTGTGGCAGGCAGGCAGGTGCTCCTGCTGCTCCTGTGGTGACCGAGCGACCCGCCGAAGCGAGCGCCGGCTCCTGGAAAGCAGCATGGACGGGCAGGCTCCAGGAGCCGGCGCTCACTCAGATGGGTCGCTGCGGGAGCTGCAGCGCCGGGCGGGATGCACTGCGCATGCCCGGAAATTCCGGGATTTCCGGGCATGCACTGTCCATCCTGACGCATGCATCGTGATGTCAGGATGTTGGTGGGTTGAGTATAAGCCCTTTGGCCACACCCATCTCTTCTGTTTCTATGATGATGCTTAGAATTTAAGAATAGCCTGTTAGATCAGGCCAAGGCCCATCTAGTCCAGCATCCTGTTCTCACAGTGGCCAACCACATGCTTGTGGGAAACTGGCCAGAAGAACATAAGCACCAAACGCTCTCCTCTCCCAAGGCTTCCAGAAATTGGAACTGTGGAGGCAGAACACAGACATCATGCCCAGTTTGTAGGACCAACTCAGTGCTGTGAGCCGGGATCCCTCCCCAAGGGTGGTGAGAGATCAGTGGAGCTGGGTCACATTTAACATTCATGACAGCGGTTTCCAAAGGCAGTGAATAGAGGAACAAGCAGTGTCTCTCTCTTAGTTTCTCTCTTTTGTCTTTGATTCCTCCAGAGAGTGAGGAGCAAGGCCCTGGAAGATGTCGTCATTCTCAACATTGACAGCAACAACCTTTGAATCGCCCTTCCAGGACCTGGAAAACCTCCCCAGTGATGTAGTTAGTATTGATTTCATAAGATGATGATGATGATGATGATAAATAACAATAATAAACTATAGTGCAGGTAGGTTTGATGTCCTTCTGAGCACCCTGGGTCCTTCGTGGTTTGCTTCCATTATTCTTTTCTTCCACTAATAGTCCCTCTTCCTCCCTACTTCCTCGAATTATCACAGCTATCTTCTAACAGTTATTTTTTATGTATGCAAACTTTAGCTTCCAGTACTAAACTTTCACATTAGTACTGGAACTGATTCATTGCTGCCCCCTCTTCTTTTCTGAAAATATATCAGCTGAAAATGTATTCTCAGATACATTCCATACAGATGAAGGTCATCAACTCCTAAGTGGGTTTTACAAAAAGTACACATATTAAAATCAAGGGGCCTAACTTAAGGCTCGTCCACACTTATGCTTGTCATGTGCCTAGAAAACACGACTCCCCTTGCCCCGATCCTTTCCCAGGGACGAACTGCTCTTTAGCTCTAAATCGGAACAAATGGCAATCCATGAAAAACCCAAATTGCTGTTTGCTCTGATTGAGCGCAAAAGAGCAGTTTTCCCTGGGGGATGTGGCAGGACGAGAGGAAATGTGGATCAACCTATAGTGATGTTCATAAATGTCAGTTGGTCTATTCTAATACTAAATTGAATACCATTATGGGCTGGAATTCAACATAGTGCTACATGGGGTATGCACATGGGAAATGAGGTCTACCTGCACAGTGGAAATTTCTCCCTCTCCTCTCCCCTGTATGTACCCTAAAGCTGTTCTGGGGGTTTCCCAACTCTCCAGAGAAGATTTAGAGAACCCTGAGTGGACCTTGTTCTGTGCACAAAACTTATTTTAATCCCGCCCTAAATAAATTGAGAGAGTGTCTATTTTTGAACCTGCTGTTTGCAGGCAACTGATATCGCATCCTCCAGTGCCATGTTAGTCATATTTGAATTCCGAGAGCACTATTTGTGTATCTACCCTCAAATACTCTTTCTGCAATGACTAATTTGGCATAAACAGGAAACAGAATTTCAGCTCATTTTGTGTGTGTGTGTGGCCTCTCTCTCTAGGTAAAAGAGAACAGAAAGCAAAAATGCCATTACATAATTCTATGGTGTAGCCGCATGTAGGATACTGTATACAGCTTTGGGTGTTCGTCTCATAAAAAATATTGGCAGGTGGGATAAAGGAATAGAAAAAGAAAGTAAAATTACATATGTATGGAGTGCTTTCATACGAAGGGACGCGGGTGGCGCTGTGGGTTAAACCACTGAGCCTAGGGCTTGCCGATCAGAAGGTCGGCGGTTCGAATCCCCGCGACGGGGTGAGCTCCCATTGCTCGGTCCCAGCTCCTGCCCACCTAGCAGTTCGAAAGCACGTCAAAGTACAAGTAGATAAATAGGTACTGCTCCGGCGGGAAGGTAAACGGTGTTTCCGTGCACTGCTCTGGTTCTCCAGAAGAGGCTTAGTCATGCTGGCCACATGACCCAGGAGCTGTACGCCGGCTCCCTCGGCCAATAAAACGAGATGAGCGCCGCAACCCCAGAGTCGGACACGACTGGACCTAATGGTCAGGGGTCCCTTTACCTTACTTTCATGCGAAGAAAGACTAAAGTTGTTTTTGTTTGCCTTTAGTCTAGGTGGGGCGGGGGGGGGGGGATATATGCAAGAGGGAACATGCCAGAAGTTTATAAAATTATGAACGGTTGGAAAGATGAGGCAATATACACTTCTCTCTCCCTTTCTTAAATTTTGGGGCCTCCCAATGTAGCTGATCAGCAGAAGAGTGGTTTTAAGTTTTCAAATTCAGTGCTGTTTTTAATAGGGCAAAATGTTTATATGGAATTGGTATGTTTTTAGTTGTGTCTCTTCTCATTTATGTCATGAGCCACCTTGCGTCCTGTACTGGGAGAAAAGTGGAAAAGGAAACACTATGAAATGCTAACCAGAAAGTGACATGCTGGCATGCAAGACTGACCAATATCCCATGATCCCAACAGTGCCACAACTTCTATGTCACCCAAAATCACAGACCTAGCATTGGCATGGGGGATATTTATTTTTGTATTTATAAAAGTGTTTTTATACCCCCTTCTGGTGCTGACAAAAGGCCCAAAGACTGTTTTCAGGCTATATCACAAAAAACAACCAAATTAAAATGAAACACTAATAATAATAATAATAATAATAATAATAATAATAATAATAATTTATTTATACCCCACCCATCTGGCTGTGTTTCCCCAGCCACTTTGGGTGGCTCCCAACAGAATATTAAAACAGGATAAAACATCAAACATTAAAAACTTCCCTTCAGATGTCTGCCTTCAGATGTCTTCTGAACATCAGATAGTTGTTTATTTCCTTGACCTCTGATGGGAGGGCGTTCCACAGGACGGGTGCCACTACCAAGAAGGCCCTCTGCTTGGTTCCCTGTAGCTTCACTTCTCGCAGTGAGGGAACTGCCAGAAGGCCCTCAGAGCTGGACCTCAGTGTCTGGGCTGAACAATGGGGGTGGAGACGTTCCTTCAGGTATACAGAGCCGAGGCCGTTAGAAACAAAGAACAGCAGATTTCTAGGGCACATGCTTTGTACAATCCCCAGCATCTCCAGGTTGGGCTTGGACAGAACCTTATCTGAAATTCTGGAGAGCTGCTGCTAACCTGTGCTGACAATACTGATGTATGGTGGACAAAGTTACATAAGAGGAACCCTGCTGGACAGGCCAGTGGCTCTAATCCAGCATGCTGTTTTCACATTGGCCAGCCAAAGACCCACAAACAGGTCCTGAGCACAAAAGCACACTTCCCTTCCCTGGTTTCCGGAAATTGGACCAATTATCTGATACAGCTCCCTACCGGTATGTTCCAGAGTTAAATTCTTCAGTCTTAAAACCATGAAGAGCCAAGTAGCGTAACAGTGTTTTTTACTGCCTACAGGAAAGCTATCAAGGTTGTGGTGTACCTGACCTCCCCAGACCAACCTCCCTAGGAAGAGAATTCTATGTCCAGGGTGCTGCCACAGAAAAGACCCTGACCTGCATTCCTTACCAATGGAAACTCCTATGGCAGTGATTTTTACATTTCCCTGATTTTACAGTCATCTTGACATTTTAAAACTTGACTTCCTTCCCCCTCTTCCTGCAGTTCCTTAGCTTTCTTTTTAATATCTTCTGCATATCCAAACTCACTTAATTTACTCATCTTTTTATCTTCTTTAACTATATACTCTTATGTAACTCCAGGTTATTACAATAATCCTGCCAGTGTTTTTATCTGTTTGCAATTTATCTGTAAACATTCCATAAACCATTTCCATTCTTTTATTTTTTTAAAAAAGTTTGCTATCTTGATTTCTTATTCTTCTGGTAAGTTCCGCCATTTCTGCATATTCCATAAATTTTGTATCCATTCTTCCTTTGCTGGGACTTCTTCTTCTTCTTGCTTTTTGAAATATGGCAACCCTATGGCAGTGGGACATACAACAGGGCCCTGACACTTGGTTGGGGCTTCTGGGTACAAATTGTGGTTGAGACACCCTCTTGCGATTTGTGGAAGGACCCCCCTGGTCAAGGAAGAGCTTGTAACCCTCCTCCTCTCCCCGCACAGGTCTCTCTGTTGAAGTTCCAGTTGAAGAAACAGACGGCGACTACTGGGGATGGAGTCGCCCGAGCTTTCCTTAGGGCACAGGCCCTGCTGTTTGGCAGCTACCGTGAGGCTCTTGTCTGCAACCCGGTGAGTAGCTGAGCCAGTGTGGTGTAGTGGTTAAGAGCGGTAGACTCGTAATCTGGGGAACCGGGTTTGCGTCTCCGCTCCTCCACATGCAGCTGCTGGGTGACCTTGGGCTAGTCACACTTCTTTGAAGTCTCTCAGCCCCACTCACCTCACAGAGTGTTTGTTGTGGGGGGAGGAAGGGAAAGGAGAATGTTAGCCGCTTTGAGACTCCTTTGAGAGTGGCTGGGGG
Organism: Darevskia armeniaca; assembly: GCA_034641395.1. NCBI lineage: Eukaryota > Metazoa > Chordata > Lepidosauria > Squamata > Lacertidae > Darevskia > Darevskia armeniaca. The sequence goes on along the minus strand of JAWWNF010000386.1, from coordinate 230,410 downwards.
GACCCAGCCAGATGGGCGGGGTACAAATAATAAATTTATTATTATTATTATTATTATTATTATTATTATTATTATTATCATTAAAGGTAAAGGTAAAGGGACCCCTGACCGTTAGGTCCAGTCGTGACCAACTCTGGGGTTGCGGCGCTCATCTCGCTTTAGTGGCCGAGAGCTGGCGTACAGCTTCCAGGTCATGTGGTCAGCATGACTAAGCCGCTTCTGGCGAACCAGAGCAGCGCACTGAAACGGTGTTTACCTTCCCGCCAGAGTGGTATCTATTTATCTACTTGCACTTTGGCATGCTTTCAAACTGCTAGGCTGGCAGGAGCAGGGACCGAGCAACGGGAGCTCACCCCGTCGCAGGGATTCGAACCGCCGACCTTCTGATCGGCAAGCCCTAGGCTCTGTGGTTTAACCCACAGCACCACCCACGTCCCTTAGACTCCTTAGGGTAGTGATAAAGCGGGATATCAAATCCAAACTCTTCTTCGTCTTCTCTTGGTTCAAAGTTTGTGCAAAGAAATAATGATGAATGCTCAGTAAACAGGCTAACTGGAAGCAACTTCTCATTATCCCTTACTATTCATACCTTACTATGCATACCCGTATTTTTCGCCCCATAAGTAAGGGGAAATGTCTGTGCATCTTATGGAGTGAATGTGTGGTCCCTGGAGCTGAACTGCCCAGGAGCAAAAGCAGATCGTGCTTTTTTTAAAAAAGAGAGAGAAGGGGGTGTTGAAAGGAAGCCCGCTGAGCAGCTGAGCAGCAAGCGATCGGGGAGAGAGATAAGGGAGAGAGATTCCAGCCCCGCCCCCTTGCAGAGGGAGGCTGTTTCCCCAGCGACATGTGACTGGCTGATTAGATTATCTGTCTGGAAACTGTAGAAATGGCTTCCTGAAGCTGCAGAACTGTGAGTTAAACCCCATAAAACAGGTTTTTTCCCTTTGCAAAGTAAGCTCAACAATTTTGAGCTGATCCTCAAAAAATGGGGCTTTTCTCCTTTGCAAAAGAAGCTGCAGAAATTTGAGCTGATCCTCAAAAATGGGGCTTTTACCCTCTAAAAACTAGGTGTGTCCTATGGTCAGGTGTGCCTTATAAGAGCGAAAAATACAGCATATTGCTTGCAAGGTTCTCTCTCTCCCACCCTCCACCCTCCGGCCACACTGACTATTCCCTCCCAACTTCTCTCTCTTCTCTCTGCAGGGAGAGCCCATCTCCTTTTGCAAAGACACCTTCTTGCAACAAGGCTCCAGTGCCACGCAGGCTTTCCTCCAGCGGGCTGTGCACCTGCAGCTCTTCAAACAGGTATGGACTGATGGAGAAACCCAAGCAGGTCTTCCAAACAAGATGCTCTTCCACAATTTGAGCACCACCATCAAATCGCCAGGCAGAAGGCATTTAACTGTTCTCCCCTTCCCTGTGTGTACCGGTTGTTGACGCTGCATGTGCTTCCGTCTCCCATGGAAGATGACTTCTTCCCGCATATTTTCTAATGGCTTCCTTTGTTTCTCTCCCCAACGCTGCAACCAACCTCAACTCCACCAGTTCTTAGATGACCGTTTGGAGAAGCTGAATGCAGGGGAGGACTTCTCTGACCTCTTTGAGCAGGAGATCAACAGAAGCCTGTCCCCAGGTAGGGCAGAACCTCCCTTGTTATTGCTCTTCAGCTGATAACATGGAAATGGATCCACAAATGATCCACCAAGCCACAGCCTTAGGTCATATGGCAGGCACCCCCAAACTTCAACCCTCCAGATGTTTTGGACTACAATTCCCATAATCCCTGACCACTGGTCCTGCTAGCTAGGGATCATGGAAGTTGTAGGCCAAAACATCTGGAGGGCCGCAGTTTGGGGATGCCTGTCGTATGGCCTCCTCAACACCCCTCCCTTTGTGAGGTACTTCAAAGGTTAAGCTCTGACAACAACGAAGTCTCAGCAAGAATTTATTGGGAGACTCCTGAGATTGTAGGGTGCTTCCACATTAAGGATTGTAACCAATGTTACTCTGACTTAGAGTAGACTCATAGAAAGTAATGGATGTGACTCACTTAGGTCCATTAATGTCTGTGGGTCCCCCATGAGTGTAACTTAATTAGATACAACCCTAGGGTGCTGGGAAGGTGTGGTGAGCAACAGCTTTCCAATGATATATAAACTCTGGAACTCCCTGCCTATTGATATCAGGCTGGCACCTCCTATGTGTCTGCCAAATACATTCTTACTGCATTGCCTCAGACAAGCCTACTCAGGTGTTTGGAAAGTCTATAGGAGTTTTAATTAGTTTCAGTCTTATTTTATGGTGATTTTAAGGTAGGGTTGCCATAGGTCCAGAATTTCCTGGACATAGCCGGTAAAATGTCACTTAAATGTCAATGAAAATCTGTATTGGCAACCCATGCTGGCAGTGTCGCTTTCAGCAATTTCCCTGTAAAATTGCTCAAAACCTAAGGAAAGATCAACAACTTGCCCCCCCCAAAAAAAGCTCAACAATTTCCCCCCAAAAAACTGAACAACTTTTTGAAATATGGCAACCCTATTTTAATCTTCTGTATATTTTAAATTACGGTTGTACATTTTTAGCGATAAATATATTGTTTTATCTTTTTTTTTTTTTTTTGAAACTGCTTTGAGGTTTTTTCCCCTTCAAGCGGTATAGAGTTTCAATAAAATAAGGAAGTAGATCAGTTTGTGGGAATCCCATGCCGTTTCCCCATCACCCACCCACCCATTTCCCTCTACATTTAGCAGCCTTTTTGTGTAGGGAATGTGTTCAGGGCTGCCTTGTGCATCCAGTTCTTCACAGGACGTGGGTACTTTGTACACTGGTGGGCAGATATAAGGAGTTACTCTGAATATACAGTTCAAATCTCTGTGACGGCAAAGTCAAGGCCCTCAGAGACACTCACCTGTATTCCCTTCCCTCCCCAGGTAGCATGCATTCCTATCAGCTATGGGTGGAGAACTTAAAGGTAAATGAATGAAACTCCATCCATCTTCTTTACCTTGTCATCTCTTTTCCTCACAGCTACCATACTTGTTTTGTTTGCGCTGAGGTCTTTCCTAGGCTGTCTTTTAGGGCCAAGCCCCCAGAAAGCAGCTTACATAATATCAGCGTGAAATTATAAAATTAGGACATTTGATTAAAAATGCATCCACCATAAAGTATTGTGAAAGACCACACTAGCATAGCTGTCAACTTTCGGATTTGAAAATAAGGGATTTTTTCGAACTTTCGGATTTGAAAATAAGGGATGCCGCGAGGGAGGTGCAATGGCACCAAGTAGCCTCGCCACCCTGCGCTCCAGAGGCTGTGTGCGAACGGGTGAGCGAAAGAGCGAGCGTGTAGACGGCAGACAGGCTGTCTGTCTGGTTGGGCATGAGGGTCTGGCTGCACAAGGCATGCAAGCTCCGCCCCCAGTCGGTCTCTGACTCCTTATTGGCAGCCAAGCAACGCAGCTGAGGAGCCTCCCTGGCCGGCAGGGAGGGAGAGGAGCTGCTTGCTTTGAAATCTGGGAAATTTAAGGGATATCAACAATCCGGGATAGCAGCGGGAAACGGCATTGGAATAAGGGAGTTTCCCGCAAAAAAAGGGAGGGTTGACAGCTATGCACTAGGAACAGCGGCGTAGCCAGCCGCTTGGCTGCCGGGGACGGCAAGCCAAGCGGCACCCTCCAGTGGCGGGGCGTCACTCCGTAGCGTATGGATCTGACCATTACACGGGAGAGGGGGCTGGCCACAGGGAATTGCGGTTGGAGCAGGGTCTGGAGCCAAGAAAGCAGTGGTGCGATTCTGCCAATCCACCAGGCAGGGCCGGGTGAACACAGGCCTCCTGGATTCTCTGAGCTCTGTGTTTTGGTCCTTGATATGGGCTGGTGAAATTTAATGGCTAAGAGTCAGAGCATGAATCTCTCAACCTCAGCGCACACAAACGCCGATCTGCGGTTTGGAGGTTTGGAGTTTCTTATTTATTATTATTATTACAAAGTAATAATCATAAATAAATAATAAAAATGTGTACCCCACCACCAAGACCATTCCATTGTAACTATCCAACCTCCCAAAATTTCAACATCTCTTGCAATGGTTTGGCCCCTTTCTGTTTTAACAGTACAAATTCTACAAACACCTTCCATATCTCCTCGAAATCATTTCTCCTGCATATTCCTCATCTTACCTTAATGGCACATGTTAATTTATCATTAATAGCAGAGTATATTCTGCTTGCCCCTTCCACTTCCTATCATAACCCGTGCAGCTGTCAATAAATTTGTGAGCAAGTCCTTCATAGCCTGCGAAACTTCCACCCCATGGTAAATTGATGATAATGCTACCTCTGGACTTTTGGTCAACTTTAACCCAGTGGTTTCTTTGAGACTGTTGCTTTTAAGGATTGCAACAAAGATGATGTCCAGAGAAGTAGCTGCCGTGGTGTGTGGCAGCAAAAAGTCTTGTGGCTCCTTAAAGTCTATAACAAATTTAATGAATCAGTTTTATGGGCTGTAGTTTGCACAAGCCGACACACACAGGGCGGGGGGCTTGCTTCCTTCCTGCACATCAAATGATTGTCCCAAGGGCTGGGAATTAAATCAAGCTCCCTTGCAATAGCATCCTTGCCCACTAGTGTCTTTTGAGTATGTTGTTGAGTATGTGCCTGTGATAACTGTTCGATTGAATCTCTTCATCACATAGTGTTTGTCTGCCCCTTGTATTCTGCCGCCCGAAACTCTATTACTATCAAAAATTACCGGGGTATTTGGAAGAGTCTTACCTTGCTCTTCTGTTGCAAGATTCAGACCCGATTATAACCCTACATATGGCAAAATTTCTGACATCAGTTCTGACACTTAAGAAACGCAATGGATTGTTATATACAGCTTGAAATTTTAATTTAATTTTTATCATATTTTATTCAATTGAGTATCCCTTTTAATCTATTTTACTGTTAGCAATTGTAAACCAGACTGTGCTGTTTCTGTTTTTTGGTTGTTATGTCTATGGGCTTAAAGCCGAAATAAAATGAGTTGAGTTGAGTTGAGTTCCTAATACCAGTAGATGTGTGCCTAAGCTACAACTCTCTCTCTCTCTCTCTCTCTCTCTCTCTCTCTCTCTCTCTCTCTCTCTCCTTAGAAAGGCGGAGGAGCCCTGATAAGTACCATGAAAAACAAGGCCAATCCAGCTGTCAGGAATGCATATCAATATGTAAGGCATTTCCCCCCCCCCATAGAATCACATACTCGTAGAGTTAGAAAAGACCCTAAGGGTCATCTAGTCCAACCCCCTGCAATGCAGGAATCTCAACTCAAGCATCCATGACAGAGGGCCATCCAATCTCTGCTTAAAAATCTCCAAGAAAGTCCACAACCTCTCGAGGGAGCCCATTCCACTGCTGAACAGCTCTTACTGTCAGAAAGCTTTTCCTGATACAGTGTTTAGTCAGAATCTCCTTTCTTGTAACTTGAAGCCATTGGTTCGGGTCCTAGCCTCCAGAGCAAGAGAAAACAAGCTTGCTCCATCCTGCATGTGACAGCCCGTTAGATATTTGAAGATAGCTCTCATATCCTCTCTTCTCCAGGCTACACATCCCCAACTCCCTCAACTGTTCCTCATAAGGCTTAGTTTCCAGACCTTTGATCATCTTGGTCACCTTCCTCTGTGCACCTTCCAGTTTGTCAATCTCCTTCTTAAAGGATACCCAGAACTGGACACAAGTCTCCAGGTGTTGTCTGACCAAGGCAGAGTAGAATGATACTATGACTTCCCTTGATCTCTGGATGCTAAACTTCAGTTGATGCAGCCTAGAATATAATTAGCTTTCTTTTGCTACTGCATCACACTGTTGACTCATGTTAAAGCTTGTGGTCCACTAAGACCCCAGATTTGTCACATGCACGGCTAGTAATCCAGGTTCTCCATCTTATATTTGTGCATCTGGTTCTTCCTCAGTGTAGAACCTTATGACCCCTATTGAATTTCATTCTGTTTGTTTGGTTCCAGTTCTCCAGTCTGTTAAGGTTATCCTGATTCTGTCTTCTGCAGCATTAGCTACCCAGTTTGGTGTCATCTGAAAATTTGATTAGCATCCCCTCAGTTCCCAGCAATCCTTAACAAACTACGTTGCCCAGAATTCTTTCAGGGAAAGATTGTGCTTTGAATGTACTTTTAAGTACAGTCGTACATTGGAAGTCGAACGGAATCCATTCCGGAAGTCCGTTCAACTTCCAAAACGTTCGGAAACCAAAGCGCGGCTTCTGATTGGCTGCAGGAAGCTCGTGCAGCCAATCGGAAGCCCCCGTCAAACGTTCGGCTTCCAAAAATAGTTCGCAAACCGGAACAGTCACTTCTGGGTTTGTGGCGTTCAGGAGTCAAAACGTTTGAGAACTAAGCTGTTCAAAAACCAAGGTACGACCAGGGCCGGCGCGTCCATTTAGGCAAACTAGGCAGTTGCCTAGAGCGCCAAAATGAAGGGGGTGCTGGCCAGCCTGCCCCTCGCCCCCCGCTGCCGCCCCAACCAGCGGCGAAAACCGCGGCGGCGCAGGGCGCCCGGTGGGCAGGGGGCGGGGCACCGTACGTCATGCGCAATGACGTCACGTGGTCCGCCCCCTCGCCTAGGGAGCCAAAATCCCCAGCACCGGTCCTGGGTACGACTGTAGTTGCGAAGAGGGTTTTGCAAATTCCAACTACTTGGATGCAATGCTGAAGACTGCACAAAATGGCTAAGTTTACTTTCTCTTTTTTACACCCTAAACCTAATGCTCACCCTGTGTGTGTGTGCAGCCTTGAGAAGCCACACATTTCAATCAACTGATCTATTTTTTCTTTGTCCTTGAAATTCTGGGAAGTATCGAACTAAGGTTTACTCAGAGTAGAACCTTGAGTTAGTTGTGTCTAGGTCAGGGACAGTAGACAAAACAGGAAGGTGCAGCCACCCCCTAACACTGCCCCTGCGCTGGAGTCCTGCTTTCCAGGGTCATCCGAATCTCACTGGAATCTGCTGCCATCTCTTCTCCACACTTCTGCAGGGGTAGGCAGGGGGCCTGTGGGGGCACTGCCCCATGGGATTTTGGCACAAGATGGTGGCTGCCTCAGCCCTTCTCATGGGCAGGCCAGCCCTGTCAGTGGGTCTCCTCTGAGTAAGACTAGCTTTGGCCCAAACCCTCTGTTTGGAGTGCTGCATATCTCCTCACACCCCCTCCGTGTTCTCTCTAGGCCAAAGGACATGCCAAAATGCGGCTGAAGAATATGCGGAGCCGTCTCAAGGAAAAGGTAAGCCACTCCAGACATTATCCTGAAAATGATTAAAGGTGATGTACTGCTGGATGAGTGTTCAGTGGCTCTTGGTTTTGCATTTGTTTAAAACCCAATTGAAAATTGTTTTTAGAGTTTAATTTTTTAATTAAATTTCTGTTTTACATGTTAGAATATTCACTTAAACAACCTTAAAACATCAATGACTTCCCTTCCTCTCTTTCCATGGTTCATTTTGCACAACATAAATCCCTTCATATTTTATATAAACTGAAGCATTCAGAATTCCATTATTACATCCATCAAAACTTATTTAAAATGTTGAATTTATCTTAATGCTGCCCACGTTTTCAAATGAACACAATTTTCCCCCAATCCGGCCCTGACCCTCTGCCAGAAGGGCTTTATACGCTCACATGTTGACCATGTGAAATGCTGTTCAAATGAAGTTTTTGAGCTATTTTTAAGGGAAATTGCCCAAAATGACACTGCCGACATGGATTGCCATAAGTCTGGATTTTCCTGGACATTTTTAGCAATTTCCGCCCGGACGCTGCTTCTGTCTGTAGTACTCCAGATATGTCTGGGAAATTCCGGACGTATGGCAAGCCTAACTATTGCAGCCTCTCCAGTTAGCTTCTTCTTTGACAAGCTAGCTGGTGTGGGGTCCGGATCAAGAACGGATTGAGGTTGGATGAGGCCCTGAGCTACTGAAGGTAATGGGGCCCTTTATATGTCCAGCTGTCCTTTGTTAACAACAAATTGTCGCTGTTTTTTGTGTTGAATATATGCTATACGGTAATTTATGGACCTATTCAGTATCTAAAGCTATTTGCACATAACAAAATATGTATTTTATCAAGTAATTATTACAACCAGACCATGCAGAATGTAGGCACCCTGTATATAGAAATAAGCAAACCAGTGATATTTTAGGGAGCAGGCTAGCAGGCGGGGCCCATTACTTACATCACAGGAGCCTACACAACACAAAACACTGTTGCTGTATGTAGGTTTTATTTTATTTGTTTTTTATCTTATATTTTGGAAATGTACATCCAGTTTCTTTTTCCTTTACATTTTTGGGGGCCCCCAAGAGAGTGGGGCCCTAAGCCATACAGTGGAACCTCTACTTACAACCATAATCCGTTGCGGAGGTCCGGTCATAACTAGAAACGTACCTAAGTAGAGACGCACTTTTCCCTAGAAAGTAATGGAAAAGTGAATTGATCTGTTCTAGACAATGAAAAGCACCCCCTAAAACAGCAATTTAACACGGATTTTACTGCCTAACGAGACCATAGATCCATAAAATGAAGGCAATAATCAATGTACTGTACTATAAAATAAATAAGACAGTATTGTAGATGAAAAAAAATTAACATTTCCCCCCCTTATGTGCACTAAGGGTGGGTGGGCTTACCTGGCTACAAGCTGGGGGTGGGGCAAGGGTCAGTAAAGAGCGGATTCACTTCGGCCAGGGTCACTTTTTTTTCTTACCAGGCCAGGTTCTTCTCTGGACTTCCTCAGGTTAGTTCCTCGGTGGGGTTTGGGGCGGCAGTGCGCCCTGCTGTGCCTCTTGCAGGTGGCACCTCTTCCACAGCTCCGGGGGTGGGATGGGAGCCCTCTCCCCGGCAGCGGAGGCCCCAGCGCTGCCCTGCAGCAGGCCAGGCGAGCTACGGGCTGCTGGCAATGACTCTGTTCATATCTAGAGCAGTGTTTCTCAACCGCTGTTCCGCGGCACACTACTGTGCCGCGAGATGTTGCCTGGTGTGCCGTGTGATCCCGCGAGGGAGGCGAACCCGGCCTCGCCCGGGCCGGCAGCGGCTGCTGCTTCGGCGCGAGGGGCTTTGGCGGGCGCTTCACACAGCGAGGGGAATAAACCGCCGCGCGTGCGCGCCCCCAACGCGCACACACACTCACTCACTCACTCGCTCGCTCGCTCGCCGACGCTGCTGCTGCTGCTTCCCTCCCTGGCAAGAAGAAGGTGGAGGAGGTTGCGGGGCGGCGACGGCGAGGAGAGCCCGCGGCTGGCCGCCTCTGCGCGGACCAAAGGCAGCCGAGTTCCCGAAGGCCCTGGCGGGGAAGGGCACTCCCTCGGCCCCGTCGCCCCCAAGCGGAGCCAGGCCGGAGGCGCGCGCCAGGAAACAGCCTCTCGGGCGCGGCGGGAGCAGCAGTGTCGGCAAGCGGGCGCCCGCAGAGGTAGATCCTGGGGAGAGAAAAGGATCGGGCACCGGGCAGGCGGGGTAGATAACAGAGCGGAGGGTTGTTTCTAAGGGAGTGGGAGATCCCTTTTCTGTAACCCCTATAATCCCCGAAAGTGTCCGCAGCTCACTCGCGAGACCTGGGTGGGAATTGAACAGCGCTCTGCACATGAGCCGGGAACAGTTCTCCTTTATCGACTGGCAATTTGCAGGGCTGGGTGATGCTGAAGTCCGCAGGTTCTAGCCTGGGACTAAACAATTGACTGCTGGCACATTTGCAAAGCTAAGCAGGGTCTCTGGTATGGTTTCAAATTGTGAGGGGGGCGGTGTTTTGAGATTCCTGCACTGCAGGGGGTTGGTTTGGATGATCCTTGGGACCCCTTCTAATGGTGGTGTGCCTCGAGATTTTTTTCATGAAACAAGTGTGCCTTTGCCCAGAAAAGGTTGAGAAACACTGATCTAGAGGAAAGTTCATAAGTCGAAGCACCTACTGAAGGTCGTAACTGGAATTGTACATAAGTAGAGCCGTACATAAGTCGAGGTTCCACTGTAGCTTGTTTAGCTCATAGCTGTCAACCCTCCCTTTTTTGCGGGAAACTCCCTTATTCAAATGCCGTTTCCCGCTGCTATCCCGGATTGTTGATATCCCTTAAATTTCCCGGATTTCAAAGGAAGCAGCTCCTCTCCCTCCCTGCCGGCCAGGGAGGCTCCTCAGCTGCGTTGCTCGGCTGCCAATAAGGAGTCTGAGACCGACTGGGGGCGGAGCTTGCATGCCTTGTGCAGCCAGACCCTCACGCCCAACCAGACAGACAGCCTGCCTGCCATCTACGCACTCGCTCTTTCGCTCACCCGTTCGCGCACAGCCTCTGGAGCGCAGGGTGGCGAGGCTACTTGGTGCCATTGCACCGCCCTCACGGCATCCCTTATTTTCAAATCCGAAAGTTGACAGCCATGAACTAGAGCCGTACGTAAATCAAGGTTCCACTGTAGCTTGTTTAGCTTATCCATAAATCCGGCACTGGTCAGTTTGGGAAGCAAAGCTTATGCTCAGAATAATCTTGTCCCCTCTAGGATTCCAGTACAGGCCTTCATCGACAGCGAGGGCATTCCTCGAACTGTGACCTTATCTCCAGCCCCATCCTGCCCACCAGAAATAGCCAGTCTGAGAGCTTGCAAAGCCGGCTGCCCATCACCCAGCACTTTGGGAAGGTAAGGGGGAAATGAGTAATTTAAAATGGGTGGGGAATAATAATAATAATAATAATTTATTATTTGCACCCAGCCCATCTGTCTGGGTCCCTCCAGCCACTCTGGGCGGCCTCTAACAGATATTAAAATACACTAAAACATCACAGGTTAAAAACTTCCCTAAATAGGGCTGCCTTGAGGTATTTTCTGAATGTCAGATAGTTGTTTATCTCTTTGACCTCTGCTGGGAGGGCGTTCCACAGGGCGGGCGCCACTACCGAGAAGGCCCTCTGCCTGGTTCCCTGTAGCTTTGCTTCTCGCAGCAAGGGAACCGCCAGAAGGCTCTCGGCGCTGGATCTCAATGTCCGGGCTGAACGATGGGGGTGGAGACGCTCCTTCAGGTATACAGGACCGAGGTATACAGGTTCCGAGGGGAACCTGTGCCGCCGCCGACACCCTGAGATAGTGTTGGGCTGTAGCTTCCATCATCCCTGGCAGTTGACTGGAGCTGATGGGAATTGGGAATCATGAAAGGTCATAGGTTCCCAATCCCTCAGCTAAAACAACATGCGAGGAAAAGAAGAGGAACCGGGTCAGGGGGCACCCGGAAGAGGATTCCCCCAAGAGTGTATCTGCATTGGTTACAAATGGACAGCCTTGACACTTGCTGCTGTTAGGATTTTAATGTAACCTCAGCTGCTACAGCTTGCTATTATGATGAGTAAAAATCACATGAGTGTCTGAGAGAGACTGTGAGAAGGGAAGACTGTCTTATCTCTTCCGCCTAAGTGTTGTTATTGTAAGTTTTAGTTTCACTTCTGCAGTGTCGCAGTTTGTAGCTTGTTCTGCCAGAGCTCGGAGAACACAGACGTGATTATGGAGTCTCTGTACATAGACTGTAAATAAACGTAGTTTAGTTCTACGGATGTTTCCTCCTTCTTGCTGATGCTAGAAGACATGTGTGCTCTTCTCATAAGAGAAGGGGTGCACATTTAGGTACTCTGGACTGAAGGGACTTGCCAGCCAGAGAGAGCCATCAGGAAAATGCTCAGGGATCTTGGAGTTCACCGTCTCACAAGAGAGCGCATTCCCAACAGCTGCATGCACTCCTGTGCAAATGTGGAGGCAGAGGCGTCTTTCCCATAGGGCTTAGTGGCTCATTGCACCAGGGCGCCGGCCTCTAGGGGGCGCCCCAGCGAGTGGGGGAGCTGCGCGGCTTTGCCAGCGGCCTCCCCTTTCCCTGCACTCCGCCAGATTGTTGGCGGGGCGCAACGAGCCACTAAGCCCCATGGCTCCGCCGCCGCCACCTCCTCTCCCTCACCCTGATTTGTGAGCGACTTTTTCCGTCTTACCCTCCTCGGCCCGCCTCCCCTCTGCGGGCGGGCGCGTGTGCAGCCGGGCGCATTGGCAGCGCTGCTGCTGCTGCAGCAGCTTGTACTGTTCTTTCTGGGCGGGCCACGAGCTGGCTGCTTTTGCCTCCTGTGGCACGCAGGGAGCCCTGAGGCGCCATCGCCGTCCCGCTGGGCGAGGCAGCGGCCGAGGACGAAAACGGGCCGCCACCACCTCCTCGGCTGTGGGAATCCCCTCAGCCACCACCCACCGAGGCGCCCCAGAGCCTCGCACAGCCTCTGCCTACTGAGGCGCCCCAGAGCCTCGCGAGCGAGTGCAGGTTCCGGCGATCTGGCCAGCCGCGCCGCGGCCACCACATCGGAGGCGACTTCTGTGGCCGTGGCTCCCGGGGCTACGAGGTGGCCCCGAGTTCTAAATACTGAGAAGGAGGGCGCCGGAGGGATTTTTGCGCCATGGTGCGGGATGTGGTTAAGACGGCCCTGTGTGGAGTCACAGATGTCCCTCTGCAGGAGATCAGTGCAACAGCTTGTCTGAAAGTCACAAGCCAGTTGCATCAGCAACACAACAGGCAGAATCTGTGGCCCTCCAGAGGTGGTTGAATTCCAATTCCCACCAGCCCCAGTCAGTATGGCCCAATGGTCTAGCAATATCTGGCGGGCCCGGGTTGCTTACCTCTAACATAAGGAAATGAGCAGAGTAGTGCCACTCCCATGTTTATAGAAATGTTGTGCAAGTTTTGCATGTGTGTGGCTTGTATGTGAAAGTTCCTATATGCTACCGTAGCCGCCAGAATAGTTCCAGCCAGCAAATGGAAAAGTGAGACAGTACCCTCTATAGAAGAATGGATTTGTAAACTAAGTGAATACATAGAGTTGGCAAAACTAACAGCAGTCATAAGATCTCAGACAAATCAAAAACTAAAATCAGAATGGAAATGCTTTGAAGAATACATGGAAAAATGCTTTTCTAAAAAGAATATGTTAATATGCATAGATTAAATATGTAAAGCAGTTGTGAGAATAAAAGTAAATGTGTAGTATGTATAGTTTAAGTATGTAAAGTAAAGGAGAGAATAAAATTAGAGGTGGTTGTAAGAGATGAAGATTTTTAGAAATGCAATTAAATAATCAAATTAAAAATTAAGGAAGTGGAGTCGTGGTGGAGGGAAGTTCAGGGGGGTGGGTAAGATATTTTGTTTAATTTGTAGGGATTATGTGTATCATATATGTTTCTATGTGTATTTGTGGTATTTGTATGTCATTGTTTAATGTATTTTCTCAGTAAATAAAAAAAAGAAAAAGAAAAAATAAATGTTCTGCAAGTTTTGCCTGTGTCTGTCTTGTATGTGAATGTGTTTCTTGCATGCATTTCTATGCAAAAGGCATCCGTATGCAGAAGTTAAGGAATAAATAAATTGGGAGTACCGGTAAATAAGGAAAGAAACAGGGGCAGAGGATTAAAAAAAAAGCTACCTTAAGGCCCCCATGTATGGCTAGCTCCTAAATATGTTTATTCAGAAGGAAGCCCTTATAGGCATAGCTGTCAACCCTCCCTTTTTTTGGCGGGAAACTCCCTTATTCCAATGCCGTTTCCCGCTGCTATCCCAGATTGTTGATATCCCTTAAATTTCCCGGATTTCAAAGGAAGCAGCTCCTCTCCCTCCCTGCCGGCCAGGGAGGCTCCTCAGCTGCGTTGCTCGGCTGCCAATAAGGAGTCTGAGACTGAAGCAGCTCCTCTCCCTCCCTGCCGGCCAGGGAGGCTCCTCAGCTGCGTTGCTCGGCTGCCAATAAGGAGTCTGAGACTGAAGCAGCTCCTCTCCCTCCCTGCCGGCCAGGGAGGCTCCTCAGCTGCGTTGCTCGGCTGCCAATAAGGAGTCTGAGACTGAAGCAGCTCCTCTCCCTCCCTGCCGGCCAGGGAGGCTCCTCAGCTGCGTTGCTCGGCTGCCAATAAGGAGTCTGAGACTGAAGCAGCTCCTCTCCCTCCCTGCCGGCCAGGGAGGCTCCTCAGCTGCGTTGCTCGGCTGCCAATAAGGAGTCTGAGACTGAAGCAGCTCCTCTCCCTCCCTGCCGGCCAGGGAGGCTCCTCAGCTGCGTTGCTCGGCTGCCAATAAGGAGTCTGAGACTGAAGCAGCTCCTCTCCCTCCCTGCCGGCCAGGGAGGCTCCTCAGCTGCGTTGCTCGGCTGCCAATAAGGAGTCTGAGACTGAAGCAGCTCCTCTCCCTCCCTGCCGGCCAGGGAGGCTCCTCAGCTGCGTTGCTCGGCTGCCAATAAGGAGTCTGAGACCGACTGGGGGCGGAGCTTGCATGCCTTGTGCAGCCAGACCCTCACGCCCAACCAGACAGACAGCCTGCCTGCCGTCTACGCGCTCGCTCTTTCGCTCACCCGTTCGCGCGCAGCCTCTGGAGCGCAGGGTGGCGAGGCTACTTGGTGCCATTGCACTGCCCTCGCGGTATCCCTTATTTTCAAATCCGAAAGTTTGGAAAAATCCCTTATTTTCAAATCCGAAAGTTGACAGCTATGCTTATAGGTTCAGTGGGTCTTACCTCCTAATATCTATCTCTTTGCATTCAAAAGTCTAGCTGCTTCTTTGTGTCAAATGTAGAGAGCAGCACTGTAATCATGAGAGCTCAGTTTACATTTGTATCAAAAAATAAGTTACAATATGCAAAGCAGAACGACAGAATCAAAAATTTGGCTGAATTAATTGCACAACACATATGGGCATTGTGTACTATTTAATTGCCATATTTAAAGAATACTGGGAATTGTAGTTTGTTGAGAGTGCTCACATATTCTTGGAGATCCTTAGCTTTACATACAGCAGCAGTGTTTTGTGTTGTGTAGGCTCCTATGATGTAAGTAATAGGCCCTCAATCATTTTAAGTTAGAGCTTAATAATTATTTCACTATTAATATACTTCTTCTTAATTGTATTGCACTATTAATATACTTCTTCTTAATTGTATTTCAGTTCAACAATTACTTTGATAAAATACATATTTTGTTATGTGCAAATGGCTTTAGATACCTCTTAAAAGGTAAAGGGAACCCTGACCATTAGGTCTAGTCGTGTCCGACTCTGGGGTTGCGGCGCTCATCTCGCTTTATTGGCCGAGAGCCAGCGTACAGCTTCTGGGTCATGTGGCCAGCATGACTAAACCGCTTCTGGCGAACCAGAGCAGCGCACGGAAATGCCGTTTACCTTCCCGCCAGAGCGGTACCTATTTATCTACTTGCACTTTGACGTGCTTTCAAACTGCTAGGTTGGCAGGAACTGGGACCCGCGCAACAGTAGCTCACCCCATCCCGGGGATTTGAACCGCCGACCTTCTGATCAGCAAGCCCTAGGCTCTGTGGTTTAACCCACAGCGCCACCTGGGTCCCTCCTTAGGTCCATAAATTACCACATAGCATAAATGTTGTGCTCTCTTTCTCTTCATAGTCTCGCCCCAGGCGACCACAAAGACAGAGCAGCAGTACAGAATTGGAGACACAAAGGTAAGGCCTGCTTATCGCCGAGCTCTCTTTGCTGTTGTCAGCTCTGCTTGCCACATCCTGTGAGTGTTTCTTTTTTAAAATATATATATATATATTTATTGGGTTTTCAACATAAAAACGGGGGGGGGGGAACTTTACATAGTACAAAATACAAAATTCCAAATACAAAAACACACACATACATCATAACTTTTCATCTTGTTTAATCATATTGGGGTGACTTCCTCACGTCCCCCCTGCTGCGTTTCATTGTCAATCATCTTTAGTAATTTCCTCTCATCTTTAAATATTTTTCCTTATATCACTTATATTCTCAACTTATATTCGTTTTAACCATAAATCATACCTATACATCACTTAATCCTATTTTTCAAATCTGTAAGCTGTCATTTCTTCCAACTTTTTTCTATCTTTAAATCTTACAATAGTTTTTTAAATACACTTTCTTCCAATCTTGTTCCACCGTCTCCTCCCTCTGGTCACGTAGTTTCCCGGTCATTTCGGCAAGTTCTATATAGTCTATCATTTTCATCTGCCAGTCTTCTATCGTAGGTAATTCCTGTGTCTTCCAGTATCTTGCAATCAAGATCCTAGCTGCTGTTGTGGCATACATAAAAAAAGTTTGGTCTTTCTTGGGGACCTCGTGATTCACAATTCCAAGTAGAAAAGATTCTGGTTTCTTAACACATCCTGTGAGTGTTTCAGGGCTGGCCCAGCAGGTGGATCAGAATCTGCTGGAAAATGATCCTACACAAGCCTCGCTGCAATGAATTAGGTTCTGTGACTGGGGGGAAACCATGCTCAGTTAAACCTCTTGGGCTACAGTGCTGTGCACCCTTAAATCTGAGAATAAGTCTCACTGAGCTCAGAGGAAGTTTGCTAGTTCTGAGTAAACCCATAGGGTTGAGAGGATTATCTCTAAGGGAAACCATCACTGCTCTTGGGGGTTTCATTGTGCTCCAGAGTTCCACAGATGTTTAAACAAATAATTTCCAAAATGATTAAAAAACAAACAGACCAGTGGTTTTACTCATCTGCTCTTCCAAAAACACTCAGGGATGAGGGATTTGTTGTGTCTTGTTAAATGATTAAAAACAATCACAATCCAGAAACAGCTGCCATCATCTTTTTGTGGTGAAAACAAAAGTCTGCTGGCACCTTGAGGAAAAACTGTTCTACTGTGTAGTTAATTTGTCTTCTTGGTTCATTATTTTCAAATCTGAAATAACAATTTAAACATCCAAACAGCGCATCCCATCTGAATCGCGCTTCTGAGGAGGAATTTATGTATTTATTTATAAACCTCGTTTTAAAAAAAGAAGAAGTAAACTGTGGCATAAGCTTTTATGGTCCAGAGCTCACTGCTAGTAAAAACACGCTGATTCCCGGACCGTCCGTGGGCCGGATTGAGAAGGCAATTGGGCCGCATCCGGCCCCTGGGCCTTAGGTTGCCCACCCTTACAGTAGTCCAAGCAGGAGATAACCAGAGCATGCACTGGTTCTTGCCATCTGAGACCACAGAAAAGCGTTGGATGGAGAAGAGTAGTAGCACCATCTCTGCAGATTTCCTTAGCGCTATTCTCATAATATTATTTTTTTAAGGAGAGGCATATATTTAATGTGCACAGTGACATATCGAATGGACAGAACATATCCCCCCTCTTCAAAGCATGGAAAAGTGCAAGGAGCTGTCTATGTCCAATTCCAATTAAACTTTTTATTGCACTAGCCATAGGCCATGGCATCATTCAGGAGAAGGAAGGAAGGAAGGAAGGAAGGAAGGAAGGAAGGAAGGAAGGAAGGAAGGAAGGAAAAGAAAGGAAGGAAGGAAAAGAAAGGAAGGAAGGAAGGAAGGAAGGAAGGAAGGAAGGAAGGAAGGAAGGAAGGAAGGAAGGAAGGAAAAGAAAGAAAGAAAGAAAGAAAGGAAAAGAAAAGAAAGAAAGAAAGAAAGAAAGAAAGAAAGAAAGAAAGAAAGAAAGGAAAAGAAAGAAAGAAAGAAAGAAAGAAAGAAAGAAAGAAAGAAAGAAAGAAAGAAAGAAAAAGAAAAGAAGAAAGAAAGGAAAGGAAAAGAAGAAAGGAAAGGAAAAGGAAGAGGAGAGAGGAAAGAGGAGAAAGGAAAGGAAAAGAAAAGAATATATTTTATTGTCATTGTCCCCTTCGGGGACAACGAAATTACTTGGCTGCTCCGTCCACATAGGTTGGGCACTCCACGCAAAAACAAAACAACTACAAAAACACTGATTAAAACCATACAGTATGATACAGCATAACAGGCAATATTAGATGACTTTCAAAGTCCAGGCTTCCCATTCAAGGCCGAGATCGCTCTGGAGAAGAAGCTGTTCCTAAGACGGCTTGTTCTTGTCCTCATCGTCCTGTATCTCCATCCTGATGGCAAGAGCTCGAAGAGATGGTGACCAGGATGCGATGGATCTTTTACTATGTCCAGTGCCTTTCTATGGCACCTCATGGCATAAATCTGCTCTAAGGTGGAGAGCGAGCAGCCAACAATGCTCTCTGCTGCCTTAACAACTCTGCACAACCCCATCCTGTCCTTGGTAGTACAGCTTCAGAAAGCAAGGCGAGGCGAGGCAAGGCAAGGCAAGCAAAAAAATCACCGGGCACAGACATACAATAAAACTACGGTCACGGCTACTAAAATTATTTGTTGCATTAAATAGAATAGAATAGCAGAAGATTCTCAGGTAAGATGTGCCAAATTAAATATCCGAATCCCCTTTGCAGTTGACCACTATTTTGTCTAGTTCCTTCCTCCTGATCTTCTTAGCTGCCAGCGCATAGAGTGCTACTTTATAAGTAACAAAGTCGTCAGTGTTGCTCAGCAGCCATTTCACCCTTTCCACCCTATTCAAATGTGTTCCATTCTTAAACAGGGGTTTTATAAATCGGTCTCTTGGGTCTATATATAACGGGCACTGCAATAAATAATAGCACAGGGCCTCGACGCAGGGTTGTCCACACAGACAGAGTCTCTCTTTGTCATGTACTTTGCTGTACCGTCCATCCAACACTGCCAAGGGCATCGATTGGAATCGCAGTTCTGTATTAGCGATTCTTAGTACGGAAAGTGGGAGCTTTGTCGGGTATCTGGCTCAGGGATGCTCCGTTTTGATAAGTGGGAACCATGGTGAGCTCTTGGTGGAAGCAATCATGGTTAGATCCTTTTCTGCATCAGACCTAAAGAGACCGTCTCTTAAGTGCCTCTTATCCATCTTCATGGTCATCTGAAGATCTTGTAATTGATATTGGGACAAGAGGCGTTGGATGCCAGCCTTCCAGCATTTGGTCTGTTCCCATTTTGTGTAAGACATAGCAGGGAATCTCTCCTCCGAAAGAGATTGAAGTCTTTTCGCATAATTTAGGCACAGGTAATAATGCAAGATGAGTGCGCAACCCCAGAATCGGTCACGACTGGACCTAATGGTCAGGGGTCCCTTTACCTTTTTAATCAATTCTAGCCTGTATTGTTGTCATGTCAGCTTCAGCACGAAGGAGAGCAGCTGGGGTCCCGTTGGGGAGCTGCCTATGTAGAAATGCCTCTTTCTTTTTCTTTCTTTTTCAAATTTTTTTATTGATTTTTACAATTTTTTAAGCACATAACATGGCGGTTAAATTTCCATACTTCCCCCCTCTCACTGTGGGAAGCAACATTGATCCCCCTCTCTCACAGGGGTAGGTAAATCATTGTACATTTAACCTTAATAACAGTATTAATATCATTGCTTGGGCCTGGCCCCATTCTGTGGGCCAGGCATTTCTTCATCCTCTATTTCATATTTCGGTTGACTTCCTCAAATCCCCCTCTGTTGAATTCACTATCATTCCTCTCTAACAGTTTTCATACTCATAAATTTTAAATCATCATATAACACAAACATCATTTTAAAACATCATAAAATACAAAATCAATTTGCTTATTCTAATCCTTTCTCCAAACCTCAGCCTCTTGGTACTTCTGCTCTTTCCCTATAGTCTTATCCCTTTCCCTACTTCAATCTATTTTCCACTCCAAATTTCTACTTTTTGCACCCTTATATCCCTCTGGTCTCGGGATTTTTAGCTAAATTTCCCCCTCTTGACTCCTAATTTAAACCTATAATCATTTAAGCCAGTAACTATATCCATACATCAAAGTCCATAAGCCGTGAAAAAATCAAAACCAAATTCAAATATATCCTTTTCAACCCACCCCTAGAAATGCCTCTTTAAAAACAACAGCAATGCAAGAGACAGCAGGAACTGCGTCCCATTAATAGGCGGAGCCCTGATTAATACAAGAGAGGGTGTGATTAACTTGCAGATAGGCTGCCACTGGTGAAAAATTAGCATTACAACAAAGCGGAGTGCAAAATGGGGCATTGCCTTTCTGTAGCAAGATGGCCCCTCCCACAGGATCATATCTGCAATGAATTCCAAATGTGGCTTCTCTCGAATTCTTTAGCAAACAGGACAATGTCGTACTTGGACGAGCTGCACGGCCCCTCCTGTAAAGATACGTGAGCCCTGTGGCCACCCAACCCGAGTTTTCTTTTCGGGAAGTCCCTGTGAATTTTGCTCCACAGACATTTTGCAGAGAGCATGGATGTCGGGAGATGGTAACAGAGCAGGCCCAAACAAGCTTTTACAGGTCACCTCTGACCAAACTGCGGGAGGCAGTAGAAGACAGGAGTGCCTGGCGTGCTCTGGTCCATGGGGCATAGTTGTCAATTTTCGGATTTGAAAATAAGGGATTTTTTCAAACTTTCAGATTTGAAAATAAGGGATGCCGCAAGGGCACCAAGTAGCCTCGCCACCCTGCGCTCCAGAGGCTGCGCGCGAACAAGTGAGCGAAAGAGCGAGCGCATAGACAGCAGGCATGCTGGCTGTCTGGTTGGGCGTGAGCGTCTGGCTGCACAAGGCATGCAAGCTCCGCCCCCAGTCAGTCTCAGGCTCCTTATTGGCAGCCGAGCAATGCAGCTGAGGAGTCTCCCTGTCCGGCAGGGAGGGAGAGGAGAGGAGCTGCTTCCTTTGAAATCCGGGAAATTTAAGGGATATCAACAAGGGATAGCAGCGGGAAACGGCATTGGAATAAGGGAGTTTCCCACCAAAAAAAGGGAGGGTTGACAGCTATGCCATGGGGTCACGAAGAGTCGGACACGACTAAACGACTAAACAACAACACCCAAAATAGATTTGGAAGCTGTTCTGTGGTGCAGCTCGACTGTCATGCAGGTAATGTGTTAATTAGCAGTGTCTAGCTCAAGCGCTGCCTGGGGCTAGTCTGTAAAGGATCACAGCAACCAAAATCCACCTACCAACCTACTGCCTTTCACATGGGAGAGGGACAACTGATCATAGCCAGGTTCAAAACAAGGATGAATTACCTTCCCTGCCTTTCCTGCTTTCTTTGTAAACTACAGCAATCTAAATCTTGCTGAGCGAGGCCAAAAACATTACAAGGAGGGGCAAATAAGGCTGGTTCTCTTGGCCATTGTGTTGTGTGAACATGCTCATCTCCCATGTCACTTTTCACGGACCTTTCCATGAGAGCCAGTGTGGTGTAGTGGTTAAGAGCGGTAGACTCGTAATCTGGTGAACTGGGTTCGCGTCTCCGCTCCTCCACATGCAGCTGCTGGGTGACCTTGGGCTAGTCACACTTCTCTGAAGTCTCTCAGCCCCACTCACCTCACAGAGTGTTTGTTGTGGGGGAGGATGGGAAAGGAGAATGTTAGCCGCTTTGAGACTCCTTCGGGTAGTGATAAAGCGGGACATCAAATCCAAACTACTCTTCTTCTTCTTCTTCTTCTTCCTCCTTTCAAACATCATTGTTTTCATGTACTGCAGGGGGTAGGCAACCTAAGGCCCGGGGGCCGGATGTGGTGTAATCGCCTTCTAAATCCGGCCCGCGGACAGTCAGCATGTATTTACATGAGTAGAATGTGTCCTTTTATTTAAAATGCATCTCTGGGTTTTTTGTGGAGCATAGGAATTCGTTCATTTCCCCCCAAAAAATATAGTCCAGCCCACCACATGGTCTGAGGGACGGTGGACCTCAGCCCACCACATGGTTTGAGGGACGGTGGACCGGCCCACGGCTGAAAATGTTTGCTGACACCTGATGTACCGTATAGCATTTTATTCCTGATCACATTTCACATGTGAAACATATATTCTTCTAGGGAAGTTTCCAACTCTTCCAGCTCAAGCTCGCTGGATTGTTCTTTGGAGCCTGGAGAAACTGAAAATCTGCACCCGGGTTTCCTGGATCCAGGTGGGATCGATCTCTTAGGTGAAATCTTTGAGACTCTAAACTTGCTGGAGCCAAGCCAAGCCCAGCGGCCACTCTATGGGACGCGGAGCCTGGACTTCTGCAACCTAGAAGAGAGGAACTTCTATACTAAGGTAAGCCCTCCTAGTTTGGCTCTCTGCAGAGGCAGAGGAAGTCTCTTGGGCACCCGGGGCAGCAGGGCATCCTGACACATGCGTCGTGACGGACTGAGTGCGCATGCCCGGTCGCGCGGGAGCAGCAGCGCTGGCCCAGCGCTGCAGCTCCCGCCGAGCGAGCACCGGCTCCTGGGGTTGCCTGTCCATGCTGCTTTAAAGCAGCACAGACAAATAGCCTCAGTTGCCAGCGCGCAGCAGAGTGTCACCCCCCCCCCCCAGGGGAAAGCGGGTGGGGCGCCGGCTGGATGAGAGAGCGACCGATAAAGCAAGCCAGCCGCCATCCCGCACAGAGCAAGGTTTGGGGCTCGGCTTGCGTCGCCCGATCACGGGGGTGGGGACAGCTCCCTCTCTCAGCCAGCTGGCACCCCGCCTGCTTTCGGGGGGGGTGACACTCTCTGTCACACCCCCCCAGGGGAAAGCAGGCGGGACGCCGGCTGGCTGAGAGAGCGACCGATAAAGCCAGTCACCCACCTTCGCGCACAGAGCAAAGTTTTTCTCGGCTTGCGTTTCCGATCGCGGGGGTGGGGCCCCAGAGTGTCACCCCTCCCCTGGGTGGAACCCGGGGCACCCTGCCCCCCACCCCCTTGCTCTGCCCCTGGCTCTCTGTGCACCTGTCAAAGAGGCCAAGCGTGGAAAGCAGCAAACCCCAACTCAATCTCTTTGTCTGTTGTAGCTGAGGCCCAGCAGGAACACACTTCATGAGCCCCTGTCTGAGGAAAAGGATGATGATGATGAAGATGACTCATTGTCCGAGGGCACCCTGCTCCCAGCCTCTCTGGATCAGGAGCATGTGCAGAGTGCTCTGCTAATGTCCACCAGAGCAGCAGAAAATAGCTGTGAGAAGTGGGACTGTGACATCCCTGAACCCGAAGAGATTCCTTGCCCTGAGAAGTCAACAGTTCCATCGCAAGGGGAGACAGCAGTTGTTACCGCTGGCTATGAGCTGCCCCAAGTGGCATGGACCCGGAATATAGACCACGAGAACTCCAACGCAAATGGAAATGGAACTGAAAGCTGCACTGAGGTGGAGTCCGGACAGGAGTCTAGGACTGACCAGATGCTCAAACTCACTCCAGCCATTGCCGCCGCAAAGGCAGAGCCACCGGCAACCAGTTGCTCCGGCATCCAATCGCCTGCGGCATTGTCCCAAAGAAAAGTGAATGCAGACACCGACTTCGAGACCAAGCACAGCAGGCCAGCCCTCGGGGTGGTCACTAGACCACCATACTCCTTGACTTCCCGGCCCTTGGCCAACGTGTCAGAACTGAAGAAAAGATTTGAGGCATAGAATCTTGAAAGTGAGCGAGTCTGTAGCCTTGGAAAAGGAACACTTGTCTGCTTTTTGACTTCCGGGGTGAAGTCATAGCTTCTGTGGCTGCAGGCTACACTAGAGGCCTTTCCCCTGGTGCCGCAAAGCAGCTCTGGGCTTTGAAAGGCATTGGGGAAAACACACCATTGCTCTGGGCATCAAGTAGTGATTGCTAGAAGTGGGTTCTACTCCTAGTCATAGCTGTCAACCCTCCCTTTTTTTGGCGGGAAACTCCCTTATTCCAATGCCGTTTCCCGCTGCTATCCCGGATTGTTGATATCCCTTAAATTTCAACTTTCGGATTTGAAAATAAGGGATGCCACAAGGGCGGTGCAATGGCACCAAGTAGCCTCGCCACCCTGCGCTCCAGAGGCTGCGTGCGAACGGGTGAGCGAAAGAGCGAGCGCATAGACGGCAGGCAGGCTGTCTGTCTGGTTGGGCGTGAGGGTCTGGCTGCACAGGGCATGCAAGCTCCGCCCCCGGTCGGTCTCAGATGTTATGGTACCTGAGGTTGTCAGGCTGAAGGCCAGCAGGCAGCTGCCAGAAGATTGTAGCGTCTCAACAGCAATGTGGTCGAGGAATCAAGGTCGAAGCCAGTCCGAGTCAAAAGCCAGTCAGGAGTCCAAAGTTCAAGGAACAATCAGGTTTCGTGAACACAGGAACAAGACAAGGGGGTCAAAAGGCAGGAATCAGGGATGCAGGAACACACATACACCAGCACATTAGTTGCAGACACTGCAGACTGGGGAATCCAGCTTCCTTAAATAGGTGACTCACTCCCACGTTTCCTGTGAGTTACAGCTGTCTCCAATTGTTGTCTTCGCTTATCAGCTCGGCGTTCTACAGCTGTGAAGGGAGGAGGGGAGGGGATCGGCCGATTCCCCTGACTGGGTCCTGCTCCTGTCTCAACTTCTTCCTGTAGCTCTGATCTTCCCTCCTCCCTGTCAGCTTCCTCCTCTTCTGAGGAGTGCCGCCACCAGTCTTCCCCAGGTACAAATTCCTCAGATTCCTCTGTGGGTGCTGCCTTGTCAGGGGGGGCTTGCCACCACTCCTCCTCATCTGTCTCGACCCTGACATCAGACTCCTTATTGGCGGCCGAGCAACGCAGCTGAGGAGCCTCCCTGGCCGGCAGGGAGGGAGAGGAGCTGCTTCCTTTGAAATCCGGGAAATTTAAGGGATATCAACAATCCGGGATAGCAGCGGGAAACGGCATTGGAATAAGGGAGTTTCCCGCCAAAAAAGGGAGGGTTGACAGCTATGTCCAGATGTGGCAATAGCCACTGACTTAAATGGTTTTTAGGTAGCAGTATTCAATAAATTTGTGGAACAGCGCAGATCTGTCGGTTGCTGTTATTTATGCCAGCCAAATGGACCCTCCAGGTTCAAAGGCTCTGAAGACCAGCTGCCTGGGCAGGGGTAGCAATGCAAGTGAGGCTGTTTCCTCCATTCACTGCTTCTGGCCTTTCCAGAAGCACCCGGCTGACTATTATTAGAATCAAATAGTTGTAGGTAAAAGCTAAATGTACAGGACCCCTGGACTGTTAAGTCCAGTCAAAGGCAACTATGGGGTTGTAGCACCCATCTCACTTTCAGGCCAAGAGAGCCAGCGTTTGTCCACAGACAGCTTTCCGGATCATGTGGCCAGCATGACTAAACCCAGGGGTCAGCAAACTTTTTCAGCAGGGGGCCAGTCCACTGTCCCTCAGACCTTGTGGGGGGGCTGGACTATATTTTGGAAAAAAATAATGAACGAATTCCTATGCCCCACAAATAACCCAGAGATGCATTATAAATAAAAGGACCCATTCTACTCATGTAAAAACACGCTGATTCCCAGACCGTCTGCAGGCCGGATTTAGAAGGCGACTGGGCCGGATCCAGCCCCCGGGCCTTAGTTTGCCTACCCATGACTAAACCGCTTCTGGTGCAACGGGACACCGTGACAGAAACCAGAGCGCACGGAAACGGCGTTTACCTTCCCACCACAGTGGTACCTATTTATCTACTTGCACTGACGCACTTTCGAACTGCTAGGTTGGCAGAAGCTGGGACAGAGCAACGGGAACATACTCTGTTGCAGGGATTCGAACCGCCGACCTTCTGATCGGCAAGCCCAAGAGGCTCAGTGGTTTAGACCACAGCGCCACCCGTGTCCCACAAATAGTTGTACCTTTGGTCTGACCCACCAAAGGCATCCTTATGCCCCTGATGTTTTTGAACCGAATCAGTTCATTCCGTCATCCTGCGCCTGGGCAAGCTAGTGAAATCCATGCAGTTTGTGTTATGCTTTCTGCAGAGATGAAGGCAGACAGCCATCTTAGTACTAACTTGGAAACATGAGTGGCTCTTCCAAGTTATAGCTGGCATATGCAAGATGGTCAAACTTGTTTCTCAGAGAATGAATAATGGAGCAGGAATGAGCAGCCAGGAACAGCCTCTATCAGCATCAGTGCAATGCTTACACAGTGAAGACCAGCCCTTTCTCAAGGGGTACAGATAATACCTATATTTCCAGTCATTCCAAAACCCTTTTGCACACTATAGAATCATAGTTGGAAGGGACCCAAGGGTCATCTAGTCCACCCCCCACAATGCAGGAATCTAGGCTAAAGCATCCACAGCAAATGGTCATCCAGCTTCTGCTTAAAAACCTACAAGGAATGAGAACTTCCTTTCTAGAGGAAAGGATGCCAGAGGGAGACTAGAGCAAGCAACTATCAGGTCTCTCCCCCTCCTGCTTATAATAATTATAATAATTTATTATTTATTCCCCGCTCATCTGGCTGGGTTTCCCCAGCCACTCTGGTCAGCATCAAACATTAAAAACTTCCCTAAACACGGCTGCCTTCAGATGTCTGCTAAAAGTCAGATAGTTTATTTCCTTGACATCTGATGGGAGGGCGGGTGCCACCACCAAGAAGACCCTCTGCCTGGTTCCCTGTAACCTCACATCTCGCAGGGAGGGAGCCGCCAGAAGGCCCTCAGCGCTGGACCTCAGTGTCCGGGCAGAACAATGGGCCAGCATTTTTTGTTTGGGGGGATTTTTACTTCACAGTGCCCAGCCGACGCACATGAAAGCAGATGAGGGTAAGCTTTGGATTTTCTGAGACAATTTGCAAAGGGAAGGGATGCTCCCAGTATGACAGGAATGAGGACCCTGTGCCCCCCCCCCCCGATCTTATTGGACTGCAACTTCCTTCATCCCTGACTATTTAGCCACGGTGGCTGTTTGGGGCTGCCAATTCCCCATCCATACAGTAGAGTACCTGTTGCTGGCACAAGGCATTAGGGAAATAAAGTCATGTGTACATAAGAACTTGCAGGAGTAGGGGAATACTTATGGACAGGGCAGTGCATATGTTCACAGAGCACAAGGTAACAGCTTCCCATACGTCTTGTCTTCTCAAAGCATCAACAGAAACCAGCAACAATATAAAAAAATCAGTTTATTTTAGGAAAAGGGAGGGGGGAGATTTTCAGTGAAGAAAGAATAGTGGATTGACTTTGCAATGAGAAGGAAGAGAGAGGTACCCTTCCTTCTCTGTAACAGATGCTAACCATTCCTCCTCTAGGGTGGAAGCTTTCCATGCTGAGGCATTGCACAACGCTACTGCCTTATGGGGAGATGGATCTGCAAGCAGTGGAGCCTGTTGGCTTGTGGAGGTGGACCTGATCCACCGGGAGATCCACCAGGGAATCATACAGCAATTGTGGTTTCACTTCTGGCATCAGAGTTGCATGTTTTAGCAACTGTCATATTTGATTTGGCTGAGTATCCCACCTGTTCAAGGATGTGAAAGAACAATTGGATCAGGGGTGCAAGTACAGGACATACAAGGAGACATCTCAGCATTCAGACCTAGAAGAGTAAATTTCTAAGTTGCCTTCTCCTAAAAAACAGGGGCATAATATAACTCACGCACATTGCCTTGCCTTTGCAAAAAGCTTGGTAAAATGCCTCTCATGTCAAAATGCTACTGAGGACACATCACACAGCCCAGCGCAACCTCCTGTTGCACATGCCTAGATATGACATGCATTTGTACCTTATCAAGTTTACATCTAAAAACATGTAACGAGAACCTGATTATTACAGTGAAAAGCCAATTGAGATGCTGTTGATTACTGTGGATTGAACCACGAAGGAGAGGACAAAAGCCATAAATAATAATAATAATAATAACAACAACAATAACAATTTATACCCTTCCAGTAGCACCTTAGAGACCAACTAAGTTTGTTCTTGGTATGAGCTTTCGTGTGCATGCACACTTTATCTGAAGAAGTGTGCATGCACATGAAAGCTCATACCAAGAACAAACTTAGTTGGTCTCTAAGGTGCTACTGGAATGAATTTTTTTTATATTTTATATTTTTTATTATTTTGTTTTGA
The DNA here is from genome assembly GCA_034641395.1 of Darevskia armeniaca. NCBI lineage: Eukaryota > Metazoa > Chordata > Lepidosauria > Squamata > Lacertidae > Darevskia > Darevskia armeniaca. The sequence goes on along the minus strand of JAWWNF010000386.1, from coordinate 202,778 downwards.
CTATGGCAGACCAACACGGCTACCTACCTGTAATTTATACCCCGCCCATCTGGCTGGGTTTCCCATTTCCCAATTGGCTTTTGCTTCATTTGGTCTGCGATCTAAACATTAACACCCAGAATAACTATTCGAGTTTTCCGTGACAGTGGTTTCAAGTTTGGAAAGATATCGTGTGTAAATAATATTGTGCGAGAAGCTTGAGGAAACCCAGAACTAAAAGCAAGCAGTGTCCCATAAATGCTGTGTCTTTTTAATGATATTTTGTTGGAAACATAACACCTGAGTGAAGCACAGTGAGAGCCAAACCCCTATTCCTCAAGGCTACAGCCACAATTTACAAAGACCTGTACCAGTGGCTGACATTCCCAAGTGGCAGGCTTTTGGACGGCCTTAGAGCTGCAGATAGCCAATCTGACCCACAGGACAACATTCCCCAGAGATGTTTTCCTACATACATCCCACTGAGACAAAAGGAAGCTGTACAAAAGCCCCACAAGCGCATGCAGGAAAAATTCCTCATGGAAATTTAAAGTACCATATTTTTTGCTCCATAAGACTGACTTTTTTCCTCCTAAAAAGTAAGGGGAAATGTCTGTGCTGCTTATGGAGCGAATGTGTGGTCGATTGCTTGCTCCCGGCCCCTTGCCCAGGCCTCCATTGTTGAATGTTCTGCAGATGGAGGCTGTTTGTTTCCCCAGCAACATGTGACTGGCTGATTAGATTATCTGTCTGGAAACTGTAGAAACGGCTCCCTTTCCTTTCCTAAAGAAGCTGCAGAACTGTGAGTTGAACCCATAAAAACAGGATTTTTCCCCTTTGGAAAGTAAGCTCAACAACTTTGAGCTGATCCTCAAAAAAGGGGGATTTTCCCCTTTGAAAAGAAGCTGCACAACTGTGAGCTGATCCCAAAAAAACCCGGGGCTTTCCCCCCTTTCCTCCTCTAAAAACTAGGTGCGTCTTATGGTCAGGTGCGTGTTACGTAGCGAAAAATACAGTACATTCTTCAAAAAAGAATCCTGAGAACTGTAGCTTTGTGAGGGGTAAGCTACAGTTGTCAGGATTCTAGGGTGGATGGGTGTGCTTTAAATGTATGGCACAAGCTTTTAATGTTTAATAGATTATTGTATTTTAATATTCTGTAGGAAGCCAGCCAAAGTGGATGGGGAAGCCCAGCCAGATAGGCGGGGTATAAATAAAAAATTATTATTATTATTATTATTAATTTATTTGTAACCAGCCTTAATTGTCCATTGGTAAAGGTAAAGGGACCCCTGACCATCAGGTCCAGTCGTGTCCGACTCTGGGGTTGCGCGCTCATCTCGCTCTATAGGCCGAGGGAGCCGGCGTTTGTCCGCAGACACCTTCCGGGTCATGTGGCCAGCATGACTAAGCTGCTTCTGGCGAACCGGAGCAGTGCACGGAAACGCCGTTTACCTTACCGCCGGAGCGTTACCTATTTATCTACTTGCACTTTGACGTGCTTTCGAACTGCTAGGTGGGCAGAAGCAGGAACCGAGCAACAGGAGCTCACCCCGTCGCAGGGATTCGAACCACCGACCTTCTGATCAGCAAGCCCTAGGCTCTGTGGTTTAACCCACAGCGCCACCTGGTCCCTTTGTCCATTGGTATTTTGGGCTAACTCTAGTTTATACCGAGACAATCTATTGAGTGGCCCCTCCCTTTAAGAAACAAAAAACAAAACTAGAGGGCAAGTTCATGGACCAAGTGTTTCAAACAGTGGAGACTTCTGAAAGGAAAAACAACAACAGGTTTGCTTGTCTGCCCTCATTCACACAGGGTCAATGAGGGCTGAAACACTTGCTATTCTGGGTTAAAGGACCCCCAGGGTACCTTTCAACTCTACAGCTCTGTGATTCAATGGCAGATTATTATTTTTAATGTATTGTGCAGCTCTGCCAATTTGAAACCGTGTGTCTGTAGGCAAGTTGCCATCTCCAGACCACTTTTCCCAGGTAAAACATTGTGCATTTCCAAATCCAAGAGGGAGGTGGAAACAGAGCAAGGCACAATCACCTTTCCTCGGGAGAACGAAGAGAGTCAAGGATCAGAAAGGAAGTGCCCAAAAACAGAGCTGCCCTTAAAAAAAAGTCCCCTTAAAGAGACAGGACGTTGGTGGCACAGAACCTCTGAAACCAGTTGTGCAATGCAGTTCTGCCACCTAGTGCCTGTGGTGGAATAAAGGACTTTGCCACCCTTTGAACTGTCACTGTTCCGCTGAACCAGGTGCTGTCAGGTTATTTGGTTGACCTGATCAACATCCCATACCCTTTTAAAATGTGGCTCTTGGGGGGGGGGGTATTATTGGGTTATTGTTTTTATCTTGATTTTATATACTGTGATCTTTTTATGTGAACCGCCCAGAGTCCTCCGGGTATAGGGTGCTATATTAATAATAATAATAATAATAATAATAATTTGGATGCCAGGGTAGCTCATCATAATAATAATACCGGTAATAATAATAATAATAATAATAATAATAATAATAATAATAATTTGGATGCCAGGGTAGCTCATAATAATAATAATAATTACTCCTTTCTAAGAATATAATAGAAACACCTCTGAACTCTATCCAGTTGATGGCAAATGGGAGAAAAGTCAAAAGAGAGATGCACAAATGTTAAGGGTCAAAAACAAGCCACAAGAAAGGGCATCATTTATAAAGACTGGGAAGGGGGAGCTTTTCTTAAAGGTAAAGGTAAAGGGACCCCTGACCGTTAGGTCCAGTCGCGGACGACTCTGGGGTTGCAGCACTCATCTCGCTTTATTGGCCGAGAGCCGGCGTACAGCTTCCGGGTCATGTGGCCAGCATGACTAAGCCCCTTCTGGCGAACCAGAGCAGCGCACGGAAACGCCGTTTACCTTCCCTCCGGAGCGGTACCTATTTATCTACTTGCACTTTTTGGCATGCTTTCGAACTGCTAGGTGGGCAGGAGCTGGGACCGAGCAATGGGACAGAAGCTCACCCTGTCACGGGGATTCAAACTGCCAGCCTTCTGATCAGCAAGCCCTAGGTTTAACCCACAGCGCCACCCGTGTCCCTTGAGCTTTTCTTACCGCCCCCCAATAGACTTAAGTCTCCCAAAAGGGTAGATTTCCAATTTTTTTTTAAAGTTAGCCTGAGAAGGTTTCTGGAAAGGGCACATAAAATATCTAGGATACGCCCCCCCCCTCCCAGCTCAAGGCACAAGGTTGCTGCTCAAAATTACTGCCTGGAAGGACCTGCCAGTCCAGTACTGTACAATTCAGATACCTTCCGCATCTGAGCTTTGGGCAGCTCCTAATTATTCTCTAGTACAGCTCCCATTAGCTGGAATTGGACTTAGGCAGGATAGCACCCTGGTGGATTGTGCTTTCTATTAATTAGCAACAGGGTTGTTGTAGATGGGAGTTCACTCCTCAGTACCCAAGTGCCTTGGGTTCACCATCAACTTGAGACAGACCAGATATCTTGCACTGTAGGGTGAGGCACGGCATCCAATTTGCCCCGTGGAGACAGCCACCGTACAAAGAGATTTTGACAGTAACCGTGTGGCAGCCTGTTTGCACATCTTGCCAAGCAATTACTGGACACATCTGGACACATGAACCTCGGCTTCATAACATGCACACGGCCCAATCACTCACACGTCAACCTTCCCTTCATAGGAGCAGATAAATAAGCCAGGAAGGGGGCAAGTAAATTTGTGTTACATCTGAATCCAGGCTCAAGGTTGGTTTCTCCCTAGCAAACCAACAACAAACCTTGATTTTAGACAAGCTAGGGTTGCCATTGGGACCCAGGTGGCGCTGTGGGTTAAACCACAGAGCTTGCTGATCAGAAGGTCGGCGGTTCGAATCCCTGCGATGGGGTGAGCTCCCGTTGCTCAGTCCCAGCTCCTGCCCACCTAGCAGTTCGAAAGCACGTCAAAGTGCAAGTAGATAAATAGGCACCGCTCTGGCGGGAAGGTAAACGGCGTTTCCGTGCGCTGCTCTGGTTCGCCAGAAGCGGCTTTGTCATGCTGGCCACATGACCCGGAAGCTGTATGCCGGCTCCCTCGGCCAATAATGCGAGATGAGCGCCGCAACCCCAGAGTCGGACACGACTGGACCTAATGGTCAGGGGTCCCTTTACCTTTAGGGTTGCCATATTTCAAAAAGTGAAAATCCAGACAGAAAAGTTGTTGAGCTTTCGGTTTGGGGGGGGGGCAAAATTGTTGAGCTTTCTTTTTGGGGGGTGGCAAAGTTGTTGAGCTAATTTCGAGGGAAATTGCCATAAACGACACTGCAGACATCAGTTGCCATATGTCAAGATTTTCCTGGACATTTTACAGATTTCTGCCCGGTCACTTTTCCGACGGCCAATTGCCGGCTATTTTCGGGAAATTCTGGGCATATGGCAACCCTACGTCAAGCTAGCTGATTAGGGAGAAACAAACCAGGATCCCAAGTCTGGATGTAATGCTAAAACCCCATCCTAGTCTTACCACTTGCGCAAAGTGTGAACGGTTGATGCTGTGTGTATCAACCTGCAGTTCATGCAGAGTGTAGCTTCTTAAGCCAAGGTTTTGTGCAGTCAGTATCTGAGCCTAGCCTAACTTGGAGCTGTGACAATAAAATGGGAAGGGAAAACTCTACTTGCCACATTGAGCTCCTTGGAAGGAAAGCAGGATATAAGGGTAAAATGAACCTGGAAATCTTCCACATCCACCCCCTCCTTAAGAGGGCCTTAGGGTTAATACAGGCATAGGCAAACTCGGCCCTCCAGATGTTTTGGGACTACAGCTCCCATCATCCCTAGCTAACAGGACCAGTGGTCAGGGATGATGGGAGTTGTAGTCCCAAAACATCTGGAGGGCCGAGTTTGCCTATGCCTGGGTTAATACAAATGCAAAGCAAAGGTTTGCAGTGGGACCTTCTGACATTTCCCACACACATAAACACACTTTATTTGGTTTTGAACCTCCTGCATTGTGTCTGCTGCAGTCCTTAGGCAGTGGTTAGATAGGATATCCAAAGTGGAACAAGGATTGGAAGACCTGCAAGGGCAGCTGCCTTTGATGGAAACTGATGTGGAGCAAAAGCTAGGAGACTGAGTGAGAACCAGGAAGACCTCTGTTCAAATCATGCGTTCACGAGGATGACTGGATGTTCCCTCCCAATCTGTAATATGGGGATAATAATGCTGACCTACCCCTTACAGCGTTGTTGGAAAGACTTGAAATAATGTGCATAAGGTGCTTTTGAACAGGCTAAAGCACACTTGAAATGCCTAAAGCAAAGTTTTGGAATCGGGTTAACAATATCTTGTTGAGACCCTTTTAGAGGCCTGCCTCTGTTTATTTGCTGAGTTTCCGTTTGGTGCAGTCCTCCTTTAAAAGGGTAAAGGGACCCCTGACCATTAGGTCCAGTCATGTCCGACTCTGGGGTTGCGGCGCTCATTTCGCATTATTGGCCGAGGGAGCCGGCGTACAGCTTCCAGGTCATGTGGCCAGCATGACTAAGCCGCTTCTGGCGAACCAGAGCAGCGCACGGAAACGCCGTTTACCTTCCCGCCGGAGTGGTTCCTATTTATCTACTTGCACTTTGATGTGCTTTCGAACTGCTAGGTTGGCAGGAGCTGGGACCGAGCAACGGGAGCTCACCCTGTCGCGGGGATTCGAACCGCCGACCTTCTGATCAGCAAGCCCTAGGCTCTGTGGTTTAACCCACAGTGCCACCTGGGTCCCTGGGGTCCTCCTTGAGTTCATTTAAAACAGGGCTGGGGGAATCTGTGGCCCTGCTGCTGGACTCCAGCTCCCACCAGCCCCGGCCAGAATGTGTAGCCCAAGAGCCCCTGGGAGGGCCACAGCTCTCCGCTTCCCTACTATGAAACATTTAAGAGTCACCTGCCGACTCAAACTGGCCAACCGTAAGGCAACGGGATAATAACACTCTAGGTTGTGTCAACTTTTCTCTTCCCAGAGAAGGGAGATTTGTTTTTATTAAATAGTGGCATACTGAAAGGCACAGAGCAATACATCTTCTTTAAAAATAAAAAAGGCAAGCCTGCCCCAGATCTCACGTGGCAGGACCCTTAAAGACAAGAGCAACCGCCCTCTGCTCTTTTCCGGTTCACACAAAAGCAACAACTCCTGTGTCAGCTCGAGTGGCAATTCCACGCACTCCCACTTAGAGTCAGAAGAGTTCGTTCTTTGGGGCAGCATAGAGAAGGGAGATCTAGCACTGTGCGGTTGGCATTGTGCGGCCTGAGGGGGGCAGCCCCTTCTTTTCTGTGTGCCCAGAGAGGCAGGGTCCAATCTTGCCTTGAACTGTCGGCCTCTAGCCATTCCCGGCAGTGTGCATGTATGAGATCCAGCCGCTCCTCAAAGCCCATTCTAAAACACATTGGGGGTGTCTCCTGTGTACAGCAGTTCACATCCAGACTGCAGGGAAAGCTTTAAGAGGCTTACTGGAAAACCTCAAGCCTGGCAGCAGCAGCAGCAGAAAAAGAAGAAGCACCCTTTTAAATGTTAGTGTTTTTGTTTTTTGGGAGTCCAGTGTGTTGAGTGGCTGCATCCAAGCTGAGACCCCAAAGCAGAGCCCTTTTCCCGCATCTCAGATGAGTCGCTCTTCCGGAGGAAGTTTGAGGTTGGTGTTAGTTTCAACGCGGGCACCCACCTGCTCCTCACTGCTGGGCCGATAAGTGCCCTCTGTCTGCCGCTTCTCCCGGATTTTGAGTCCCATAAAAACCAGGAGGCCAATCAGCAGGAGCCCCCCAAAAACACACGGCACGGCAATGGCTGCCGCCAGCTCCGACTTCTGCCACAGGGAAAGAAAAAAGGGGGAGAACATCGTTACAGCGGGGGAAAGTGAGGCAGGGCCTAACATGCCGGGGGGGGGCCTGGCCTCCTCTGCATGCTCCTTAGACTTGCACATCTGCACTGCACAAATCAAAATGCTTTTTCCAGAGCCCGATTTGAGGCACTGCCTACAGCTGTACTACACGGCAAATTCCTGCGGGTACCAATCCACAAGCGCCTATGTCCATGCATTACCAATAAGGTGGAATCTGTTACTCACATTCTTCTATTCTGTGAACTTTACAGTGAAGAACGGTCTCGACTTATATTACCCCTTTTATCAAAATTTAAACCCTTGCAATATTATCTGGAATTTATTCCCGAAATCCTACGCAAATTCCTTTTGGAAGACTCTTTGAGCTCAGTATCCTATGCTGTGGCCAAGTTTTGCACCTTAGCCATCAAAAAACGTAAATCACTTCTACTGGAAAATATACTATAAATTTCTTTTGCGCCAGTGGTTTTTTTATTATTATTATTCTAATCCTTAGGATTTTGACGCCTTGTAGCAATATTCTGATCGCTGGTTTGGAATTATACTGTATTATATTGCTGGCTTTTGCTGTAATAAACTGAGTTGAGAAAATGCGCACTGTAGATTCATGGGCATCTCTTGAAAAGATGGCTGCCCTGATCAACGACTTAGCTTGCTGGGGCGGCTTGGACCAATTGTTGTGAGCAAACTGATGACCAGCCCAGCACCAGGAGGGTCATGTGTCAGATGCAAACCTTAACTGTAAGCCAGGTTTTAACCCCAGAGATGCTGCCCAAACCCAGTCCTTTGTCGTCAACATTGCTGCTACCGTAACATACCATTATCAACTGACCACAGCAGAGGGAGGAGGCCAAATCCATCCCTCTTCCATTTCCCCCCCTTGAATTTGCTACCATGTTGTCTCAATTGGCCGCAGTCATTTTTGGGTAGTGGTGATAATAGCTGCCTCAAGCATGTAAAGGGACCCCTGACCATTAGGTCCAGTCGTGTCTGACTCTGGGGTTGCGGCGCTCATCTCGCTTTATTGGCCAAGGGAGCCGGTGTACAGCTTCCGGGTCATGTGGCCAGCATGACTAAGCCACTTGTGGCGAACCAGAGCAGCGCACGGAAACACCGTTTACCTTCCCGCAGGAGCGGTACCTATTTATCTACTTGCACTTTGACGTGCTTTTGAACTGCTAGGTTGGCAGGAGCAGGGACTAAGCAACGGGAGCTCACCCCGTCGCAGGGATTCGAACCGCCAACCTTCTGATCAGCAAGCCCTAGGCTCTGTGGTTTAACCCACAGCGCCACCTGGGTCCCTCGAGCATGTAAATATCTATCCAATTTGCCATTCCAGGCAAGCACTGGCGTAGGGAGGTGCTCGGGCACCCAGAGTGGCAAACATGACGTGCACCCAGGGGTGGGCCATCACTACGTAGCGCGCATGTGCAGCGTTGCTACGTACGATGCATGCATCGCACGTAGCGACGCTGCACATGCGCTGAACATAGCGGGTTGCCAGTGCCGGTGCTCCATCGCTGTAGGGGCGGTGCCGGGATCCTCTGCTAGCAGCTGCAGCCGCGAACGGAGGGTCCCGGCACCATCCATACGGAGCTGGAGCGGTGGCGCCAGCAAACCACATGCCTTGTCACCCCCAGAGACGTGGCACCGGGAGCGCTCCGTCCCCACTGCCTCCCCTTTGCTACGCCGCTGCAGGCAAGAGCTTCAAAAGACCCAAGGTACCCTTGCCTGAGGTAAGGAAAGGCAGATTGAGCCTTTGTCTGACTCTGACACAGACTTTCACAGTGCTAAAGCCTCAGTTAGAAATGCAGATGTACAACCTTTGTTTACTGTGGGCCAACATTCTCCTAGGGAGAAAATGGACCCAGAGGATCTGAGAATTTTGCGCAGGTCCGAGAGAGCTACCAAAGGAATACCGCCAAAGCGTTTTTCCAAAGAATTTGCCAAAGCTGTCACTACCAGTAGCTCAGACTCAGTGTTTGAACCAACTAGTTACAAATAGGTTCAAAACATGTCAGCTAAAGATGCAGAGCCTTGTCTTAATGCCATGAAGTCTGAGTTGAATTCCCTGAAACAAAATGAAACTTGGGAATTGGTTCCAGAAGAACCAGGTATGAAATTTGTAGACAGTCGGTGGATATTTAAGATAAAAACTGACCAGCATGGTAAAGTTGTCAGACATAAAGCTAGATTAGTAGCACGTGGTTTTTCTCAATCAGTCTGCACCTGCCTTGCCCAGACAATGATGCCCCCCTTTTAGGCAGCATTAGACGCCCCCACCAAGCTCTCCCCCCACCCCATAAAAAGCTGACACACACAGACCTTGCCCAAGAGAGACAGACATACATACCGAAAGGCCATATGAAGGAGAGGTAGTGGGCTCCACTGGAGTGCTGTTAGTGCCTTGTTTTGGAGAGAGACAAACAGGAGGCATTAGAGGAGGAGAAGGGACCAGCTTCCACCTGACTCAGGTCATCTTTTGCCAGGCAACGAATTATTTTACACTCCTCCCTGTTTAATTACACCACAGCCAAGAGGTAACATGCAACACAGGTCACTCTCCCCATGGAGAGCCAAATTCCAGAATGGCCCAATTCATTAGGTCTGCACACACACTCTCTTTAAAAAAAATTTAAAAAATAAAGATTTTCATGAATTAAAAGAATGTACAATGTATCTCGCTTTTTTTTTTTTGGTTCAGATTAGACAATAAAGAATGCACTGAAGATACACCTTTTAACACAGAGCATGTGAATCTCACATTACAGGTAGCTCACATCTTGACGCTTATTTTACTTACCTACTGATGGCGGCATTGGAGAGGGTGTGACAGACTGAGGCTGAATCCTGACAAGACAAAGTACTGTTTTGGAGGAACAGGGGGCGGGTGGGTTTGGGGGACTCCCTGGTCCTGAATGGGGTTACTGTGACCCTGAAGGACCAGGTGCACAGCCTGGGAGTCATTTTGGACTCACAGCTGTCCATGGAGGTGCAGGTCAATTCTGTGTCCAGGGCGGCTGTCTACCAGCTCCATCTGGTACGCAGGCTGAGACCCTACCTGCCCGTGGACTGTCTCGCCGGAGTGATGCATGCTCTGGTTATCTCCCGCTTGGACTACTGCACTCTACGTGGGGCTACCTTTGAAGGGGACCCAGAAACTGCAACTAATCCAGAATGCGGCAGCTAGACTGGTGACTGGGAGCGGCCGCCGCCGAGACCCTATAACACCAGTCCTGAAAGAACTACATTGGCTCCCAGTACGTTTCTGGGCACAATTCAAAGTGTTGGTGCTGACCTTTAAAGCCCTAAACAGCCTCGGTCCAGTATACCCGAAGGAGCATCTCCACCCCCATCGTTCACCTCAGACACTGAGGTCCGAGGGCCTTCTGGCGGTTCCCTCCCTGCGAAAAGTGAGGTTACAGGGAACCAGGCAGAGGGCCTTTTTGGTAGTGGCACCCGCTCTGTGGAATGCCATCCCATCAGATGTCAAGGAAATAAACAACTATTTGACTTTTAGAAGACACCTGAAGGCAGCCTTGTTCAGAGAAGTTTTTAATGTCTAATGTTTTATCACATTATTATTATTATTATTATTATTATTATCATCATCATCATTAATTCTGTTGGAAGCCACCCAGAGTGGCTGAGGAAACCCAGCCAGATGGGCAGGGTATAAATAATATTTATTCCCCACTGCCACCTGCGCAAATCAAATCATTGCAGACTTGGCTTTGGGAAGGCAGTGCGTGGGCTCTAGCAGGATCCTAGAGCCCTCCCATCTCCATCCCCAAGCTGGGAACGTGTTAACTAGGCTTCGGGACAGAGGCATGAGGGCTCTGGGACACTGCGAGAGCCCTTGCGCTGCCTTCCCAAAGCCAGGTAAGCCAACCTCCACCTTGCCAGGGAAGGAGGACCGTTTGAGAGGTTCCTGACTTCACGCATTTTTCCAAATACGTGTGGACTGCTGGAACTGAACCCTCACACAAGATGTGAGTTACCTGGAGTTCAGTTGTGTGGTGGCAAGGGGAGGGGCACACATGTGACCCTATTTATGGCAGTGGGAGGGGAGGTCGAGCAGCCGACACAACTGCAGAGCAGGTAAACTTTTGCCATCTCTGCATTTGCTGCTGCTCTCCCTTCAAGGAGAGAAGAGGTCATCCGCCCAGGGCCCACCCCCACTGACATGCAGAGAGGAGAGATTGATTTGTTACTTACTACATAAAATGTTTCACACTGACTTCTAACTGTAAACGCATACGTAATAAGAAATTTAAAACAGCATTGAAAAGTGTCCAGTCTGTGTCCTACACATTATAGTTTTGGCTTCTGCACAGCAGAGGTTTACAGTGCACCCAACCGTACACCATGTACCCATGAGCCACATTCGCACATTTGTTGCACTGCAAACAAACACTGCAGAAAGCTGTTGCCAGAGCATGTATCAGTGATGTGCACACATGGCGAAACAAATAGCACCTCACACGCTACGGTCTCTAGGGAATGGGGGGTGTCAGGGTTTGAGTTTTATTTCTTACCTGCTGGTTAGTAGGTGGGGGTATTGCTTTTGCTGAGGCATCCAGGAGTTATTTATTAAGTCTATCATGTGCCTGGAAGAGCAAACCTTGGACTGCTTGAGGGAAGCATCAGAGAGCCCAATTCCGGTGGTCATGGACAAGCGGAGATTTGACACTGGATTAAGGGTGAACCAGTTGAGGAGAGCTCAGTTCAGACCTTTGGAGTCTGGACTGTGGCACAGGCAAATACAGCCTGTTCTGACCCTTTTTTCCATCTCAAGATTTGGTGGTGGCTATGGTGGCACTGGGGACGCGGGTGGCGCTGTGGGTTAAACCACAGAGCCTAGGTCTTGCCGATCAGAAGGTCGGCGGTTTGAATCCCCGCGACGGGGTGAACTCCCGTTGCTCGATCGCAGCTCCTGCCAACCTAGTAGTTCGAAAGCACATCAAGTGCAAGTAAATAGGTACCGCTCCGCTCCGGCGGGAAGGTAAATGGCGTTTCTGTGCGCTGCTCTGGTTCGCCAGAAGCGGCTTAGTCATGCTGGCCACATGACCCGGAAGTTGTCTGTGGACAAACGCCGGCTCCCTCAGCCAGTAAAGCGAAATGAGCGCCGCAACCACAGAGTCATCCGTGACTGGACCTAATGGTCAGGGGTCCCTTTACCTATGCCAGCTTGACCTTGGGTCTCTGGGTGCTGCTTGAAAATGCCAGGTTGGTCCATAATAAGATGTCCCTCACCCATAATTTAATCAAGGATGAAGAAGCCAATGGGGCATCTATAACTAAGGCCTAGGTGGGGCAGCAGTATGGGGTTGGCCTCCCCCAGCAATGCTCCCTGAGTACCAAGTGTACCTCCAGGGTGCGCTTGGGGGCTGGCAGGGGGGGCAGTCACTGTTACTGCCCAACCGATTCTCTACCTGAGCTATCAAACATGGTTTCAGACCTGGCATTGTGTCCCTCAAGACTGTTATCAACTTGGAAGATGTCAACATTCACCACCAATCACGTATAACACGTATGGTGTTATACGGTACCAGCAGCCACTCCCAGTCACCAGTCTGCCAGCCACATTCTGAATTAGTTGTAGTTTCAGAGTCACCTTCAAAGGTAGCCCCACATAGAGCCCATTTCAGTAGTCCAAGAGGGAGATAACCAGAGCATGAACCACTTTGGCAAGGCACTGTGTAAACAGGTAGGGTCTCAGCCGGCGTACCAGATGGAGCTGGTAGACAGCTGCCCTGGGCACAGAATTCACCTGCACCTCCATGGACAGCTGTGACTCCAAACTGACTCCCAGGCTGAGAACCTGGTCCTTCAGGGGCACAGTTACTCCATTCAGGACCAGGGAGTTTTCCAAACCTGTCCGCCCCCTGTCCCCCACCCAAAACACTACTTCTGTTTAATGACAGCCCAACTAGTCCTCAGGCTCTGCACTGTTCATGCGGGATCTTCATCAATGACTCGTGATGCGGAGACAGGTGCATTTCAGAAAGGTCCAGACCTCCACCTCCTCCAGAAGCCTTCACTTACAGAACTAAGCCCATGGCTTTCAACGTCTCCTGGGACAGGTGTGGTTCTTGTTGAGACAGTTCTTTCTCTGAGAGCTGTGCCTGTGGAGTATTTCGCATGTTGTGCTGATCAGAATGTTTTACCTGAACTGATGAAGCTATATAGCGAAACCTGTGAGTAATCCGGGGGACAGGTCTTCTTCATTCTTCTCATGTGCCACTTGTGTTGATTTCGGCTGGATGGTGATGTTGCAAGACTCATATAAATATTCTTCATCTACTACTCTGTTTCCCCTTTTTTAATACGTAGTCATAAAGTAAGCCATGGCAGGGTTTTTTTTACCTTTGTGAGAAGTAAGACGTACCCCAAAAGTAAGCCGTGGTCCCGCCACAGGGGGAGGCTGTACCGTACCATACTGACGTAATAAAAATAAGACATCCCCCCGAAAATAAGCCATCCTGTGTTTTTTTGAGGAAAAAAAATTATAAGGCGGTGTCTTAAAAAGGGGGAAAGACGGTATTACATCCATGAGATTTTTGCTTTTAACTGTTGAAGAACTCTATCTATTCACCATTCACTAATTGTGAACGTTTTGTTGGCACCAAGATTTTGTTTCTATACCCAACCTGTTGCTGAATGGTTCAGTTACGTGAACATTATACATTCTGTTATATCACTTATATATGGCTTTGTTAATCATGTGGCTTAATTGAAGGACTATTAGTTTTTCAGAAGAGTATTCCAGTAAATCTTTTATTACATTTTCAGCCATTGTGTGGTGGTTTTGGTTGTTTATGGTTCATATTATCACCACAGTGATACTTTATGCTCTTTGTGGTTCTTGTTGAGACAGTTCTTTCTCTGAGGCATTCAGTTTCCATTTCAGACTGGGTACTGCCCAGGAACCAGAGGATGCATGGTGGAGCAACCTGGTTTGTGCCTTCTCTCTTGCGTTTCAGGGAATCCACACCCACCGAGCTGGGGAGGGCACAGGTGAGTCAGCCAGAGCTCACTCCTTGAGCCAAGGGAGCCAGAGGCACGCCCTGAAAGTGCTTTGCAACTGACAGGTGAAGCCTACAAAAACACTTCAAGGAAGTCCAAAGTGGCTCTGACACATTCCTAGAAAAAGGAGCTCCGTTCTGCTTTCTGGGATGTTCTGTCATCTTTCCTTCAAAACTATTTCAGGATCAAGAGGAATCCAAAGACCTATACACCCTTAAAATGAATCCTAGCAAGAAGGGGGCATGATTTTGACGCCCAAAATGAATTTGCTTAAAGGAATTTGCCCCCCCCCCCCTTTTTGCAAATTTCAAACTTAAATATTCTTCAGACACTCTACATCTGTATTTGTACTAATAACCATTTTTTGACAATCCATGCTATTTTGATAGAATCTCAACATTTAGTAGTTGCTATCCAATAGGATTCTACTGCTGACATGCAACACTGTTTGGCAAGATATGGCATCTAATGGTGTTTTATATTGAATAGTATCTGAAGGCTGACACAGCGTCAGAGCAAGCCGATCGGGCGCCTGGGCGGTGTGCGTGCCCTGCACCCAGGGGTGAGCAGGGCGAGCCGGGGCAGGATGCTCTGTGGGGCCTCCGAGGAGTCTGCCTGCCTCCTCCCACTCAATCAATCTTTATTGCGGTCATAGACCAGAAAAAGAACAATACAGCAATAAAACAGTTCGGATCTTAAATATCATCTATGTGCTAAAATCACATTTAAAATTCATAATCATGTTTTATCTTTAAAATTTGGTGAGAAATTTCGCCAAATATTTTCAGTTTAATATCATTCCTAAGGGATTAACTGGCGACTTTATCTCTGTTGTTGGTTGATGTCACGGCCTGTCTTAATCTTGACGCGAAGTAGCAGAATTTAGCTACATTCTTAGTAATCTCTGAATTAGTGTCCGCTAATAAATATCTAGTAAATGTTTCAGTTGATCGCCCCGGTAAATTCTTTAAGAGGGGTTCAATTAACTCCTTCCTCGTATCTCGATACAGTGTGCAATACAGGAGGACATGCCCAATAGATTCGATTTCATTATTAGCACAAGGGCATAGTCTCTGTTCTATCGGGATCTGAAGATATCTCAGTTAATAGCGCCGAGGGTAGAGCGTTAAAACGGGCCCTTGTGAAAGCCCACCGATATCTTGGATTTTCTAACGTTTTTAAATATTTCGCCTCCTCCCACTCAGGCACCCTACAGCTGGGGGGGAGGCAGCGGGTGGACCGTTTGAGCAGAGCGGAGCCTGCGCGTGCCCAAGCCACTGAGTCTCTCCCAGGAGAGACGCATGGCTCGGGCACGCTGCAGGCCCCGCGGTGAGTGGCACCCGGCATTTTGTCACCCCTCTCAGTGGTGACACCCGGGGCGGCCCGCCCCCACCACACACCCCTTCCTCTGCCCCTGGGCTGACATTCAGTAATACCTAGAAACTTAAGGGTCCCTAGGTATGAATGGCTTCCCCTGCCCCCGGCTGCCCCCCAAAAGGTTAAGCTATGGCAGGCTTGCATTTAACCCATCGACCAGGAATTCCATGCAGGTGAGTGGCTAGAACAGAAGCCGAGTAAAGGGGACACTGCCCCACCACCACCACCACCAACTTGTTTGGTTCAAAACATGTTTCTTTATGAGCTTGAGGAATTCAGCACCCCGCTAACATTACCATTCCATCACGCCAAGCAATTTGGCTTGCCAGACAGAACAATCCCCTCCCCCTCCTCCCAATGCGCTGTTCTGGGTGCTCTCCCAATTTCCACAGAGCCAATTTTAGGGGGGTGCAGTGGGTGCAAGGGGGGGGGGAAAGCACCATTGCACAAGCAGAAGCCCTTGCTGTTGGGACTCGATTTGTTGAATCCCACCCTGTGCTTCCATGCGGGGGGGGGGGGGCTTCCCCTCTAGCCAGTACGAAAACACAGGCTTCTAGCTGCTTAGCAGGCTCTTTTCTTTTTTAAGGCATGTCAGTAACTTTTATTGCTTCTTTGCACAGTTGACTCATGGCAGGTTTCCAGAGGGCCAGGCAGAAAAGAGTACAGAGAAATGAATTTACACTTCCCCTTTGTACTGTAAACTAATTTCTACACGGACACAACCCTCTTCCCTCTCCATTCTCCTTCCAGAGAAATAAACGTCATTATTGGGGTCCAAGGACACATTGCAGCCAGGGGTGTATGAAGTGGGGGGGCGGAAGGGGCATGCCACTCGGGGGGGGTGACAAGATGGCCCCTGCCTCTCCCCAGCTGTAGAGCGGCTGAGGGTGCACGCAGTCAGTATGGGCGCTTCTCGCACAGCGACCGTATGGGCTGCCGCGCATTGCGCACTCTGTATGGGATTCTGCACATGCACTGTATGGATGCGCACCCCGTACGGATGTCGCGCGTGCGCTACTGGGCAGCTCATCCTGCGATGGGTGCCGGAGGGGGTTCCTCCACCACTGATTGCAGCCAGACAAAAAACACTCAAGGAAGATGTGAAGCAAGGTAAATGAGGGTTGGGGAAGAAGTTGTGGCTGGGGAGGGAACATGGCCTGGGGAGAGTTGTAAGGGCCAGAGATACAGTGGTACCTCTGGTTAAGTACGCTTCAGGTTAAGTACGCTTCAGGTTAAGAACTCCGCTAAGAAAGGAAATCGTGCTCTGGCGGCGCAGTGGCAGCAGGAGGTCCCATTAGCTAAAGTGGTGCTTCAGGTTAAGTACGCTTCAGGTTAAGAACGGACCTCTGGAACAAAGTACCGTATTTTTCACTCTATAAGGCGCACCTGAGCATAGGACGCACCTAGTTTTTAGAGGGGAAAAGCCCCATTTTTTTGAGGATCAGCTCAAATTCCTGTAGCTTCTTTTGCAAAGGAGAAAAGCCCAATTTTTTGAGGATCAGCTCAAATTTCTGCAGCTTCTTTTGCAAAGGAGAAAAGCCCCATTTTTTGTGGATCAGCTCAAATCTCTACAGCTTCTTTTGCAAAGGAGAAAAGCCCCATTTTTTGAGGATCAGCTCAAATTTCTGCAGCTTCTTTTGCAAAGGAGAAAAGCCCCATTTTTTGTGGATCAGCTCAAATCTTTACAGCTTCTTTTGCAAAGGAGAAAAGCCCCATTTTTTGAGGATCAGCTCAAATTTCTGCAGCTTCTTTTGCAAAGGAGAAAAGCCCCATTTTTTGAGGATCAGCTCAAATTTCTGCAGCTTCTTTTGCAAAGGAGAAAAGCCCCATTTTTTGAGCATCAGCTCAAAGTTGTTGAGCTTACTTTGCAAAGGGAAAAACCCCTATTTTATGGGATTCAACTCACAGTTCTGCAGCTTCAGTAAAGGGAGCCATTTCTACAGTTTCCAGACAGATAATCTAATCAGCCAGTCACATGTCGCTGGGGAAACAGCCTCCCTCTGCAAGGGGGCGGGGCTGGAATCTCCCTTATCTCTCTCCCCGATCATTTGCTGAGCAGCTGTTCAGCGGGCTTCCTTTCAACACCCCCTTCTCTCTTTTTTAAAAAAAAGCACGATCTGCTTTTGCCCCTGGGCAGTTCAGCTCCAGGGACCACACATTCGCTCCATAAGACACACAGACATTTCCCCTTACTTTTTAGGAGGAAAAAAGTGTGTCTTATGGAGCGAAAAATACGGTACGCTTCAGGTTAAGAACGGACCTCCGGAATGAATTAAGTACTTAACCCGAAGTACCACTGTATAGGCCAGTACACACACAGACACACCATTCTGGTCACTTTTCCTCTGTTTGCAACAGCGAAGGGAGCACTCACCTTGACACAAAGTGGGCTGTAAGCAGGACTGGAGAGAGACTGCCAGAAGGAATCCAAGCTGTTTCAAGCGAGCCATCACCCTCCTCCCCAGCCAGGAGTGGGGGCAAGGGGAAGGCAGAGGTTTCCCTGCTGCCTCCGCCAAGGAAGGAAGGGAAGCCACAGGCCAAGGGGCTCCCTTTACCCCACAGCTGCCTCCAAAACGCTTCCGCCGGTATAAAGTCCTGCAATATGCGATGGTGGAGTTAAAGGCCTGGAATTTTTAAAGAGAGAGAAAGGAAATCTGTGATACTCCAAAATCTACGGCTACTTCTGCTACCTGCATTTGCAGGGATGGAAAACCTGCACCCACCCAGACGTTGCCGGACTCCAGCTCCTACCGTGTTTCCCCTATTTTAAGACACCGTCTTATATATTTTTTCCCTCAAGAAAACACACTATGGCTTATTTTGAGGGGATGTCATTTTTATTATGTAAGCATGCCTTGGCAAGGCCACGCTCGAGTTTTGGGGCTGCGAAGGAAGGGACAGGCGCGGAGCTCTTTGCTTGCTTGCTGGCAGCGGAGGGAGAATCCAAGCTGAGCTTTGAGGAAACGGGCACCAGAGAGACCCGCTTTCGCTGGGCACTCTCTCCTGCTCCTCTGCCGCCGCCTTCCCTCCTCAAAACTCAACAGAAGCCTTGTTTTCCAAGGGGCCTCTTGGGTGATGCGCGGGGCATTTTGTCGTGGCGACGAGCAGGGAAAGCCCGTGCCGCCTTCCCTCTCCGCCATGGCGGCCGCCCCGTGTGCTCTGCGCCGAGCGGAGTTGGGCGAGCGCAGGGGCGAAGAGACCTTCGGAGTGCCTTTGTCGCGCCCGCTGCCCCTTCCTGTGCACCCTGCTCTGCAGAGTTCCTGAGCGCTGCTTCTGGGGCTGACTGGTTTTGGTGGCGGGACTGGACGCCCAGCCCCGCCTTTTCCTTGGTGCCCTCCAGAACTGTGCCTATCACTATGGCTTATTTTCGGGGTACGGCTTATATTTCGCAAATGCAAAAAAATCCTGCTATGGCTTTTTTTATGACTAAGTCTTAAAATAGGGGAAACAGGGTAGCATCCCCCTCCCAGCAAGCCTGACGACCTGGAAATTATTTATTTCATTTTATTTATACCTCACATTTGAGGAAAACTTGCCTGAAAAGGCAAAGTTTCAAAAACTACCAATAGATATGAACTGTTTTAAAAGCAGTGCAGTGGTACCTTGGTTGTCAAACTTAATCTGTTCCGGAAGTCCGTTCCAAAACCAAAGCGTTCCAAAACCAAGGCGCGCTTTCCCATAGAAAGTAATGCAAAACGGATTAATCCGTTCCAGCCTTTTAAAAACACCCCCTAAAACAGCTATTTAACATGAATTTTACTATCTAACGAGACCACTGATCCATACAATGCTCCTATTCTTCTCCTTAGTGTATGTGTGGGGTTTTGTGTCAGCGTCACTTGTGTGGGTTCTCTTACTTGTATTCGCTTGTTGTATTTCCTTGGTGGTGAGAGAGGTTGGGGGTGGCCTAAGGTGTCGTTGGTTGTCTGTGTTCACACAGGTTTCCCCAGAAAAACAACAAGCAAGGAATGGGAATTCAGAAGGGGCTGAATTCTCGGAAGTGGCAAGTGTCCTCCATGAGGAGTCATGGCGGGTGGCGCTGTGGGTTAAACCACTGTGCTGCTTGGGCTTGCCAATCGAAAGGTCGGTGGTTCGAATCCCCGCAACGGGGTGAGCTCCCATTGCTCAGTCCTAGCTCCTGCCAACCTAGCAGTTCGAAAGCACAAAGTGCAAGTAGATAAATAGGTACCACTCTGGCGGGAAGGTTTCCGTGCACTGCTCTGGTTTCGCCAGAAGCAGCTTAGTCATGCTGGCCACATGACTTGGAAAAGCTGTCTGTGGAAGTGGACAAACGCCGGCTCCCTTGGCCTTTAAAGTGAGATAATAATATATAATAATAATAAGAATGTATTATTTGTACCCCGCCCATTTGGCCGGGTCTCCCCAGCCACTCTGGGCGGCTTCCAACAAATATCAAAATACATTGAAATATCACAGATTAAAAACTTCCCTGAACTTCCCTAAAAACTTCAGGTATTTTCTAAATGTCAGGTAGTTGTTTATCGCTTTGACCTCTGATGGGAGGGCGTTCCACAGGGCGGGCGCCACTGTGCATTGCAACCCCAGAGTCGTTCGCAACTGGACTTAATTGTCCTTTACCTTTACTCTGGCCCCTAGAGTCACTTACAGATTTCATTTTCCAGGTGCACACCGAAGGCACGCCATTTTAGGTGCGTCCGGTATGTACATGACCGCACACACATGCATTGCGCCGACCCCGGAAGCGACCCAAAAACATCACAAAAAGGGGCGGAAGTGACATGGGGTGTTTGCAGGCTTTTTCAATAGGTGTTCCGAGAATACCCAAGTTCACACAAGCGCACAATGACCTGGAACACAACTGCAGTGCAAACAGGGAGTTGCCTCTACTTTAAAATGTAAGGCATACTTGCAAATGTGTGTGTGTACAGGTCCACTCATCAGGGAGCCAGAACTAGCTGCTCCTTCCTGTCCAATGTACCCACGGATGGCATGTCAGTTTAAGACAGGCCCCAAGTGAGCTTGCAAGGTCTATGCTAACAACACTCCCCAAGTGGATCTGTGAAAGAGAGCAAGTCCAAGCAGCTCAGCAAGAACCAGCTAGACCAATTATCAGGGTCATAATGACCTTTTTCCTGTTCTGCCTTTTTCCCCCTAGGGACCAAGCACCACACCCTGCAGCTATAGCTATTAAAAATAGGGACTGTGTATTTTTCTTACTCACTACACTAAGGAATAGTGCGTATTAAATTTGCTCCTGTTATATAATAACAATCTGTAGCGTTTCTTGCATAAAGTCTTTTGTCATGCTTTGTTATAGGGATGGAGAATCTGTGCCCTTCCAGAGGCTGCTGTACCCAAACTCCCATCAGCCCCAGCCAGCAAGGGATGATGGGAGTTCTAGTCCAACAACATCTGGAGGGTCCACGGCTTCTGTTAATAATAAGATGGGGATGAGGGTGGCACTGTGGTCTAAACCACTGAGCCTCTTGGGCTGGCAGATTGGAAGGTCGGCAGTTCGAGTCTGCACGACAGGGTGAGCTCTGTCCCAGCTCCTGCCCATCTAGCAGTTCAAAAGCACTCCAGTGCAAGTAGATGAATGGGAAACACTGGCCTGTGAGCACTCCAACTCAGGATGAAAGGGAGAAACGTGCTAAGAGGAAGGCATGTTTGGCAAACCCTCACCGTGATCAACTCCTTCCCGGAAACCTATGTTCCCACTGTGGAAGGACGTGTGGATCCAGAATTGGCCTCCACTTACAGACTCACTGTTAAGATAGTGTTCATGGAAGACAATCTTACTCAACTATCAGTGATTGCCAAAAAAGAAGAAAAAGAAGGACAGAAGAAGAAGAAGAAGAAGAAGAAGAAGAAGATTCTGTTGCCACCAAAGTCCACCCAAAGCAACCCTGTGTGAGACTTCTCCATCCATGTGATTACCAGGGCCTCTTGACACATTACACTATCAAGATAATCCAAGCGGAATGAGCAGGTGTTCAAAAATGTGTACCTCATTTAGGTATACTTGTTGGAGACCCAGGACTGGCTGCAACTCATTTTTCAGAAGACACACAGTGTTGGGGCGCAGAGTGGGAGAAACCTCAGAGTTGTTGCTGGGAAATGTGTGAAATGGCAGGCAGTGGAGCCAAGCTGACAAAGGGTTGCAATCTTTTCATGTTTATTTTGAAATATGTCCCACTGAAACCTATGAGTTAACTTCCATTAGCATAGCATGGTGGTTCAGTAGCTGAGCTATGAACCAGAAAACCCCAGTTTGGATCACTTCAGGCAGGAACTCTTTGGCTGGGCTTTAGGCAAGCCACTCATTGATCTGTCCATGCACAGAGGGGTAATAACACAGGCCTACATAACATAATATAGGGACGTGGGTGGCGCTGTGGGTTAAACCACAGAGCCTAGGGCTTGCCGATCAGAAGGTCGGCGGTTCGAATCCCCGCAACGGGCTGAGCTCCCGTTGTTCGGTCCCTGCTCCTGCCAACCTAGCAGTTCGAAAGCACGTCAAAGTGAAAGTAGATAAATAGGTACCGCTCTGGCAGGAAGGTAAACGGCGTTTCCGTGCGCTGCTCTGGTTCGCCAGAAGCGGCTTAGTCATGCTGGCCACATGACCTGGAAGCTGTAAGCCGGCTCCCTCAGCCAATAATGCAAGGTGAGCCCGGACCTAATGGTCAGGGGTCCCTTTACCTTTACCTTTACATAACAAAGAGTTGCAAAACTGACCCAGATTAAGCTTGGAACACTCCAAGGCAATGCGATATAAATGCACATAAAGGCAACAGATTAGCATGTAAATGATGCTGCCTAGAGGGGTAACAATGGACTTTCCTGGATTTCGAAGAGTTGAGTTCACCGGGTTGCCTCTGGCAAAACACATTCTCAGCCTAAACCTCACCTCAAGGAGGTTGTGGGGAAATATAAAGTGACACAGGCCCTATCATCATCATCATCATCATCATTATTATTATAGGGTTATACTGTAATTTAATGCTCAAACCTTCAGGGTTGGGCGGGGAAAGAGGTCTAAAAATAGCCAGCTTGCATTCACAAGCTGGGGCTAGGCAAGAGTCACCGAGTGACAGAGTTGTTTCACATGATGACGTACCGGTAAGTCCCTGTAAGCAACATCACACTTCCAGACATGGAGGAAGCCAGAGGGAGGGAAGAAAACATGGCAGAGGAACAGAGCTTGGCATTGCAACATCACACAGGAACTGGGAAAGTTGGTTGGTGGAAACACATCAGAAGACAGCGGTTCAGGAGGAACAACGGGACAGATACAGGAACATAATAACTTGAGAAGATCGTGGCTGGATCAGGCCCAAGGGGACCCATCTAGGCCAGCATCCTGTTCCCCCAGGGGCCAACCAAATGTGACAATGGGAAACTTGCAAGCAGGATCTGAGCGCAAGAGCAACTCTCCCCTCCTGTGGTTTCCAGCAACTGGGATTCAGAAGCATGGCTGCCTCCGACTGTGAAGGCGGAGCAAACCCAAGACTTTCCCATTTCTCCCGGGGAGACCAGGGTTCAAATCCCCACTTGGCCAGGAAGCTCACTAGGTGTGGCCTTGGGAGCCAGCCCCTGCCTCTCAGCCTACCTCGAAGGGTCGTTGTTGGGATTAAATGAGGAGCGGGGGCGGGGGAACCATGCCGGCCACCTTGAGCTCCTCAAAAAACAAGTTTCAGGTAGGTAGACGTGTTGGTCTGCCATAGTCAAAACAAAATAAAAAAAAATTCCTTCCAGTAGCACCTTAGAGACCAACTAAGTTTGTTCACATATTTATTATTTCACACCTGGGCAGGATCTCTCTTCCTGGCTCAACTTCCCCCACTTTTGGCAAGCAGCCCAAAGCAAAGTGGGGAGTCTTGTTGGACAACCTTTAAGCAGGACTCGCTGCCTCCCCCCCCCCCGCCCCACTGTTTCCACCCACCTACCTTTTTTGAAGTATTGTACCCAAGCTTTTCCAAGATACCCTCTTTGACTAGAGTTTCATGCTGTACTATTTTCTGGTTTGTTGTTGTTATTTCTGTAGGACACCCTGGGAATGCCAGCAACACTGAAGGGGTAGCTATGCATTTTCAAAAATAAGAAAACATACAAACATACCTGTCAAAACAAAATAATCCCCCCCCTTCCAGTAGCACCTTAGAGACCAACTAAGTTTGTTATTGTGGGACGCGGGTGGAGCTGTGGTCTAAACCACTGAGCCTAGGGCTTGTCGATCAGAAGGTCGGTGGTTCGAATCCCCGCAACGGGGGGAGCTCCCATTGTTCGGTTCGCTGCTCCTGCCAACCTAGCAGTTTGAAAGCACGTCAGGCTTAGGAATAGGGATCATTGGTTCAGGCTTAGGAATAGGGATCATTGGTTCTTGCAACCACCGATAGAAACTTTGCCACTGCTAATGTTCTGTCATTTGTCCAGTCTTCCAGTAGGAACCTGACATATTAGTAAGCCTCTGATTTTTCCGGGAAAGGTACTAGCAAGGGTAATATCAGTTCAGCCCTGGCTTGCTCGAATTTCACACAGTGCAGCAAAATATGTTTTATAGAGTAAATGTCTTGGGCACATGAGCATAGTCTGTCCTGGTATGGAACTCCTGCTTTTATTTAAAATGTATCTCTGGGTTATTTGTGGGGCATAGGAATTCATTCATACATATTTTTCAAAATATAGTCCGGCCCCCCACAAGGTCTTCAGGGACAGTGGACCGGCCCCCTGCTGAAAAAGTTTGCTGACCCCTGTAAATCTAGCACTTCATTGGTGCCTTCCGTTTTCAGAAGATTTCCCCACACACGGTAATCTTCCACACACAAACAAAAACACACCAGCACCCCACCAGTTTCGCAGCAGAACATTTCAAACTGAACATTCCCCAGATTACTGGTTCAGTGGGAGTGCATGTCGAGCACTGCTCCATTTCCAGCGCTGGAAACAAAACTGCAGCATTGCATAATAGTCATGTCGGCAGGAATTTTAATTTACTGAGTCAGATCCATCCATCGTCCACCCAAGCCTGCAACAATACCACGAGATGTGCCTCGCAAGTTCACCAGCAAGACACATCTGGCAGCCACAACCGTCAACACAAAAGGTTGCCTCTTGTAGTTACTGTGTCTGCTACCCATCAGTGAATCAATCTAATCCTTTTCTAAAAGCTTTACCGCGTCCTGTGGCGATGAATTCTTTTGCTTAATCGCACATTGGAGGGGATCCAAAGGGCTGCTTTTGGTATACTCATGGGCTTCGATGTGCTCCCCCCACCATGGGATTTTTGCCTCCCCCCACCACCACCACTTGGAACTGCGTAGACAGACACACTTGCACAAACCATCGCCACCACATTACAAGCGGCTCTCGCAAAGATCTGGAGGGCCCCAGGTTGGCGAAGGCCGATTACCTTAATGGCCTTATAGCACCTAACAACTGTGGAGATAATTGGGGAGTCAGCTATTTCGCCTCTTGCTCTGCTCAAGAGCTTCCCAAGGGGCATCTAACTGGCCACAATACTAGACTAGCTGGGCCTTTGATTAATTAATTAATTTTATACCAATATGGTTAAAATTTCTATAAAAGAAAATAAAAATGCAAGTAGCATGCAATAAAATTGCCTAAAAATTAGACAAAAAAATAACACAAATAAAACTGAACTTTGTACAAAGCGATTCTTTGTGGGGGGGGGAATAAAGGGACGCAGGTGGCTCTGTGGTTTAACCCACAGCCAATCAGAAGGTCAGCGGTTCGAATCCCTGTGACGGGGTGAGCTCCCGTTGCTCGGTCCCAGCTCCTGCCCACCTAGCAGTTCAAAAGCACGTCAAGTGCAAGTAGATAAATAGGAACCGCTCTGGCGGGAAGGTAAACAGCGTTTCCGTGCGCTGCTCTGGTTCGCCAGAAGCGGCTTTGTCATGCTGGCCACATGACCCGGAAGCTGTACGCCGGCTCTCGGCCAATAAAGCGAGATGAGCGCCGCAACCCCAGAGTCGGACATGACTGGACCTAATGGTCAGGGGTCCCTTTGCCTTTACCTAAAGCTAGAGTTATTGGGATTGTCTGAACTGTAATCTGAGGTAACTCTTTAAAAACCTTCTCCCAAAATTGTTCTATTTATGGACATTCCCTCCACATATGTTGGTATGTACCTATAATTTAGCATCCTCTCCAACATGACGAGGAGCTATTGGGCTTTATATAAGATAGGCACCTTGGTGCTATCATATGTAAGAGCAAACATTCACATTGTATTTTGCTCCTTGCCTGGGACTCCTATGCAAGACATCCTTGCAGTTTCAAATTCCTTGGCAAAGAGAAGACTAGGTCAGAAAGGCAGCTTCAAGACAAAGACTCATTCCCATGACCTTTGGCAGGTTTCTGTGAGTCATCTTTCAAAATGGGAGGTGATACCAATTCTATAGAAGCATGACAAGCTCCTTTTACGTTGAGCAGAATAACTGTGTGACGTTGAATCACTGTGTGAGGCTGGATCCTTGTCAGGAACAAATTATTACCATTATTATATATTACGTATTTATTCATGCCCTGCCTTCTTTGCTGACGGGACTCAGATGCTAACACCACATCAATGGTGCAAAGCAAGAAAGCAAACATACCCAGAAAGACTGAGCAAGCACCAGAGCCACATACACCACATCATGCACAAATTGCCCACAAGGCTCACGGCTAGCTAGCCCAAGATGTTTTGCTGCCCGAGATGAAGGACAAGATAGTGACACATCTCACACCCCCAGCTCCACTTACAGAAGCTGGCCAAACTGGCAACTGGATCTTACTTCAACACCAGGGCCAGAAAAAGGTCCTCCACCATGCCCGAGGGCAGCAGGGGGCACAGGGCAGACCATATGGAACACAGGGCTCTCTTTCCCAACTGCCACTCTGTGCTCCCATCATTTGCCCACTGAAGTGCCTGCCCCTCTCTGCCTAATGGTAGGGCCTGGCCAGCCCTGCACAAAATTAGACCAACACCAACAACAGATAGGTAAAGGTAAAGGGACCCCTGACCATTAGGTTCAGTCGTGTCCGACTCTGGGGTTGCGGCACTCATCTCGCTCTATAGGCCGAGAGCCGGTGTACAGCTTCCGGGCCATGTGGCCAGCATGACTAAGCCACTTCTGGCGAACCAGAGCAGCACACGGAAATGCTGTTTACCTTCCCGCCAGAGCGGTTCCTATTTATCTACTTGCACTTTCATGTGCTTTCGAACTGCTAGGTGGGCAGGAGCTGGGACCGAGCAACGGGAGCTCACCTCGTCATGGGGATTTGAACCGCCGACCTTCTGATCAGCAAGCCCTAGGATCTGTGGTTTAACCCACAGCGCCACCTGGGTCCCAAATGTGCTGTTTTTTCCCCATCCCTGAGAGAGAGTATCTCCTAGTGAATAGCAGACAGATTTTTCTTTCTCTGCCCAGATATAGCCTAGCGCAATTTAGGTCAAGAGGTGCCAGTGTGCCAAAGCCGTCAGAGTATTTGGCAAGGTCCCTAGTCTACCAAGAGAATGCAGAGCATAGCTGTCAACCCTCCCTTTTTTTACGGGAAACTCCCTTATTCCAATGCCGTTTCCTGCTGCTATCCCAGATTGTTGATATCCCTTAAATTTCCCGGATTTCAAAGGAAGCAGCTCCTCTCCCTCCCTGCCGGCCAGGGAGGCTCCTCAGCTACGTTGCTGGGCTGCCAATAAGGAGTCTGAGACCGACTGGGGGCGGAGCTTGCATGCCTTGTGCAGCCAGACCCTCATGCCCAACCAGACAGACAGCCTGCCTGCCGTCTATGCGCTCGCTCTTTCGCTCACCCGTTCGTGCACAGCCTCTGGAGCACAGGATGGTGAGGCTACTTGGTGCCATTGCACCGCCCTCGCGGCATCCCTTATTTTCAAATCCGAAAGTTTGGAAAAAATCCCTTATCCGAATGTTGACAGCTATGCAGAGATATACACAAAGGGGAAAACGCTCCCACTTTGATCAGGGGTGGGAGAACCTGTGGCCGTGTTTAGTTAGACTCCAACTCCCATCAGGCCTATCCAGCGCAGCCAACGGTCAGGGATGATGGGAGTTGTAGTACAGCAAACACTTGGAGAACTATAGGTTCCCCAGCTCTGATTTAGATTGGTGGGCATTATGGAAGAGCACCACTGTGGGGAACACCCTGGTAGACTATGCCCCATGTCAGGAAGTGGAAGGTAGTTGCCATTTAGATTTTATGCCTAGATGACTTGGGCTTTCCCTGTAGCCCAGGTGGGTGAGCCGCCATCACCACTGAACTTTTTCCTGCCTGAAATAAACACAACATGGAATAATCCTAAAGTAAATAAAGTTTAACTGCCTGCAAATAGTTACTGAGTGTCTGTCTTTTAATAGCTAGAGGCATACCAGCACCTGTTTATACTCAGTTCAGGAGCTGGTAACTAGAAGGTACAAAATCCCTTTGAACTCAGTACATAGGGAGACATCTAACTCCACTAATAGATACAAAGTTCTGAAACACTTGAGAACTATTTGTATAATATTTCAGCATATGCCAATCCAAGGCATTTTTTAAAACAAACTTTATGAACTCAGGAGGATGTAATTTCTAGTGGGGTTTTTAATAGCAGCAGGTCAAGCAAGAATTCAACTTTTCGAAACACGCAAACAAAGTTCACCTGCTGATTTCTGCCTGTCATCCAACAGTCAAAGGGCCAGGGAGTCACAGAGACCAGGAGAAAGAAGACTAACAGTCCTTCTTCTCAGGCTTGTTCCGTGAGTCACCAGACCCTCAAGAAACATAATTATTTGCCCACAAAAACAGAGCAATACTGCTAGTGAATGTCCGGTCCGAAAAGTTGGAAACCTGGGCATTTATTTACTGTATTTTCCTGTGTATAAGACTACTTTTTAACCCAGGAAAATCTTCTCAAAAGTCGGGTGTCGTCTTATACGCCGGGTCGTATTTCTTATACGGCGAGTATATTCCAAACTCTATATTTTAACTGGAAAAGTTGGGGGTCGTCTTATACGCCCAGTCGTCTTATACGCCGGAAAATACGGTACTCTGAAAACCTGGCTGTACCTGCCAGAAGTATGACATAGCTGTATTAGTCCTAAATGAAGCTTCACCGCTATCTCCAAGGGCCTCTGTCAAGTGAAATGAAGGCCCCAGGAAGGCTGACCCATAAGCAAAACACATCTCAGGAAGTCAGCACGGATCTAACCAGGGAATCAAAGGCGAATGTCAACCAAGAAAGGATTAAAAATAATAATTTGGCGCCATGCATATTTGTCAAATTTGAAAACAAAAAGCAATGGAGGTGTCAGGAGGAACAGCAGCCACCCCAGATATCTGTTCTGGTCTCCATGCTGTGCTTCCAAGTGTGTTCCAAACTGCTGCCATTAACTGCCATTAAGCAAAGCAAGATGGTGCTTTGTTCTTGTTCTCCCAGTTGGCCATTTGGCAACCCTACTGGGTGGCCTAGAACCACCACCAGCTTTCTTGCCATGGGCAGGAACCCAGGGCTTCGCCGGCTGAAATTCCTCCTCCTACCCCATTGTGGTGGTTTTTATGGGCACAGGAGCCCTGCCCTCCTTTGCATATCGCCACCGGAAACCAGGTGGGGTGAATCTAAAGTGCTAGCGAGTTTCCTGCAGGCTATTTCGTGCCACCAGGTTGCAAAAATGAAAATTACAATGCTGAGCTAAGCAGACCTTGGTCTGGCCCAGTAAGGCGCAACAACTCATGTCCTTAAAACTAGGGAAGTGCACACACAAAACATACCCTAGAATTCCTTAGCAGAGTAATTATGTTTTTTAGCTGCCGAAAGGTACTAACAGATACAGCACGGTAAACAGAACACGCACTGACACAATTTGAGGTGTGTTTTTAAAAACGCAACAACACCGAGGAACACACCCGCAGTAGCAAGAAGCCAGCCGGCTCGGGACTATTGCAATCCCAAAGGCCGAAGAATTTCGGGGTTATTCCCAGCCTGCAAGGCCCAGATTGGGGGAGGGGGGGTCAAGAAGGTGCTTCCCCCCACTCTCCCCGGGCTCCCGGCTTGGGTTGCGCTCAGTTCAGGCGCGCTGCTTAATGGTTAACTCGGCCGCTTAGGAAGCCAAAGTCACCGCGAGCAACTCTCCTCTTCGCCCTCCCTCGGCCCCGCAAACCGGCTCTCCTCCGGCGCCTCTTCGCAGAGGCCACGGAAAGCTGCCTCGGTTTCCCCTCGAGCAGGAGAGGTAGATGCGGGGGAGGAGGAGGGAAGAGGAAGAAAAGGGAAATCACTTTCTCCCCCGCACCAGATCCGGGGCAGAGCAGAAGCGCCCCCTTCCCAGGAGGCTGCGGACTGCAGACGCTTTCTTGCTCAGGAAGGAACGGGAAAGTGGAGGTTGGGGGGCTTTGGGGGACTTGGGGGGGCTACAGACATGGGCGTACCCAGGGGGGCAGCTGCCCCCCCTAGAAGGCAGCTGCTGCCCCCCCCTAGAAGCAAAAATGATCAGCGTCTGTTCAAAGCAAACCTGAACGACCATGGCTTGCCCCCCCCCCACCCTAGTTTTGATCCAGGGTACGACGCCCCTGGCTACAGACGCTCCCCATTTGTAGGGAAGTCCGGGCCGGACGGTGGAAGCCGCAAAGGCCCCGGGGGGGGGGCAGGAAAGGTCCAGACCCCAAAGTGGGAAGAAGGGAGCCTCCATTTCCCACTCTACTCTATCCCACCCTACGTGCGCCACGAAAATCGCAAGATCGGCGAAGGAGAAACTAACTCGCGCACACCCGTCCGGCAGGTGTCCCGGGCAAAACTTGCCTCCCTCGCCGTGGGTTGCCGGGCCGCGCGGTGGGGCTCTTCTGGGGCAGGTACCCCCCCAAAAAAAACCATTCCCCCCTCCTCCTCCCAGCCCCGACGCCTCTCACCTGCTCAGCCACCGTCGGGCCCTTCCCGATCCCGGAGCTGCTTGGGCCAGAGCGCTTGTTCCCCCGCGAAGGCGACACGGCGACGGCGCCGCCTCCCGCTCCCGGCCACGTGACCCGCCCAGGTACTTCCCTCCGTGCACCTGAGTCAGGTGAGGCGCCGCCTCCCCGCTTACCTGGCGGCGGCTGAAGCCAGGAGGGCACGGCCTGGACGGCGGCAGCCAGCCAGCCAGCCAACCCGCGGGCTGGAGTTCCCACGAACTGCCCTGCCGGCCTCCTGCCCTGCGAGTGTCCGATCGTCGTGGGCGCTGGCTGCCCTTCCTCGACTATGGCGGCGCCTTGCCTGGGACGTGGTTTCCCGGCTGGAGCCATCGGCGCGCCTGGAGCTGGACGGAGTAGGAAGAGATGGAGGTGGGTCTCTGCCCCGAGGAGCTCAGGACCCAAAATTCCGCACTCGGCAAAGCTACAAAGGGGAGGCAGATGGACTCCCGCAGCAAGTATATTGATAGGTATATTGGGGTGGGGAAGAGATGTTCCCAGATTGAGTTCCAAAATCCTTTATATGTATATATAAATTTATTTATTTGACTTTTCAGATTAAAATTTTACAGTCACACATATCCAAAATCCCCATCAATTGGCTCTGCCGTTTTTAAGTATGCTTGGCAGCTTTTCTTTCTGGCAAGGGTCTGGCATCTTGGCCACACCTATGTTAAATTAGAAATTCTCCAGGAGAAGCTTACAGGTGCAGGACAGAAAAAGATATCACCTGTTGAATTCCACTTGGCAAGAAGCTGATGAAGAAATAAAACAGGGTGGTCCAGTGTGTGGCCCTCAAGGGCTGGGGGTCCAGTTTACTCCTACAGAACGTTCAATAGCAGGTTGATGCACAGAAATGAGCAGGTGAAGGTCTTTATGGCATGGGATTAAGCAGTAGCACCTGCTAAAATCTACACATTGAGTTACTGTGAAAGCCCTAAGTGTATTGGTCAATAAAGAAGATGGTTGTTCTGGTCTTGAGACACTTAAATAAAATGTTTTCCCTTCGAATTCCCTTTTTCATAGATTTTCTATGGGCCAAGTCTCGGTTTTATGTTCCTGCGATAATAGATCGATCGAAACACTTCACCATATAGTATTTATATGTCCTTTATATTGTGTTGTCTGGAAGACTTTACTGTTACCCTTAATCCACAAGTTGCCTGGGCACCCGGCAGATTTTCGCCTGGCCTTTTTATTGCAAGATACAGATCAGCATGTAACTTTACAAATGGCAAAAAATTTAACTTCCGTTTTGACATATAAACGTCATAATGGACTGCTGTTTGGAAGCTGAAAATTCCTTATAGTATCTATTTCTAATTTGTACTCTTTTAAGTTTTACTGGTTCTAATTTTTTAAATCAAATTTACTGTGTATTTGTTCTAGTTCTGTTGTTCTTATGAGCTTAAAGCTGAAATAAAGTGATTGACTTAAATAAAAAACTTCTGCTGCTAAATTTGTGTGCATGCATCAGTCAGGGTTGCCAAGAGATCAGAAGATGACTGTCCTGGCCTGTTGCTGTGCCTTCACCACATTTCAATGTGCTGAAGTCAGCAAGAGAAGTATTTCACTGCATGAAAATGAGCAGTATCACCTAACTGCATTAAGCTACTATTACAAAGCACAGCTGCAGAGATGGGTTGAACAGTTGGCATCTTTGATGTCAGGCTGCTTTCAGACAAGGATGGGACTTTGCTCAGGAGGCAAAGGGTTGCCAACTTTTCAACCTGCTCCTGTAGCTGGGCCTTTAAAAGCCAGTTGATGTGGTGAGCAGGTATTAACTGCCGTGAGAAGTTTCACCGACTTATTTCTGCATGCTAAGCAGCTGTAAAAGGCATGAGAATCGGCCACACGGCTTTGCAGTGGTGGTTGCTGTACACACTTCCTTGAGAGTAATTCTCACAGAACTAAAGCAATACTTTCTTCTGAGTAAACACGCATAGGAGCCAGCTATGCGCTGGGAATCACAAGCGTCTTCATAATGACCAGGGGGCCACTAGATCCCATTCCACTTCTAGTGCTGATAATAGAATCCAAGATTTTTGGCTGCATTTACAAGTCCATTCTGCTCTTTGCCAATAACTCTCAAGTCATATTTCCAACTTTTCATGTTTTAACTCCCCACTTGACACCTGTTAATATTATTTTCTAGTGAAACGTCTCCCCCTAGTGGGAGAAAAATGTACTCTTCGTCACTTGGAAGGTCTGTTGCCAAAAGGGGAATAAAAAGCAAAGGGGCTGGTCTGGTACAACAAAAGCTATCTATCATCCGTTTATCTATCTATCATCTATATCTCACTATCATGTGGCTCTGTATAGGTCAACTAAGTTTTACTCAGAGTGAACCTATTGACATTAATGAATATTACTAAATTAGGTCCAGTAATTTCAACAGGTCTACTCTGAATAAAACTTAATTGAGTACCAACCCAACATATTTATTACAGATTAAGCACTTTTTCAAATCCATGAAGTGGTTGCCTAGGTGAGTGTGTAAACAATGGGAGGCCAAAAAAGTTAAGAAATGTGCGAGACGTTGGTAGGTGTGCCATGAGTGTAGCCAGGATTTATTTTAGGGGGGCAGGCTTTATATGTCTGGCGGGGGAGAAACAAGTTATTTATTTGCTTGCCTCCCCTGGCTACGCCCATGAGGTGTGCCACAGTGCTATGAGGAGCACAAATGTTCTGACCGATCCAATCAAACTCCAATCAGGGTGAGTGTGATGCTTTGGGTGACAAAGTTTCCTAACAAAGAAAAATAATTTTCTTTCAGGAGGTAGCCATTTCCAGGAACTGTTGAGACCAAATCTCCCAGTGTCAAACAGTGTCTATAAGCTTGCCGGAGTCTTCCTTTGGTTCTGATTTTTGTTTTTAAAGGGGTTCAAGTTTGATGACTCAGAACAGGGCTGAGGAACCTGGGGTCTGAGACTGAAACGCTCCCTCGTCTGGTTTCAACCTGTTGCAATATTTCATGTCTGATGGGTGTCCAGTTTTTCTCTGGAGTGGAGGCTGACCTGTTTGGACTATAGAACTGACAGAAAGGCACTGTTTGCTGATGATATCCTGTAACAAACAAGGTGTGCAGGTGAACGGCCTTGTGGTGAATGAACTGGCGGTGTTGCCTGAGTAAATAAGGGGGAACAAAGTTTTTGTACTGGGACTCAATAACAGCTCCGACAAGCCACCTGGGGTAGCCACCCTCCCCTCTTGTTTCACGATTTGACTTGAACATGCAGCTGAGTAAGAATTCCAATAAGCTTATTAAACCCAGATGAAGCAGGGCCTGACCCAATTTTAGATTGGGACTGTCCTGGCACAGAAGATGTTTCCCTTTGCCCCAAATTGGGAGTAGTTCAGCTACCTGCAGTTTCCATTGTATTTTTAATGTTACACGCACACACTAATCAGGGAAGGCTATTGTGCTACCCAGGGACATACCAAAATGTTTTCTGCACTAGAAAGTTATTCTGCTCCCTCTTCTGTTTATTAACAGAGGGTATAATCTGCCAGGAAGTTCTCGCTGAAACGAACAGGAGCTGTACAGGAACATGGTAGCAGCAAAGCTGTTAAGAGCAAGGCAGCCCGGGCGGCTGAGTACCCAGATGCAACCACAATGTCTCTTTTGGGGGCAGCAGGGATGTCAATCAGAGGGGTAGATATCAGGCTGTAATTATCAAAGGGTGGCTACAACCTGGCATAATAATAATAATAATAATAATAATAATAATAATAATAATATAATAATAATAAATTTATTATTTGTACCCCGCCCATCTGGCTGGGTCTCCCCAGCCACTCTGGGCGGCTTCCAGCAAACATTAAAATACATTAACACATCACAGATTAAAAACTTCCCTAAACAGGGCTGCCTTCAGGTGTTTTCTAAATGTCATGTGGTTGTTGATTCCTTTGAGCTCTGATGGGAGGGTGTTCCACAGGGTGGGCACCACTACCAAGAAGGCCCTCTGCCGGG
Organism: Darevskia armeniaca; assembly: GCA_034641395.1. Lineage (NCBI taxonomy): Eukaryota > Metazoa > Chordata > Lepidosauria > Squamata > Lacertidae > Darevskia > Darevskia armeniaca. Next base: position 168,637 of record JAWWNF010000386.1, on the reverse strand, counting down.
TTCCCTGTAGCTTTGCTTCTCACAGTGAGGGAACCGCCAGAAGGCCCTCGGCACTGGATCTCAGTGTCCGGGCTGAACGATGGGGGTGGAGACACTCCTTCAGGTATACAGGACCGAGGCTGTTTAGGGCTTTAAAGGTCAACACCAGCACTTTGAATTGTGCTCGGAAACGTACTGGGAGCCAATGTAGATCTCTCAGGATCGGTGTTATGTGGTCCCGGTGGCCACTCCCAGTCACCAGTCTAGCTGCCGCATTTTGGATTAATTGCAGTTTCCGGGTCACCTTCAAAGGTAGCCCCATGTAGAGCACATTGCAGTAGTCCAAGCGGGAGATATCTAGAGCATGCACCACTCTGGCGAGACAGTCTGCGGGCAGGTAGGGTTTGCACTAGAGTTTGCATTTAAGGCCAAAGGTATTGCAGGGATTTGGGTGGTGCTGTGGGTTAAACCACAGAGCCTAGGGCTTGCTGATCAGAAGGTCGGTGGTTCGAATCCCCGCGACGGGGTGAGCTCCCGTTGCTCGGTCCCTCCTCCTGCCAACCTAGCAGTTCGAAAGCACATCAAAAGTGCAAGTAGATAAATAGGTACCGCTACAGTGGGAAGGTAAACGGCGTTTCCGTGCGCTGCTCTGGTTCGCCAGAAGCGGCTTAGTCATGCTGGCCACATGACCTGGAAGCTGTATGCCGGCTCCCTCAGCCAATAATGCAAGATGAGCGCCGCAACCCCAGAGTCGGTAACAACTGGACCTAATGGTCAGGGGTCCCTTTACCTTTACCTATTGCAGGGTTTGGCCTACCGAATATGGCACACGAATGGGAGAGCTGTATGAAACCTTTGCAGATGTCTTTGGGGTTGTTAATATTGTGTGGCCAGAGTGCATGGGGTCATAAGGACACACACACAGGTCCCTTCGCAGAATAGAAGACACAGCGGAGACTGTCGTGCTTTATGAAATAGGGTTTATTCGCCTATTTACACCTTCCGTCTGCATGGAGGGAGTCCAGGTCTTTTAGCATGGCTCACAGCAGTGCTGGGAACCTTTCATCTTTTCCTTGAAGATGGATCTCAGCTCTACTTCCTCCTCCTCCTCCTTCCCAGAAGCATCTTGCTCTCCCCCCAGAGCAGTTACCCTGGCAACCTTCCAAATCTCCAGTATCTGGTCACACCTGGGGCAAGAAGTTCCAGCTGTCTTGATGATGACCCTCAATGGCTCTCTATTGTTCCCTTAATGGCCCTAGCTTGGCCAGGCTACCCAAGAATTCCTTTGCATTTTATATTTCTCCCTTCCCGCCCTGAATAATCACAATCCTAGAATTTATTAATTTCTTTGTTTATCCTAAGTCTACAACACTACCTTTTCTGTGTTCATTTCATATTTGCACATACTGCTCAAACAAATGCTGCCTTTTCTTTGATAGGTGGGTGCATACCTCCTCGCCTCAGTCACTAACAGTATATTTCGATGTGCATCTAAATTACATCATGTGTTAAACTGCTATTGCACTGGCTGTTGCATCGCACCATTTACCCTGCAGTCCTATAGATATATCTATGACAGGGGTAGGCAACCTAAGGCCCATGGGCCACAAGCGGCCCATGGGGGTCATTTAACCAGCCCACAAGCCACCCCCGAACCAAGCCACCCGCGCGGCACTAAATCGGCGTGGCACGGGGACTTGCTTCCATGGCGCCAAAAATTGCATCTGCACAGACTCCGGAAATCACGGGAGCGCACGCTCATGTGCACGCGCAATCTGGCCCACAGAGGGATCTCCGCTGGAGTGAACCGGCCCAGGCGAGGTAAACCTTGCTGACCCCTGATCTATGAGTTCAGTGGGACTTGCTCCCACCTAGAGAACTGCAGTCTCATATTGCAAATACAGTCATACGGTTACAGCCGCTTCAGCTTGCACGTTTTCGGGTTGCGCACTGCGCTGAACCTGGAAGTACTGGAATGAGTTACTTCCGGGTTTCGGCACTCGTGCATGCGCAGAAACACCAAATCGCATTTTGTGCATGCGCAGAAGCGCGACAAATCGCAACCCACGCATGCGCAGACGTGGCACTGCGGGTTGCGAACGCTGCGGGTTGTGAACGTGCCTCCCGCACGGATCAATTTTGCAACCCAAGCGTCCACTGTATCTTTTCAGCTGGAAAAACATGGACTCAATGTGTGTGCTGGTGTGTCACAAATATACAGTATTAATGATGCAGACCCTCATGATGCAGACCCTTCCTAGTTTAATGCAGAATTCTCTCCAGCTTCCCCAAGTTTACAGTTTTTTGATGTTGGTTTCTAATTCAATGAAACACTGTAACAACCATATCAAGAGATCCCATCTGACTGTGCTCTTGTTGTTTTTCCATTCAGATGGTATAAGAATCGTGTCTATTTACCCACAGTTATTTATAATTTATTTATAGTTGGTTATAGTTATTTACTTGAGTTGCTTATAGTTTATTTATAGTTCATTCTTTCTACAGACACACATTCCGTTTCTACTTTGTGGGGAAACAAAGTACTTTGGATAGTTTCTCATGCCAGTGATGAAACGTTAGCAGGAATTTAAGCAGATTTATAATAATTAATTCCGAAGCTAGACCTCCACCTATATTGAAGCTGTATTGAAGCTCATACTTGTTTTACATGCCATCATTACTTGGAGATAAATTAACCCCCTTCCAAGACAAAGAAAGCCCAGGGCACACAAAATCAAATCGGATGCAAGTTCTAATACCGGCCCCCTCCTGAGAAAGTTTGCTGACCCCTGGACTAGACGATCCTTGGGGTCCCTTCCAACTCTGCAATTCTGTGAATCTATCCTAAGTTGACTTGCCATCCAGCCGCATGAGGGGGAAAGGGCTGTTGATTTGCCTCAATGGCAACAGAGCTGCTTCTTTGGATATGTTAAATGACAACACTGAACTGGGCAGCCTTAACAAAGGAACTGGTTTGGCTGGTTTCCTCTTCTAGATTCTTAACACACACACACACACACACACACACACACACACACACACACACACACACACTATCATAGCTTTGAAAGGGTCTCAGGGGATCTTACAGAATGATCCCCCCCCCCAAAAAAAACTCTTTTTAACAGTATGTTATTAGCTAATTACCTAACTGGTTTTTTAAAAATCCAAAGTACACTTACTTGGCTGTAAACTTTCACTTTATGTAGTGCTTTCAAGCATTCAAAGTACGTCACCTGCATCGTTCAGTCATAATCTTCCTTACTCAATCCTAAAATAAGCTGGCATTATTATCTACCATATTGCAGAGGACTACAGCTGAGAGGGGGCGGGGGAGGCTTACGTAAAGCCACCCAGCGCGTACATGGCAGGGGGGGGGCATTCAAACCAGGGGTTTCCTGGTTTTCAGCTCAGCCTGCTAGTCCCTTCACTCTGCCAGCTCACTTGCCACCAGGATAGCAATGGCAAGAATCGGGCAAAAGAATACAAGCTCCATCCAAAGAATATTCGAGCGATGTGTGTCCTGCCCGCCCCCCCCACCTCACCCTGCTGCCAAGCTCCACCACTATCCCCTCCCTGCTAGTGATCTGCCCTCCTCATTCAGTATGGCAGTGGTTTTCAACCAGTGTGCCGTGGCCAGTGGCGAAGGAAGCCGCTTGGCCACCCGGAGCGGCAAACCCGGGGGCACCCGGGGGCAGGGTGTCGCTCCGTAGCGCGCATGCGCAGCGTCGCTCCGTAGCGACACATGTGTCACTACATATTGACGCTGCGCATGTGCGCTACGGAGCGGCGGTAGCAAACCGCAAGCGAGGCAGCCGCGCTCCGCAGCTTGCTCGCGGTTTGCCACCGCCGCTCCGTAGCACGCATGCACATGCGTCACTACGTAGCGATGCCCCTCCCTGGCCCACCCCTCACCTCCACCCCAGTGGGAAAAATGAAAGAGAGAGCACGCCGAGCATGTTTGCGAGCAAACCATCGGCGTGCACTATTTACCGGGCGGCGGGGCTCGGCTTGGGCATCGCGGGTTGGGGGCGCCGATTGTCACCCCCTCCAGGGTGGCACCTGGGGCAGCCTGCCCCCAATGCACCCCCTTGCTCCACCCCTGGTCATGGCGCCCTGGGGTGCTTTGAATGATTGTCAGGGGTGCCGTGGCCAACACTGGCCTCTGTCTCTCTTTCTTTCTTTCCCTCCCTCTTCTGATGCCCTGCATGTCTCTGCCTCCCAAAGGCTTGCACAGCTGTTTATTGCAGCAGCCCGGCTATAAGCTCCACAGGCAAATGGTGCCTCTGGGAGGCGCATCTCTTTGAGGCAGGGGTGGGGGGCAGCTCAGAGACTTGGGAAGGCAGCTGCCCGGAGGACTCCCAGAGAGAGGAGGCTGAGGGAACGCTCCACAAGGGAGGGTGTCTGAAAGAGGGAGAGAGGATGCCAGCTCTGCAGGCAAAGGGTGACAGAACTGGGCTCCTGAGCCCCACAGGGGTGCCACAGAAAGAATGGAGTTGGTCAAGGGAGCCGTGGCCTCAAAAAGGTTGGAAACCTCTGCAGTATGGCAATGTTTTTTGCTACAGTACAGCCATTGCCAGCTATACAGCTCCCATAAGCCCCCAGCCAGCACAAAACAATTGGGAGAGTACCAGATTGGCAAAGGCTGCTATAGTATGAACTTTATATCGTCTACTTTACAAAACATATTTGATATAAATTATGATGAACTTAATTTATATTAGGGACCCAGGTGGCGCTGTGGGTTAAACCACAGAACCTAGGGCTTGCTGATCAGAAGGTCGGCGGTTTGAATCTCCACGACGAGGTGAGCTCCCGTTGCTCAGTCCCAGCTCCTGCCCACCTAGCAGTTTGAAAGCACGTCAAAGTGCAAGTAGATAAATAGGAACCGCTCTGGCGGGAAGGTAAACGGCGTTTCTGTGCGCTGCTCTGGTTTGCCAGAAGTGGCTTAGTCATGCTGGCCACATGACCTGGAAGCTGTACGCCGGCTCTCAGCCAGTAAAGCGAGATGAGCACCGCAACCCCAGAGTCGGACACAACTGGACCTAATGGTCAGGGGTCCCTTTACCTTTACCTTTATGATGAACTTGTTGTGACTAACCGGGGGGGTGGGGGACATTTCTTTGGTTTGTGGTAGATAGCTCACAGAAATCATCGGCTCAGCAATGAACCACTCAGCAAATCCCATGTTTGGAATTGCTAGGAAAGGGGTTAAAAATAAAACTGCAACATGCACAGTTCTGGGATGACCCCATTTTTCTTACTTATTTCACTTCTACCACGCTACTGAGTTCAGAGTTACTGCTCTTTTTTTAACCAAAGCCTCACCTTCCCTTGTGCCTTTTAACACAAGGCCAGCCCAATACCATTTTGCTGCCTGAAGGGAAGGGCCTAATGTCCTCTTCACTGCCCCATTCCACATACAAAAGCCAACTGGACTGGCAGCTCTGTTTTAATGCTTGGGAGCAGAATAATCAATCAATCAATAAAATTTATTCGCCCGTCAGTCAGAAAGCACATATTATCCATACAAAAGTTAAAACGTCTAAACATCTGGAAAGGCGTGACACTTAGAAACAGCGAGAAGTATATTATACATTTAGACTCGTGTCAATACAGTCAATTTTAGCCTTACGACGCTTAAAGGCCAAAAAAAAAGAAATTTGGCCACCGAGAAGGTTGTTGTTCCAGTGAACTTGTTCAGGAAATACAAAACCAGTCTTTCTCTGTCTACTGGGCTATGTTGGCATAGGAGTGGAGCTATAAGTTTTTGTCTAAGATCTGCATAGAATGGGCAGATCAAAAGAATATGTTCTGTTGACTCAAGCACTCCCAGAGCACAGGGTCAAAGTCTCTGGGCGTATGGGACTCCCCTGAACCTTCCCCACAAAACCGCCGATTCCAGAACGTTTAACCTAGCGGCTGTAAGGAGCCTACGGTATTCCACATAGTGGATTTCTGCCAGATAAGGGGCTGGTGAAATCTGAGATATCTGTTCCCCCAAATACACCCCAGGTTTCACAAGAGCAATGTCCTCTTGCCTAGCGATATCCCTCAGTCTTTGAGAGATCACAACTTTAGCTTGGCTAAATGTCATAGACTCCAGGAAGAGATGCAACAATCCGCAGGTCTGCACTTCGTTTATAATCTCCTTTTCCCACGATGATTGAAAATCATCCCTCAATAGCAGGGGGGCCAAGCCCACCGGGTTAAAACATAACTTGAGGGAGCAGAATAATAATGTTGAGGGTGCCTGGCAAGCAAGCTGCACGGAACACAGAGCTCTTGTCTTCCAACCCCTTATCACTGCTCTACACCCGTCTTTGGGTTTCTCCGGCAGTTGTCTCTTTGAAAATAAGGGATGCCGCGAGGGCGGTGCAATGGCACCAAGTAGCCTCGCCACCCTGCGCTCCAGAGGCTGCGCGCGAACGGGTGAGCGAAAGAGCGAGCGCATAGATGGCAGGCAGGCTGTCTGGTTGGGCGTGAGGGTCTGGCTGCACAAGGCATGCAAGCTCCGCCCCCAGTCGGTCTCAGACTCCTTATTGGCAGCCGAGCAACACAGCTGAGGAGCCTCCCTGGCCGGCAGGGAGGGAGAGGAGCTGCTTCCTTTGAAATCCGGGAAATTTAAGGGATAGCAGCAATCCGGGATAGCAGCGGGAAACGGCATTGGAATAAGGGAGTTTCCCGCAAAAAAAGGGAGGGTTGACAGCTATGCTTGGGGGTACACCTAGATCCTTTGCTGTGACTCGAGTCTCAGGTCGTTTCAGTGGCCCGGTGTGCCTTCCATCCGCTTCGGCTGGTGCCCCAGCTACGCCCCTATCTCGACAGGGATAGCCTAACTACTGCTGTCTATGCTCTGGTAACCTCAAAGTTAGATTACTGCAATGCTTTATACATAGGGCTGCCTCTGAAGATGGTTCGGAAACTTCAGCTAGTGCAGAATTCAGCGGCCGGGTTGCTGATTGAAGCAAGACGGTTTCAGCATATCACACCGATCCTGGTCCGACTGCACTGGCTACTAATTAATTTCCAGGCCCAATTCAAAGTGCTGGTTTTGACCTATAAAGCCTTAAAAGAGAGCCAGTGTGGTGTAGTGGTTGAGAGCGGTAGACTCGTAATCTGGTGAACCGGGTTCGCGTCTCCGCTCCTCCACATGCAGCTGCTGGGTGACCTTGGGCTAATCGCACTTCTCTGAAGTCTCTCAGCCCCACTCACCTCACAGAGTGTTTGTTGTGGGGGAGGAAGGGAAAGGAGAATATTAGCCGCTTTGAGACTCCTTTGGGTAGTGATAAAGCGGGATATCAAATCTCTCTTCTTCTCTTCTTCTTCTTAAACGGTTCAGGACCACAATACTTCAAGAACCGTCTCTTTCCATATGAACCTACCCAGACCCTGAGATCATCTTATAAGGCCTTCCTTCGTGTGCCTACTCCTCAAGAGGTCTGAAGGGTGGCAACACGAGAACGGGGCCTTCGCCTTCATTATACACATGTAGGCGCCAGTCAAAAACGTTCCTTTTTAACCAGGCCTTGGTTGATCTGATTGACATCCTACGCCCTTTTAAAATGTGGCTCTTTTTTGAGGAGGGGGGGCTATTGGGTTGTTGTTTTTATTTTGATTGTGGTTTTTATGTTGATCTTTTCTGTGAACCACCCTGAGACCTCCGGGTATAGGGTGGTATATAAATTCAATAAATAATAATAACTGGCAGCTCTTGGTGGGAAACAGAAGAGGTCTGGGCTGGCTTTTCTTTCCACTTCCTCCAAGGCTTGCATTACTCCAATCAAGAGCTGGCAAGAAGCAGGCAGGCTCCTTGGGCAATACACTGGTTCACATTCCTTTTCCGCATGCACAGCAAGGTGGTAGGGAAGATGGAAACATCCATCATCCCGTTCTGTCCACCCAACCTCCCCTCCTCTCCAGCCAGACAAATTGCCCCACCAGAGCGGTAGAAGGAACAAACAAAGGCATTCAAGGCTGAAGGATTTGGAGGCAGGGCATGTACGAAAGCAGGAATTAAACCTGGGCATGCTTACGACACTTCCAACGACAGCAGCAGGCAGGGGGTAGAAAACAAAAAAAACCCGAAAACCTGCGTCCGGCTAATTCACGGGAAGAGATTATCTTTAGCGTCAGTCGGTGGGCAGAGCTTGCAGGAACTAGCCTTTCATGGGCTGCAGGGTTGGATCCAGTCTCGAGATCCCACTCCACCCACCCACCCTCCTTCCCTCTGCTCTGCCAAGAACTCTCAAGTCTTCTTAGTAGGAAGAAGGAGATGAGACAAGGTGCCTTTCTCACCAGCAGTTGTGACAGTGCCACCAAAGCTTAGAGGGGTTCAGGGGGAAGGGGCCATATAGCTCGGGGGCAGGTCCAACACAGCAAAACATCCAAAGTTCCCCTTGGTAGCTTGCTTCAGCCCATTTAAACATCGATGGGCAACTTCGAGGCAGCAACCTTATACTGTGTCAACCTGGGTGGGTGGGTATGTTACTGGGTTGTTGTTTTCATTTTGATGATATATTTTCATAGAATCATAGAGTTGGAAGAGACCCCAAGGGCCATCCAGTCCAACCCCCTGCCAAGCAGGAAACACCATCAAAGCATTCCTGACAGGTGGCTGTCAAGCCTCTGCTTAAAGACCTCCAAAGAAGGAGACTCCACCACACTCCTTGGCAGCAAATCCCACTGTCGAACAGCTCTTACTGTCAGGAAGTTCTTTCTAATGTTTAGGTGGAATCTTCTTTCTTGTAGTTTGAATCCATTGCTCTGTGTCCTCTTCTCAGGAGCAGCAGAAAACAACCTTTCTCCCTCCTCTATATGACATCCTTTTATATATTTGAACATGGCTATCATATCACCCCTTAACCTTCTCTTCTCCAGGCTAAACATACCCAGCTCCCTAAGCCGTTCCTCATAAGGCATCGTTTCCAGGCCTTTGACCATTTTGGTTGCCCTCCTCTGGACACGTTCCAGCTTGTCAGTATCCTTCTTGAACTGTGGTGCCCAGAACTGGACACAGTATTCCAGGTGAGGTCTGACAGTGGTACTATTACTTCCCTTGATCTAGATGCTATACTCCTATTGATGCAGCCCAGAATTGTGTGGTTTTATATCTTGATTTTGTTCTGTGAACCCCCCTGAGACCTCCGGGTATAGGGCGGTATATAATTTTTTAATAAAAAATAAAAACCCATTGGTCCACCTTTCCCACTATTGACATCTCAACTGGCTTTGATCCTCTCAGGTCTCAAGTAGGGCTGGGGTTAGGGGATGGGATTGTAATGGAAACCTACCTAATGTCCAGTTCCCCAAACCATGGATAGCAGGTGGAACTCACCCTTCTCTGAAATCTTGCTAAGCCACTGCTGGACAGTAGACTGGACTAGATGGGCCAGTGTGGTCAGACTCTGTGTGGAGGTCAGTTTCACATGCTCCAATGGAGTGTTGAAATTTCAGTAGTGCAGCGATGGCGAACCTTGGCACTCCATATGTTTTGGGACTACAACTCCCATCATCCCTGACCACTGGTCCTGTTAGCTAGGGATGATGGGAGTTGTAGTCCCAAAACATCTGGAGTGTCAAGGTTCGCCATCACTGCTAGTGGCTTCCCTAAAACCACATTGTGAGATCACGGCAGAAATGGCATGTGGATTTAAAAAGTGAATTGGCAAAGCTGTGCAGGATAAGGCAATCAAGAGCTATGAGTCATTGCAGGGGGTTGGACTAGATGACCCTTGGAGTGCCTTCCAGCTCAACAAGTCTGTGAGTCGTCATAGCTGTGCTTTACCTGCAGTTTGCTGGAAGCCGCAAGCGAGAGCCCTCACATCCTATTCACAGGCTTGCAACGGACATCTAGCTGGCCACAGTGAGAACACAATGCTGGATGACGTGGGGTCTTGGGCCTGATCCAGGAGGGCTTGCCTTAGGTTTCTCTGAGCTCCTGATCTGCAGCCCTGGCTGCAGTTCCGCACAAACTTACCCAGGACCCTGATGGGGAGGAAGGCCTGCGGGAGCTGCCTTCTAAGTCACTGCCTGCAGACTTGTTGCAGGGAATGCAGTAAGGTTAAGGCTTACTGGGAAATGATATATAATGAAGTGAAAAGGATGTTTAAAATAAAGTTTGTTTTTAAAAAACACACACACCAGAAGCTTTTCTTTTGGGAATTATAGGGACAGAACTACCTAAAATGTATAGAAATTTATTCATATATGCTGCTACTACAGCGGCAAGAATATTACTCACCCCAAAATGGAAAGAAGCAGAAGTCCCAGCAAAAGAAGAATGGAATGGATACAAAAACCTATGGCATTTGCAGAAATGGCGAGACTTACCAGAAGTATAAGAAATCAAGATAACAAACTTTTTAATAAAGAATGGAAATGGTTTATTGAATATTTACAGATAAATTGTAAACAGATAGGAACCTTGGCAGGATGATTGTAATAATAACCTGCAGTTTCATGAAAGTATATATTTAAAGAAGATGAATAAATGAGCAAATTAATTTGGATATGCAGAAGATATTAAAAACAAATTTGAGGAACCGCAGAAAGAAGCGGGGAAGGAAGTCAAGTTTTGAAATGTCAAAATGATTGTGAAACCAGCGAAATGTATAAACCTGAAAAGTATAAGTTTAAAAAATGATAGTAATAAAAAGACTTGTTGCAGCAGGGAAAGTCTCCTTACAGGGAACGACGCCGGGCGGCTTCTCCTGGCAGGCGCAGCCAAGACCCCGCGACAGAATGGCCGCTGCGGGAGAAAGCAGCGCCGCAGCGCGGCTCGGATCCTGCGCATTTGCCGAGCGATGGCTTGCGGAGCGGCTAAGCCCTCCTGACGCGGTCGGCCCCCTCCCTCCCCCCTTCCTTCCCCGCCCCCTGAAGGCCCATTAACCCTTCTGCGCCCGTGCAGCGCGGCTTCCTCCCGTTAAGCGGGGAGGGGCGAAAGGAGGAAACCGCCGAGGGAGGCGACGCCAAGCAGCCGTCGGTTAAATGCCCTTGCGCGGGCGGGCGGCGGAGGCGTCTTGGTTTGCGAAGCTAGCCTGCTGGAGGCCGCCGGGCAGCGGCGCGATGGTGGCCCCCGGCCCGTCGGGCTCCTCGGCGGCGAGCGAGACCCGCCTGTTGCCGCCGGGGCTCCGGTGAGAGCGAGCAGCCCCGGGCCAGGATGCTGGGTCCCCGGGAGAGAGCTGCGCCCCGCCAGGCGCCCCCCGCCGAAAGCGCCCGGGACCCCGACCGCCACCAGCGCTGGGCCAGCCTCTTCGAGCAGCTGGACACCAACAAGGACGGGCGCGTGGACGTCCACGAGCTCCGCCAGGGCCTGGCCCGGATGGGCATGAACGCCGGCTCCCACGCCGAGCAGGTGGGTGGCTAGCGCGGGGGAGGCGCCCGGGGCGGCCCGGGGAAACGGAGAAGGGGGGCGCCGGGCGGGAGACCCTCGGGGCGCCGGGCAGGGGCGTACCCAGGATCAAATCTAGGGGGGGCAAGCCATGGTCGTTCAGGTTTGCTTTGAATGGACGCTGATCATTTTTGCTTCTAGAGCTGCCTTCTGGGGGGGGCAGCTGCCCCCTCTGCCCCCCCCCGGGTACGCCCATGGCGCCGGGCACCTCTCCATGGAGCGCAGGCGTCTGGGTGGCACGCGGTGCCCCCCCCCCCGCCCTCCAAAGCATAGCTGTCAAGTTTTACCTTTTCTCACGAGGAAGCCTATTCGACATAATGGAATTTCCCTTAAAATAAGGGAGAACTTGACAGCTATGCTCCCAAGACCCCCTGCAAAGAGGGTGGCCTGGAAGCGCAGGGATCGAGGAGGGGGATGTTCGCCGGTGCCGCTGAAGCCGGATGCAAGCGGCGACTTCCCGAAGGTGAAGGCGCGCCCCTTCCTCTTTTGCCCCTTCCCTTTCTCCGGGGGTCTCCTCCTCTTCTCCTCCGGTCTCCCGAGGCCAAAAGGGAGCCGTCGGGTTGCTTTGGGCGCTCTGCACGCCCGGCGGCTGGGGAAGGGGCCTCCTGCGTCTTGCGCAACCGAGGAACGGGACGGATTCCGACCCCCTTACGCGCACGACTTCAGCGTTACACTGAAGCTTTCCTTATGAGTCACCCCTGCTCCTACTCCGGCACTAGAAAAGCGCTCCGCCCCCACGCCCGGTTGTCAGAACGGTGACAAAATAATTTCTCCCGCTTTGCAGTGGCAAAAATAGGGCACAGTGTAGAAGTGGGTGCATGCTCTCCAGCCAGGTCTAGGAAAGAGGGCAGGGCGCCTGTGTTTCCCCCCCAGGGATCTGTAGGAGGTGGGGAATTTCACCTGCCGCAGCTTCTCACCCCAGCCCTGACAGGTGCCGCCATCCCCAAATTGAACAAAGCATTAAAAGTAAAAAAAAACAAAACACAACCTTCTCTTTGCACCCTGACAAGTGCAAAGGGACATGCACACACACACACACACACAAATATCCAGGCAGGATTTAATTTGGGTCATGGAAACTACATTGAATGCCAGGGATCAACGAGCGGAATATGCTAATAAAAATTCCTTTGAACATGTGCAGAATGTATACACAGGGTAACCGCAGCACACCCCTGCACTCAGGAGGATTAGAAGCTGGGCTTTCCAGGACAGCTGATACAGCTTTTGGTCATGCTTCTAAGTAATTTGCCTGTTTTGTGCAGTGGGAGTAGCTGTGTTAAGTCTGTTGCAGCAAAAGCAGCAGCAAGTCTGTGGCACTTTTAAAGATGAACAGAACTGCTATGGTAGGGGTGGGCTTTGGTAATCTCTGGTAGTATGGCGCCCTGAGCAAGGCCAAAATTTGGGGCCCCCAAATGGGTCTTCTCGATTTTGCACCCCCTCAGCTTGGCGTCCTGTGCGGGAGAACTGCCTGCACCACCCTAAATCCGGCTCTGGTTGTGCCACAAGCTTTTGTGGATTTTTCTTTTTTATACACTTATGTACAAAGTATTGTCAGATTTGTGAATACGTATATGGATGTAGAGGGACCCAGGTGGCGCTGTGGGTTAAACCACAGAGCCTAGGGCTTGCTGATCAGAAGGTCGGCGGTTCGAATCCCTGCGATGGGGTGAGCTCCCGTTGCTCGGTCCCAGCTCCTGCCAACCTAGCAGTTCGAAAGCACGTCAAAAGTGCAAGAAGATAAATAGGAACCGCTCCGGCGGGAAGGTAAACGGCGTTTCCGTGTGCTGCTCTGGTTTGCCAGAAGCGGCTTTGTCATGCTGGCCACATGACCTGGAAGCTGTACGCCGGCTCTCGGACAATAAAGCGAGATGAGCGTCGCAACCCCAGAGTCGGACACGACTGGACCTAATGGTCAGGGGTCCCTTATATGGATGTAGGGAGAAAAATAATAAACAGTGGAGTCAAATGGCAATTATATGCTACTGCAGAGGGGGCTAACCTTTGACGCCGCTGGACTCCCAGCGGCTCCAGCCTAGCTTAGGTGAAACTAGGCTTCATTTCACCCGGGTCAAAGACCCAGTTTGGCATGCGCACGCGCGCACACACGCACACACTTGCGTACACACACAGAGGCTGGGAGCCTCAATGGCACCCCTCTGGAGGCTTCACTGGGGGCAAAATACCTGGCTAGCTCTCCTCCCCATAGCTGCAGCTCTGCAACCAAGCATGACTAAAGGTCAAGAATGATGGGAATTCAACAACTGGAGGATCACAGGCTAGCCACCTTTGGACTAGTGTATAGCAAACAGTGCCATGAATCCATATGCCTACCCAAACCTACTGCCTGATGAGCTATTATTCCCATTGACCAACAAGCAAGGTTGAATCCAGGCTAATGGTAGTCCTGGGGCAATATATAATTATAATTCTGGGAGCATTGGGAGAAAATAATGACTATCTTAATCATTCACCCTACTGCCCTTAAGATATGCATATTAACATATTTATTCCTGTGAAAGGAAGGTATTTTTGTTGTTTGCTGCCTGTCTTCTGTACTTTCCCAGATGTTATTTTGCAGCAGCTAATGCATCATTGGCAATCTCTGTACCTTCATTCAGAGAGCGCAGGGTGACTTGTGTGGTTATTCTTTAAGTGTCTGCCTGTGGATCTATTGCTTTATTTAGCTCTGCTGCTTGGAATGGTCTGGTGAAAAGGAGCAGAGGTTTAAAGTAGTGGTTGCAAAGCCTGTGGCCCCCCTGAACTTCCTGGACTCCAAGTCCCATAATCCCTGACCACTGACTCTCCTGGCAGAGGCTGATGGGAGTTGAGAGTCCAGCAACATCTGGAGGGCCACAGTTCCCCACCCCTGGTGTAAAGAGCCATAATGAAGCTGTCCTTGCCTTGGGAAGAGGTATTTCGCAGGAGAATGGTGCTGAGCCTGTTGCTGCTCAATATTTTCATTGCTGACCAGTAAGCATATCCACAGAATTCACTTGCTGAGTTATCAGATAATGAAAAGAATGTTTGAGGGTTCTCGCCTCACCTGAAGGGCTCTGTTAAAAAAAAGGACTGAGTTCACGTGGAGTTCAATGGACACATGTGGCTTGGAAGTTAACCTGTCGTGGCTTGTTCACTCAATGAATTCTCAATGTGTGCATGACCTGGCTCTGGTGTGAAGGCACAGAAAATGGTGTGGGGGGGTTTCATAGAGAAGTGCTATGAGGAAACTTGATAAATAGACTTAACAAATACTTGGATGATAAAAAATGGTCCCATTGACCAAGGATGGGGAACATCTATTGCTTTTTTCATCTCTGTTGGAAGGAAGACACTGGTGAAAAGGAACAGCCCTCAAATTTGGGCCCTCAAATTTCAGTGGTGTGAGGAACCTGAAACCCTCCAGATGTTTTTTGGACTGCCACCACCCTCTGCCAGCACAGTCAGTGGTCAAGGATTATGGGAGTTGGAGTCCAGCAAGTTCAAGGATTACAATTCCCATTCTCCTTGACCATTCACTATGATGGCTGAAGCTGATGGGAGCTGGAGGCAAGCAACAACTGGAGGGGCAGAGATTCTCCATTCTTGATGTAAGGGATAAGCGTTTGTTGCTGTTTTAACGATTATCTTTCTCAAACTAGAGCTAGGTAGCTGGCAACACAATGGAATTCCACAAGCAACTGGCTTGAAGCCAAACTCCTGTTTGGTAGCTCATATTCTTTATTTTGAATTCATTATTTTAAAACAAAAGCTGAGCATGTTGCCAAGGAAACTAGTGGCCTAAAAATAAATCCAAGAAGATGGTATAACCCAGTGCATTGATCTGACCAGCGTTTAGGTCTCAGCAAATAATGCCATTTGAAGTAAAAATACACAACTCATAAAATGTTGAGGTGACATCCCAAGGTCAAAATCTAACATTAGAAATATAGGCAAATTCAAATTTCCCAAAATTTATTTTCATCCTTGGAACAGGCAGCTTGGTGAATTCTGGGCTTAAGGAGGAAGAGGCAGCTGGAAGTACGGATATCACTTTCTAATTTTGCCACCTTAACTGGCAGTGCAAAGTGGATGTATTCAGAAATATGTGCATTTAGGAATATAGCCTAACAGTCAGTGCAATACTATACCCACCTACCCAGAAGTAAGTCCCATTGAGTTCAATGGAGATTACTCCCCGGTAAGTGAATAAAAGATTGCAACCCAAGAGATTCTTCCAGTTTTCTGCATCTCAGTTTCTCAATCTTAAATGAGAGAGAAAGAAAGAAAGAAAGAAAGAAAGAAAGAAAGAAAGAAAGAAAGAAAGAAAGAAAGAAAGAAGAGAAAGACCCAATGGGATAGGAGAGCTATACTCAAGCTTTATTAAAGTTATGCCATTTTCACCACTAGCCAAGAACCCATTTCTCTGACAATGTTGTGAAATGTGAGCTATTACAAAGAGGAAGGAATGTTAATAGTGTTTATCCTCAGCATGCATTCAAATGGCTGCAGAAATGGAGTGCAGGACAGGTCAAAAACTCCGCGCAGCTGCACTCCGTAATATGTGCTCCAGGATCCTTTGTGCAATGATGTTTGTCTTGGGGAGGTGTCATGGTGTGTGCAGTCTGGAATGCACTTTTCAGTTTGCATCCCTCTTCCTTAATGCTCCTGGATGCCTTGTTGAAGCCATGGAATCAAATGCTGGGGTACTGTGCAAACTAGGTGTGCTCATTAGCAGATTTCCTTCACATATTTTCCACCAGCTGCCTCAGGATCTTGTAATGCCCTGGGATGCCGTGATCATAGAGCTGGAAGGGCCCTTGTAAGCCATGTGGCTTAATGCAGGGGGGGGCAATCCGTCTCTTTCACTTTGGCTGGAAAAGAGGTAATAATAATAATAATAATAATAATAATAATAATAATAATAATAATTTATTACTTGTACCCCGCCCATCTGGCCGGGTCCCCCTGGCCACTCTGGGCGGCTTCCAACTAACATTAAAATACATCAAAATGTCACAGATTAAAAGCCTCCCTAAACAGGGCTGTCTTCAGATGTCTTCTAAAAGTCTGCTGGTTGTTTATCTCTTTGACCTCTGCTGGGAGGGCGTTCCACAGGGTGGGCACCACTACCGAGAAGGCCCTCTGCCTGGTTCCCTGTAGCTTTGCTTCTCACAGGGAGGGAACTGCCAAAAGGCCCTCAGCGCTAGATCTCAGTGTCCGGGCTGGACAGTGGGGGTGGAGATGCTCCTTCAGGTATAAAGGACCGAGGCCATTTAGGGCTTTAAAGGTCAGCACCAACACTTTGAATTGTGCTCGGAAACGTACTGGGAGCCAATGTAGATCTCTCAGGACCGGTGTTACGTGGTCCCGGCGGCCACTCCCGGTCACCAGTCTAGCTGCCGCATTCTGGATTAATTGCAGTTTCCGGGTCACCTTCAAAGGTAGCCCCACGTAGAGCGCATTGCAGTAGTCCAAGCGGGAGATAACTAGAGATAACTTTACCTTTACTGAGGTTGTTGGCCTACTTACTGTTTTAGAATTGTTGCACAGCCTCATCTAAGAATAACTTTTGCCAATGTAATGTTGGTGGAGCTTCTCAATTCTACTCCCACTTCTGCTTACTTTCAGTGTGTGAACATACCCTTCCTTAGATCAGGTGTGGGGAACCTTTGACCTTCCAGATGTCACTGATCTACAATTCCCATCAGCCCCAGCAAGCATGACCAATGACCAGGGATGGTGAGAGATCAGCAACATCTGGAGACGCCAAAGACTCTCCATATCTGTCTTAGACTCTGAATTATGTGGATATGCTATCTCACAAATCTTACACAGGCAGCGGCAGAGCAAGCCGAGTGGGCGCCTGGGGCAGTGCAGGTGCCCTTTGCCCAGGGGCGGGGCGAGCTGGGGCAGGACACTCTGTGGGGCCTCTGAGGAGTCTACCTGCCTCCTCTCACTCAGCCGCCCTACAGCTGGGGGGGAGGCAGCGGACGGACCGTTTGGGGCAGCATGGAGCCTGCGGGTGCGCAAGTCACCATGTCACTCCCAGGAGTGACGCGTGGCTCGGGCGGGCTGCAGACCCCTTGGTGAGTGCCGCCTGGCATTTTGTCACCCCCCCCCTCAGTGGTGACACCCGGGGTGACCCGCCCCCACCATACCTCCCTTCCTCCGCCCCTGTGCACGGGAAGTGTGCAGACAGGAAACTGCAGAGTCACTGGTGGGTTCATACCCATTGGTGCTTTAAAGGCTACTTGAGTATTTGGACTCAGCATCATTTGATGGTGAAACCTTCTGCATACACAGTTGGGAAGAAATGTTATCCATGCAAACCAGGGTGGATTTGATTTAAATCAAACTGATTTAAATCACGATTTAAATCACTAGCAGGGTGGATAAAAATCAACGATTTTTTTTTTAAATAAACAAAATCTGATTTAAATTTTTAAAAAATCTGATTTTTTTGATTTTTTAAAAAAAATTGTTGATTTTTATCCACCCTGCTAGTGATTTAACTCGTGATTTAAATCAGTTTGATTTAAATCAAATCCACCCTGATGCAAACGGTATGAAAGTTGCCTCTCCTCCTCAAGCTTCTAGCTCCCAATTCCTCACAAAGTTTGAACCAGAAACCATGCCAAAGCAGGCTTTGAATGAAGCCAAACTTCAGGAAGATTGAGCCTTGAGAACCTGTCAGATACCAGGGTTCCCCCTGAAATATGGAAAGCAGTTCTGAAATGATGGAGACTTTCTCCATCATTAAGCTCAGTAGATTTATTTATGAGTAAGCAATTGTGGATGGGCCTCACCATTAGGCAAGATGAGGTGAAAGGGCAGAAAATCTATTTTTGTTTGTTTGTTTTTGTTTCGTTATTCTTGTATTTTTACTACCAGTGAAGATGAGTTTGTGGGATTAGCTGCCTTTAATGCCAAAAATAACTTGGCTAGTCTTGAGCACTGTGCACCCTGGTGGGGGCCACGGGAGGTATTGTATTTGCTCTTCTGCATCAGGCAACAAAATATCTTCTGCCAGCCCTGGTAAATATGCATAAACTTTGCTGCATGTCATTCCCCACCACCACTGTAAAGATTCTGGGTCCACAGACGTGAGGAACGATGTGACACAACTTCATTCTTAGGAATTGTGCAACAGCCTCTGAGCCTCTTTCTTAATACAAAAGGGATATCTCTAAATTATCAGCTCTACATAATAACCTATAGATTCCTCCCACGCCTCTGGGACTAGAAGAAAGGACAGTTAGAGAGCATGCCTTGTGGGTCTGAACCTCAGCTTTCAAGAGACAAAAGCAGACCTTCCATACAAACCAAAGCTGATTTCTTGGCAGGTGGGGGAAATTTGTGATCTCCGAAAGGTTTGTTGCAAAGAATCTTCTTATACCTGCTAAGAAAACCCCCACCCTTTGGAGTGTGTATCTGTGT
The DNA here is from genome assembly GCA_034641395.1 of Darevskia armeniaca. NCBI lineage: Eukaryota > Metazoa > Chordata > Lepidosauria > Squamata > Lacertidae > Darevskia > Darevskia armeniaca. The sequence goes on along the minus strand of JAWWNF010000386.1, from coordinate 149,847 downwards.
GTGATGAAGGTGTCCCTACACATACGTAACCAGAAATGTGAAAGTGCCCAAGGCAGTAAGCCAAATGGGCCGGACTTGGGGATTGAAACACCCAAATAAACACGGGCAGTTATAAATAGAGGGTTGCTCATGGCTCCCTCCCAGTTATTTTTAACCTGTCTGTGGTGGCCTTTTTGCTGTCACTGAGGTCCCTCGTGACAGATGCGGAAATGACCTGGGAGCTCTGGAATACCAGCTCCTCCTTAAAGGGAAAAGGGAAGCTCTCCTTCCTTGGAGGTTGGATGACCATCTGTCGTAGATGCTTTAGCTCAGATTCCTGCATTTCAGGGGGTTAGACTAGATGACCCTTGGGTGTCCCTTCCAACTCTATGATTCTAAGTGGTGGCTAATGGCCTGGTATGACCACTAAATGGCAAAGGGGACTCAGAGGCATCTCTAGCCTTCCCTGTCTACATGTCCACACACCACATTTCACATGCCTGCATGTTATCCGACCCCTACCCCTGTGCTGTGTATACATAAGGAACTGATCCAGTTTCACCATCATAAACAGGATATGGTACCTACATGGGGACTGAGGAGAGAAGGAGAGATCCAATTGCAGTCTCCAGATTCTTTTTTGTCCATAGAGAAACCACAACACACACACCAGCAGCTTTGCTGCTCTTCCTAAGATGAAAGCAGTGAGCACCTTGTTTAAAAAGGTAAAGGGACCCCTGACCATTAGGTCCAGTCGTGACTGACTCTGGGGTTGCGGCGCTCATCTTGCTTTAGTGGCCGAGGGAGCCGGCGTACAGCTTCCGGGTCATGTGGCCAGCATGACTAAGCCACTTCTGGCGAACCAGAGCAGCACACAGAAACGCATACCTTCCCGCTGGAGCGGTACCTATTTATCTACTTGCACTTTGACGTGCTTTCGAACTGCTAGGTGGGCAGGAGCAGGGACCAAGCAATGGGAGCTCACCCCGTCGCGGGGATTCGAACCATCAACCTTCTGATCGGCAAGCCCTAGGCTCTGTGGTTTAACCCACAGCGCCACCCGCGTCCCTGAGCACCTTGTTTAGAGGGACATCAAAGAGGCAGCTGCAAAGAGTAGTCCGGTCTCAATCCAGATTGTGTTGGCTGTAGTGGCACAAAGATCAAGTTTGTTTTGCTGATAGATCCTTTGGCTGCTGCTTGGTTCTGAACTTTTATTATCCCAAGCCAGCCTCCTTTCCCACACTCCCATTATTTGTCTCCCAAGACCAGCAAAGATAGGCACCAGTTTGCGTAATAATTGACCAAAAGACCTATAGATTGGGATACTTCTCTGATCAAGTTATCCTCCCCCCCACACCCATCGCTCCTATATTTTGGGGATCTTAATTATCACCTCTTGTGTGCAGTGTGTCTTTAGCATCCTACCATTTTTTCAATTTCAACTTCCTAGTTTTGTTCAGGTCACTGCAGGCACACAGTTTGCTACAGTTTTGTATTCTGCATCTCTGTTTCCCTAAGGAGTTTCCGATGCACATCACTTAAAACTGCACAAGCAGCAAAGTTTATTTACAGTGGTACCTCAGGTTAAGAACTTAATTCGTTCCGGAGGTCTGTTCTTAACCTGAAACTGTTCTTAACCTGAAGCTAATGGGGCCTCCCGCTGCCGCTGCGCCGCCAGAGCACAATTTCTGTTCTTATCCTGAAGCAAAGTACTTAACCTGAAGCGTTATTTCTGGGTTAGCGGAGTCTGTAACCTGAAGCGTCTGTAACCTGAGGTACCACTGTATTTTATTATTTGTATATTATTTGTTATAAAATTTGTTAGTGGCTTTATCTTGCCCAAAACAACCCAAAGTAACTACCCGTGTTTCTCCTAAAATAAGACACCGTCTTATATTTTCCCCCTAAAAAAAACACAGTATGGCTTATTTTCAGGGGATGTCTTATTTTAACCGCTCCGCGTCGGTACACTGCATAGCCATGCCTATCCAGGCCGTCTTAAGGGAGGCGCCGCGTCACTATGTCTTATTTACCGGGTATGGCTTATTTTCGGGGTATGGCTTATATTTCACAAATGTGTAGAAATCCTGCTACAGCTTATTTTATGGCTACGTCTTATTTTACCCTGTTTCTCCAACAGGGTAACAGCCAACCAAACACATAATAAACCCCACATAATTACTGCATATTAAAACCAAGAGGAAAGAGTAATACATTAAAACAGCCCGCCCACTTCTATAACCAAAGTCCCGGTAAGGAAGTTTTTGCCTGGTGCCCAAAGGTGTATAATGAAGGCACCAACCGGATGTCCCTGAGGAGAGCATCCCACAAACAGGGAGCCACTGCAGAAAAGGCCCTTTCTTGTGTTGCCACCCTCTGAACCTCTCGTGGAGGAGGCACACCAAGAAGGGCCTCAGAGGATGATCTCAGGGTCCAGGCTGGTTCATATAGAGAGAGGTGGCCATTGAAGTATTGTGGTCCTGAGCTGTTTAAGGCTTTATAGGTCAAAACCAGCACTTTGAATTGGCCCCAGAAACTAACTTGCAGTCAGTGCAGCCAGGCCAGGATCGACACTATATGCTCACACCGTCTTGCCCCAGTGAGCAACTTAGGCGCCAAATTCTGCACCAGATGAAGTTTCTGAACCGTCATCAGAGGCAGCCCCAATTCTAACGTGTTGCAGCAATCCAACCTCTATGCCAGGGGTAGGCAACCTAAGGCCTGTGGGCTGGATGCGGCCCAATTGCCTTCTCAATCCGGCCCACAGACGGTCTGGGAATCAGCGTGTTTTTACATTAGAATGTGTCCTTTTATTTAAAATGCATCTCTGGGTTATTTGTGGGGCATAGGAATTCGTTCATCCCCCCCCCCCCAAAAAATATAGTCCGGCCCCCCACATGGTCTGAGGGACGGTGAACTGGCCCATGGCTGAAAAAGGTTGCTGATCCCTGCTCTATGCAAGCTGGAATCTGCTGCAGTTGTCACGTGGACAATTACATTCTGAAATTAATTCTCAGAGCTCCAAATGCAGGCAGTGGAACACGGAGCAGAGCTAACCCAGGAAACAATCCACTGCATTGTTCTGCTTCAGGTGAAACTGAATCCAGCAGTTCCAAGTCCACTCACAGACAGTTCCAAAACTAAGGCCTGACAGGAGTCCAGGGTCAAAACACCAGGACAACACGAGGCCAGGCTGTAAAGGAACTCTGCTCAGGGAGCTACTGTAAGGAACTAAGGGCTTTTACCCTTAAGCCAGTGATGGCCAAACTTGGCCCTCCAGCTGTTTTGGGACTACAATTCCCATCATCCCTGACCACTGGTCCTGTTAGCTAGGGATGATGGGAGTTGTAGTCCCAAAACAGATGGAGGGCCACGTTTGGCCATCACTGCCTTAAGCCTTCAAAGACCCACCCTGGAGCACAACTGCAAGCCATCCAGACTGCCTGGGGAGTTGGTCTACTCACGAGTAACTCTTATTCCAGAGTCCTTGTTCCTCTGTCTGGGTGCTCTGGCATCTGTATCTTTTATCTCTTGGACTCGGAGGCTGCTCAGCCGCAACCTCTAATTCTGCGCAGGAATTCTTTTGTGCTGGTGATCTCTGAAGGTCCCAGATCCCTCTGCTCTGTCTCATTGTCCATTGGCATGGCCTACTGCTCCATAGCATTTGCCTTGGGGGGCCCTCCAGGTCCTCTTGCAATTGTGGGGGGCGGGGTCCTCCAGCAGGACTCCTTTTGGGCTAATACCACCATTGCTACAGTTCCCCCCCCCCCCCCGTAGCAGCACATTCTCAGCTGTGAGGGTGTATGCTTGGGGGATTGGGGTCGGTGCACCCGAGGATTTTTTTTTTTTTACTCCTTTGGCACCAAGACACAGAATGCAGTAACCATTTCCTTTAAATTGTCTCCGCTTAAAATGACAAGCAAAGTGCAAGTTACACAGTTGCAAAATAGAGGGAAGAATACATAGAAACTAAGCCTTACTTATTGGTTTTGGAGGAAAGGAAGGGTTGTTTTCAATGTAGCACTAAATAAGTACAGTGGTACCTTGGTTCCCAAACAGCTTAGATGCCAAACAAATCGGCTCCTGGACGCCGCAAACCAATAATAATAATAATAATAATAATAATAATAATAATAATAATAATTTATTATTTATACCCTGCCCATCTGGCTGGGTTTCCCCAGCCACTCTGGGCGGCTTTCAACAGAACATTAAAATACAACAATCTATTAAACATTAAAAGCCTCCCTAAACAGGGCTGCCTTCAGATGTCTTCTAAAGGTCTGGTAGTTGTTGTTCTCTTTGACATCTGAAGGGAGGGCGTTCCACAGGGCGGGTGCCACTACCGAGAAGGCCCTCTGCCTGGTTCCTTGTAACTTGGCTTCTCGTAGTGAGGGAACCGCCAGAAGGCCCTCGGCACTGGACCTCAGTGTCCGGGCAGAATGATGGGGGTGAAGACGCTCCTTCAGGTATACTGGACTGAAGCCAGAAGTAATTGTTCCAGTTCACAAATGTTTTTCGGAAGCCTAACGTCCGGTGTGGCTTCCGATTGGCTGTAGGAGCTCACAAGGAATCAGCAAGGCAGTCTTGGAACCCTGGTGCTGCAAAGGGAACTGGATCCCCTGATGTTAGGAGGGACAGGAAGCAGCAAAGGGAGTCCAGCTTCTTCAAGGCTCTCTCCCCACCCATGGGAGGGGGCTCTTGGTTCGTTCTCCTCCTGTTCCTCAGGTAGGCCCTTTAAGTACAGTGGTACCTCGGGTTTAGAACTTAATTCGTTCTGGAGGTCCGTTCTTAACCTGAAACTGTTCTTAACCTGAGGTACCACTTTAGCTAATGGGGCCTCCCACTGCCGCCGCCACGCGATTTCTGTTCTCATTCTGAAGCAAAGTTCTTAATCCGAGGTACTATTTCTGGGTTAGCGGAGTCTGTAACCTGAAGCGTCAGTAACCCGAGGTACCACTGTACTCATTTTGCGTATGTAGACAGGAGGCAAATGACAACTTGACTTAGGGAAATGGTGGGCAGCTCAGGGCCCTTCTTCCCACCCAAGACTTGGCACTGCGAGGAAAGTTGAATACCTTCAGGACTGGGGATGGAGGGAGAAGCAGCATCAACTCACTGTTCATCCTGCCTCTGCATAACCCTCAACAGGCAGTAGCATCCATGGTGACTCGCTATCTACCCTGCACATAGCTGTCAACTTTCAGATTTGAAAATAAGGGATCAGCAGCCTCACCTGTCCCGGGGACAGTCTACGGTTCTCGGGGACAGTCCATGCCAGTCCCCCCAGGCTACAAATTAATTTACACCAGGCTACACACCATCATCTTTCCCCACCTCAGGGTCTCTTTTCCAGGGAGTCTTCTCTTCTCATGCGATGCTTCAGGATCTGTCCTTCCGGTGAGCAGCCAGGGCCGATGTCCTTCAGAATGGATCGGTTTGATCTTCTTGCAGTCCACGGGACTCCAGCACCACAATTCAAAAGCGTCAATTCTTCATGGGGGGATTGATCAGGTTCACTCTTTTGGCTCTCTGGCATCCATTAATGACTTATTATACAAACGTGTTGCAGACTTTGCATCCTTTAACACTCTTTTGGAAGGAGTGTATTTGTGGGCTGGGCCAGAGTGGCTGATTTTACATGCAAGCAAAGCACAAACAGTGCTGTTGTCTAATGACATCCTATTCTCTGTAACTATTGGTGAGCAACGCAGCCGAGCAACGCAGCTGAGGAGCCTCCCTGGCCGGCAGGGAGGGAGAGGAGCTGCTTCCTTTGAAATCTGGAAAATTTATGGGATATCTAACAATCCGGGATAGCAGCGGGAAACGGCGCTGGAATAAGGGAATTTCCCGTCAAAAAAGGGAAACAGCGACAACCGGCGCTGGAATAAGAGAATTTGCCGCCAAAAAAGGGAAGATTGACAGCTATGACCCTGCAGGGGAATGAAATGAGTGGAGAGGACGTCACTCTTTGACAGCCACCAGTGTTAGCTGCTCTGCTGAGGTTGGGTTTATCACGGGGGCACCAGTTGTGGTGGTGTCCTGATGCTAAGACCTTTATATTTTATCTTGTTTCGTTGGAGGCTATGAAATCCTTCGTTCATCCATGATGTGTTAAGCGGGGCTTGAGTGAATGGATGTGGAATTGTGTGCAACCTGATCAGTTTTGTAGAAAGGGGAGCATGTGGTTAAAACAACAACAACTTGGAATGGAAGGATGGGTGGAGCTAGGATACCCAGCCTGAAAAGCTCTGCTCTTCAGCCCTTAAATGCTTCTACAAATTTGTTCAAAGCACGTGGTGCTGGGCTATTTTCATACTGCTGTGTTTACATTCCTTCACCCTGCCTGGCTCCCAGTTCTGCCCTGGCTGGTCATGTGAACATACTGAAACACCCACTCTGCTATGAACAGCAGAAAGCATTTGGAGTTAAGAATCCTGGCTTCTATTCTCAATGCACAAAATGGAGCACAGTACGGGGCATGACTTGGGCTTGTTGTGCTCTGGTGGCAGGTGTATCCCCCCCTCCCCCCGCAAACTTCATTCCTTGGCTCCCCCTGGGGAAAACTGGTCACCTGAGCAAAATGAGCATTTCTTATGCAAGTCCTGTTTTATGAAGTTTACTAATGGCAGGCCGGGATGCGGGTGGCGCTGTGGTCTAAACCACAGAGCCCTAGGGCTTGCTGATCAGAAGGTCGGCGGTTCGAATCCCCACAATGGGGTGAGCTCCCATTGCTCGATCCCAGCTCCTGCCAACCTAGCAGTTCGAAAGCACATCAAGTACAAGTAGATAAATAGGTACCGCTCTGGCGGGAAGGTAAACGGCGTTTCCGTGCGCTGCTCTGGTTCGCCAGAAGTTGCTTAGTCATGCTGGCCACATGACCCGGAAGCTGTCTGCGGACAAACGCCGGCTCCCTCGGCCTATAGAGTGAGATGAGCGCCGCAACCCCAGAGTCTTCCGCGACTGGACCTAACAGTCAGTGGTACCTTTACCTTTACCTAATCGCAGGCCAGGGTAATCTAGGCAGGTTTCTTCATGTATCAAATTATGTCTGTGCCGGATCTCTACAGATTATTAGGCCATATTTTTGTAACAAGAAAGCATAATGCCTATATAGTGCCAGATTCAGGATGGGGGGTGGGGCAGGGAGAGGCTTTAATCTGAAAGAGAGGGAGTGTATAGAGAAATCTCACATTGTTCTTAGCTGCCTTGGGTGCTTTTGTGTGGAATGAGAATGGCAGTGCCCTGGGGATAATGGACCCACTGCTGGTCTTAGGGCCCCTGGCAAATGTCCAGTTTGCTGCCATCTGGAGCTTTGGTTACCGGTATCTGCATGTCATCATCATCATTCTTTTATTCGACTGTCAGTCAGAAGAATACATTTGTACAGAATTAAAAGCATCTGAAAGAACATTTGGGGGGGGAGTAAAAAAGGAAATATAATCCACAATAGAATGGAACTAAACAAATAGCCCCATATCGATACAATCAATTAAAATCTTGCGACGCTTAGAAGCTAAAAAAAGAAATTTAGCCACCAGGGAGGCTGTATTTCTAGTAATATTATTCAGTAAATATAAAACCTGTCTTTCTCTGGGTAGAAAGCTAGATTGACGTAAAAGTGGAGTTATAAGATTTTGCCTAAGTTCTAAATAGAGAGGACAAGACAGAAGGATATGTTTGGTAGACTCAACCACGCCCATAGTACAGTGACAGGTTCTCTGGGCGTATGGAACTCCCTTGTACCTTCCCCATAATACTGCGGCATCAAGGGCGTTTAGTCTAGCCACTGTAAGAAGTCTGCGGTATTCCACATAGTGGATTTCCGCGAGATAGGGGGCTGGTCCCCTAGGAACACCCCTGGTTTCACTTGAGCTATGTCCTCTTGTCTGGCAATATCGCTCAATCTCCGGGAGATTGCAGTTCTAGCTTGATTATACGTCATGGACTCCAGGTAGAGGTGTGACAATCCACAGGACTGCACCTCTTTTATGACCTCCCTTTCCCATGATGACTGGAAATCATCCCTCAATGTCAAGGGGGCGATGCCCACTGGTTATCTGCATGTGTGACGTAGCAACAGAGAGCAATAAGAGAAAGTCTGCAGAAGGAGTTGAAAGTTTGGGCCTTCAGAATGTTAACAACTGCCACAGGAAAAATAGGATCAAAGAAGAAGCTGGCAGGCAGGCAAACATCACCAACTTCAAACATCAAGGAAAAGGCACAGCTCTTAATGATGTGACATTTGCTGTGAAGATACAGTTACATGAGATGGTATCTGGAGATAGAAGCTGGTCCCTGGTGGTGCTCTGTTTCTAGATTCTCATTAAATGTTCTTAACTGTTCTGGTTTAGACTCCAGCAAGCCAGTGCTGAAGCTTTCCTGGAAGTCCTGAATGTAAATATAGTTACTCTCCTGTGTTTATTGCATAAGATGCATTGTGCAAGAGATGCCCGCCTAGTTCAAAGGGCATTTTATTGAACGTTACCCTGTTCCTGTTGTGTCGGAGGAGCTAAAATAAAATTATGTATTATGTTGGTTCACGACCTTCAAAACCCTTTGCAGCATTTTCAATTCATACCTTTGCTCAGGACGAGAGAACCTGCAGCCCTCCATATATTCTTGGACTCTTAACTCCAATTAGCCCCGGCCAGATGCTCAGGGATGATGGGATGCATCTGACAGGCCGCAGGTTCCCCACCCCTGCCTAAGCCCTATTTAGACAATGCATCACCATCAGAAGCAGCAGCAGGAGTGGGATTGCAGGTGTTGGCCCTGCTGCTCCCCCCCCCCACCGCCATGCATTCTTTTGAAGCTTAGAACAGCCTTGTAAAAGAGGCACATGGTGTGATCCCCCCACCCCCCCCCTGCTGCCATTTAATCCACTGATGTGTTGTCAGTAAGAATTTGGATGCGAGTGGTGCTGTGGGTTAAACCACAGAGCCCTAGGGCTTCCCGATCAGAAGGGCAGCGGTTCGAATCCCCGCGACGGAGTGAGCTCCCATTGCTTGGTCCCTGCTCCTGCCAACCTAGCAGTTTGAAAGCATGTCAAAGTGCTAGTACAGTGGTACCTCGGGTTGCATATGCTTCAGGTTACATATGCTTCAGGTTACAGACTCTGCTAACCCAGAAATATTACCTCGGGTTAAGAACTTTGCTTCAGGATGAGAACAGAAATCGGGCAGTGGCAGCACAGCGGCAGCGGGAGGCCTCATTAGCTAAAGTGGTGCTTCAGGTTACGAACAGTTTCAGGTTAAGAATGGACCTCTGGAACAAATTAAGTACGTAACCAGAGGTACCACTGTAGATAAATAGGTACCGCTCTGGCGGGAAGGTAAACGGCATTTCCGTGTGCTGCTCTGGTTCGCCAGAAGCGGCTTAGTCATGCTGGTCACATGACCCAGAAGCTGTACGCCGGCTCTTGGCCAATAAAGCGAGATGAGCGCCACAACCCCAGAATCGTCCGCAACTGGACCTAATGGTCAGGGGTCCCTTTACCTTTACTAAGAATTTGGAACATCCTCCAGCATTTTGAACTGCTTAAATTAAAACAAGGGAAATTTATCATGTTACCTCCTCTGTTCAGAACAAGAATAAAAGAAGGACAGAGCTTGCTAAAGGGCCAAGCAGAGGACAGCCTGGATGTGTGAAGGGGGGGGGGGAGAGAGAAAACACGCAACAAGTTTGTTTGGCCTTGTCCAGTTAAATGATTTTCGGGCTCATGTTTCTTCTAACCCTCTTGGCTCACAGACAAACATACATCAAGTGAGAGCGATAGGTGAAAATATGCTACTCAGAGTGTAAGGGGGGATAGATTAATCGCAGGGGTCAGCAAACTTTTTCATCATTGTCGCTCAGACCTTCTGGGGGGCCAGACTATTTTGGGGGGGGAATGAACGAATTCCTATGCCCCACAAATAACCCAGAGATGCATTTTAAATAAAAGCACACATTCTACCTTTGTAAAAACACCAGGCAGGCCCCACAAATAACCCAGAGGTGCATTTTAAATAAAAGGACATATTCTACTCATGTAAAAACAGGCTGATTCCCGGACCGTCCATGGGCCGGATTTAGAAGGTGATTGGGCTGGATCTGGCCCCCGGGCCTTAGCTTGCCTACCCATGGACTAATGGGTGATGCTGCCACCAAATATACCCCCCCCCGCCACACACTTTCCATAGAGACTTCCCAGCAAGGTCTCTGATCCCAACCATATTTAGGAATGCCGAACCACTTTCAGCCCACGGGTGGGGGCTCATGTGATGGGGGGTGCTCTTCCACACAGAAGCAATTCCTTCCACTTAGAAAACTGGCATGCCAGGAAGAAGCCTTCTCGGAGGCATTTTCTGTTTATAATTTACAGACTCTCATTCGCACTCTTTTGAACCGACCTCACGGAAGCCAGTGTGGCAAAGTGCCAAAGGGGGAAAGCCACAAGTCAGGAAGTACGGTTCAACTCTCACCTCTGCTATTTGGTGGCAATAAGCAGGTCGTTTTCCTTTTCAGCCTCGGCCTGCCCCACTCCCGATCTGCAATATGGGGGATGATAAACCTACAAGGGACACGGGTGGCGCTGTGGTCTAAACCAGCGTTTCCCAACCGGTGTTCCGCGGCACACTAGTGTGCCGCGAGACACCGGCTGCTGTGCCGCGGGGGAAAGCCGAAGCTCCGCCGGGCCTCTCCGACGTGGGGAAAAGCCCCGCCGGGCCTCCCCAGCGCGGGAAGAAGCCGCGCTGGGCCTCGGAGGCCCGAAAAAAAAGTTGTGCCGGGGTCCTCCCAGCGTGAGCAGAAGCTCCGCCGGGCCTCTCCGACGCGGGGAAAAGCCCCGCCGGGCCTCCCCAGCGCGGGAAGAAGCCGCGCTGGGCCTCGGAGGCCCGAAAAAAAACTGTGCCGGCCCCCCCCATGGAGAAAAAGCCGCGCGCTGTGGGTGCTGTGCCGCGAGATTTTTTTCCTAACACAGGTGTTCCGTTGCCTAGATTAGGTTGGGAAACACTGGTCTAAACCACTGAGCCTAGGGCTTGCCGATTGGAAGGTGGGCGGTTCGAATCCCCGCGACGGGGTGAGCTCCCGTTGCTCGGTCCCAGCTCCTGCCAACCTAGCAGTTCGAAAGTACGTCAAAGTGCAAGTAGATAAATAGGTACCACTGTGGCGGGAAGGTGAACGGCATTTCCATGCGCTGCTCTGGTTTCGCCAGAAGCGGCTTAGTCATGCTGGCAACATGACCCGGAAAAACTGTCTGCGGACAAACGTCGGCTCCCTTGGCCAGTAAAGCGAGATGAGCATTCACAACTGGACTTAACTGTCAGGGGTCCTTTAAACCTACCTTGCAGGTTTGTTGCAGGGATTATAATAAGATACGATATGTGAAGCACTTGGACATGAGTGCTCTGTCAAAGTTACATGCCATTGCCCCAAGCCCTCTTGGATCTGGGCCTGGACCAAGCAAGATCCGAGGTCAGACAAAGAATTGTGGATTCTGAGAGACAGCTGGACTGCTTGAGGTCTCCCAATTTCATTATAGCAGAAAACAAGAAATACGTTGCTGCCCCGGCAGCGTATCTCTTCTTTCTTGAATCCAGAAACTCAAGAAGAGCCTTTAATCTTGCCTGAAGCTCGGCGCTGCCGTCACCAGTTCTGCTGGGATCCTTTGGAAAGATCCTATACGATCAGAGACTCTGCTCCTGCCCACTGGGGGACGTAGGTAGCCCCGAGCATCTATTCTTTAGATCAGCGTTTCCCAACCGGTGTGCCGCGGCACACTAGTGTGCCGCGAGACACCGGCTGATGTGCCGCGGAAAAAGGGACCTGCAGCCCAGGGCTGCACAGGACCGTGGTGGCGGCGCTGCTGGAGCCCGGCGGCGAAGCGGAAGCCAGGGCGGCGCTGCTCCCTTGGCTGCAGCAGCAGCAACAGCAGCCTCGCGCGAGAATCCCGACCGGAAGCCTCGCACGCGCCGCGCTACAGCTGATCCCAGAGGTAACTCTGGGTCAGGAGACCCGGCGCAGCCGGGTGGGGGAGGAGCGGTGTGCCGCGAGATTTTTTCATTGATTCAAGTGTGCCGTTGCCTAGATTAGGTTGGGAAACACTGCTTTAGATGCCCTTTTTACGACAAGGCGCGCAGAGACATCATTGCCCCCCTATTGGAGAGGTCAGCTGACCTTCCAGATAAGACTAAACTAAATGCCCTTTTACTAGGCAAAGATCAAAAGATAACCCGGATGGTAGCTAGATTCTGCACGCAGATTTGCAGGCACAGTCTATCCTCCCAGAACAAACCAGTCAGCGGGGAAAACAGTCGCAGTGAGCCCCCGGGGCAATAGGGTCAATCTGTATGTGATTGATGCAGAAAGCTCTGAAGCACAGTGGAGGTCAAACAGTTCTGGCTCCACACCCCCATTTACTTTGGAGGAGACACTGCTCAGTGGCTTTGTATGTAGAAGATCTCTTGTTCAGTCCCTGACCTTCCCAGAGTATTGAACTTGGTGTTGGGCTGTGGGTAGTAGCTCTTCTGTTCGGGAATGGAATGAAGACCTTGAGCAGAAGCTGGGAAAATGCAAGCTGGACCCTTCTCTTGGATATTTTAGCCCCTTTTAAATTTTTAGACTGCGAAATTCATTCTGCATTTTATTTTCTTTTAGCTCTGTAAAGCACTTTTCAGATTTTAAATGCTGGTCTATGACCGTAATAAAATTTGATTGATTGATTGATTACATGCCATTGTACCAAATTGCACAGAATATATTTGTGGGATTTTCATGGCCACCCAATCAACGTAGACGCACTAATTCCTAATGCTGTGTGCTCTGGCGTCTGCACCCTTTATCTCAAGTACTTGTGCAAATTATTGCAATCAAAATAAATACATGCACCCCTTAGATATAAGCCTCCCCACCTACGTCTCTTGTCAGCTATATATTGTCTCGGCTCCAACATCTGCAGGTAAAGTTAATCATCTGTGGTGCAAGAAGTGGGCTGAGTTCTGTAATCCAACGAACAGCCGCCTAGTTTCTTCCTCATACAGTTCTTTTGCAGATGTTCTAAAACAGTGCCTCTCCCTTTCTTCGGACTGCATTGTTAAGACTGCAACTCAGTGCTCGCCTTCTAAAACCCACTTTTACTTCCCCTGCCTGCAGGATATCCTACGCGAGGGTGACACAGACCATGACGGGGAGCTTAATTTCGAGGAATTTGCCCGCTACCTCCAGGAGCGCGAACGCAAACTGCTGCTGATGTTTCACAGCCTGGACCGCAACCATGATGGTATGAAGGCACCTCCAGCTGCTTCTAGCCCAAGCGCTGCTGCAGCCTGGAATGAAAACTTATTTGCTCACTTGTTCTTTTATTTACTTAAGGCATGCGTACTCCATTCTTGAGGCCGAAAGGTTCTCAGGGAGGCTTACGAAAACCAGTTTTGTAAAGATGTTGCTACAAATACCCTTTAGACTCCTCTTGTCTTGGCTATTGTTGTAAGAATTTACAAGCGTTATCTAGATAAAGGGTTCGATTCCGGGTGGAATCCTGAACCTCGGCAGGACGTTATTGTGAAACCCCTGCCTGCGCAGAAAAGACAGAGACCAGACCAGAGTTCTAATGGGAAGCAAGGTGGCTAGTAAGCCTGATCTTTATTAACAAATACTGTTGCAACAGGGTTCTCACTCGCCACATGCTGGATGGAGGAGCCACCTAGAACAAAAGTGCGCCCGCCCCTATATAGACATTTTGAATCCCCCCCCCCCCCGGACCAAGACCACCCCCCAGAAACACCATGCATACACCATAGGAGGGGTGTAGCCCGAGACCTCCCCCCCCCCCGATACATCATGGTTACATCATGAAAGGGGAGGTCTGGTGGCAGCAATCTGAGTATCCTGGACCCTGCCCCCTCTTGTCCTCCACCAAGTGAAACAAAAGAGGTATTTCCCTGTTTCTCAGCCAAGTTAATCACACCCTTTTGTCTTCATCTGGGTTTGTTATCTCTGGAATGGCTACCTGTCTGGCACTCAGGTATCAGGATGCCATGATTATCACTCAGGCAGAGGGAGGGCTGCTGAGTAGCTGGAGGGGCAACCCCCCTTTGTTCCTGAGACAAAGAAATACACACATGTGGCCTTGTTTGCTTGGCACTGATTTCTTATTACACTGGTTTCCCTGAAACACACTTTCACTTACTTTGTTACATTAGCAACCTGTGTTTCCTCAGAGAAGCATAAGGTGGCATGCATAGTACTCCCCTTCCCCAATTTCTCCTCACAACTCTGTAAAGTAGGCTATCCTCAGCGATGGTAACTGGCCCAAGTTGACCCTTGTTTGCTTCACGGCTGAGTACAGAATTGAGCGCTCCTTCAGACTGTTGTTTTTTGCAGGTATAATCCACAGCATTCCATTGATGCAGTGGAATAGCGGTAGATTGACCCTGAACCATGCACCTATCATTTCACTTTGCGGGATGTCCTGCAATGTCCCCCCCCCCCCAGTGTTACTGCATTATCGCTGCCTGGAGGGACGCTCTTGAGCTATGGGGCAAGAGAAGCAGAACAAAATACATTTTTTTGGTATAAAAAGTTGCAGGCTTTCAGCAGGAATAATCTGTAATTTCAATAAATTTATACTCCGCTCATTTGGGTGGGTTGTCCCGGCCACTCTGGGTGGCTAGGATGTTATGACAGGAAACAAAGCGGTATGGTCGCTGTGAAACCTTTGCAGGTACAAAGAGTATTGAAAGTGGAATTGCATGTAACTGCCTGTTCCCATCCTGAGCACAAAACATTATGAGTGCACAAAGGAAAGGCTGGTCCTAATCTGACACTCTAGTCCAGGCATGTCCAACAGGTAGATCGTGATCTACTTGTAGATCACTGGACGTCTGTGGTAGATCACTGGTAGATCCCTGGCTCCCCCCTAAAGAAGCTCAGCAACTTTGGCTCCCCTAAAAAAAGCTCTACATCTTTGCCCTGAAGCCCCCAAAACAGGGCTTTCCTTCCTAAAAAAAAGCTCAACTTTGACCTGAACCCCCCAAAACATGGATGGCTTTCCTTTCTTAAAAAAAAAAAAAAAAAAAAAAAAGCTCAACAACCTCGACCTGAACCCTCCAAAAGGGGGTAGATCACTGCCAGTTTTTAACTGTGAGTAGATCGCAGTCTCTTGAAAGTTGGCCACCCTTTGTCTAGTCTAACCCCTAAACCACAGTGGTTGTCCTAACTAAATCTATAATCATGCAAACACAGCCCTTTCCCACCCCTTCCTGTTTCTCCCACAACAGACTGGGTAGACCCCTCCCTGGCTACCTCCCCCCCTTTAAAAAATAATAATGTGATGTTCTGATTTATTTTATTTAAAAACTAGCTGACCCAGCCACGCCTTGCTGTGGCTATGTGTGTGAATGGTGTGGTGTTGATGGCTGCGTCTGTGGGTGGTGGTAGGAGAGGAGAGGGCCGGCAGCGGCTGTGGGGATGGTGTCCAGCCTGCCTTTCATGGCAGCTGCGGTGGGGAAGTGGGCAGCAGGCGGCCCAGGCTGGCTCTGACGGCGGCGGCGTGAGCGGCTGTGGAGAAGGGCTGGGGCCTGCCTTTCACGGTGGCAGGGTGGCTAAGGGGCCTGGGCGGTGGTTGGGCTGGGCCTGCATTTGATGGCGTTAACGGCGACGACCGGGCTGTGGTGACAGTGCCGGCCTAACTTTCACGGTGGCAGCGGCGGCGAGGTCCGGCCTGCCTCGTGCGGCTGAATTTGTGAAACTGAAAAAGTTCCCCTGTTCAACTTCCGTCTGCCCCTTCTCTGTCCCCACCCTCGTTTTCAATTACCCTCTTCTCGCCCCCCCTCTTTTCTATTACCCTCTTCTTGCCCCCCCCCCTTTTCAATTACCGGTTTGTGAGCTTGCAAATGGCTGATGGAGCTCTGAGGTTTTGGTGGTGATGTGTTATTGCTGCGCCAATTTTTTGCTTTTGTAGCTGTAGTACCAGTATAGCCGTCGCTAGAGGGCGCTGTTCTGCTGATGACATGTAATACCTGCGACAGTTTTTTTGTGTTTAAACTTTATTTTAGGTATGTCAGATGTGGTTTTTCTGAATTTTTATTATGCCAGATCCTTCCTTGATGGTCATGGTACGCTGTGTCCTAATTTGATGAGATTTGGTCGAGCGGTTACGGAGCAAGGTGGTGTCCGCCGCGCACGCAATGGGAACATTTATATATATATAGATAAAGAAATAAAATGCCAGGAACTCATCAGTTAAGTGTAACCACATTTTAAATTGTGGCCAAATAGTCTCTGGCTGATGATAGTTGAAAGTAAAATATTTTAGAATTGAATCCTGCCATCTACAGGGCTATACCAGTGACGAGGAGGTTCAGGGCTATTCTTCCCCTCCGCCTGGGCCCCCACCCCAATCCTGGAACAAGAAGACCTAACTGCAAAGCTCCCTATTTCCTTTCAGCCTATCATGAGCTTAACTCAGTTTGCACAAGCTTCCCCCATGCCAACTCCAGATAGCGTGCCTTAAAATGCGGGCCATTCTGTGCATTCCTTGCAGGGACCAGTTCAGGGACGCGGATCGACTAATGACCACGGTGTGCTCCTATAACCTTCTCCATTTGGGACTCACTGGTGCTAGCTGCATGTCAGAAGAGATGGAGGCGCAGGGATAAGATCGTAGGAATTTATGTTCCGTGAGGCTGAAGAGAGCCGGGAAGTGCCTGTTCTGTTCTGCAGCCTTGAATAAAGGATGTCTGTTTGACGGCTCCAAGACAAAATCCAGGCATGGCTGGCCTCCGTCCTTGGCAGTCTCTGCCCCAAGGAGTGGGTGGCCTTGCCTCCTGCAGCTCTTTCCAATTCCTACCAGATGACTGTAAATGATAGATGCATGAGACGCACCCAAATGCCAGACTCTGCACGGGTGCCTTTTCCTCCCATTCTGGCCCAGTCAGAATGAACTTCCAGGGCTGTGTCTTATACTATGAGGCATGGCGCATGATCCTTGTGGAAGCCAGGAGAGGGGTGCCTTCTTCAGCTTGAGGGACACATTCCCTCCTGGGCGCCAAATGCCTGTAGTGGGCAGGACCAGAGGCAAAAGTAGGCAAAGCCAGAAATGTCAATTTACCTTTGTACCTGTCAGGGACGTGCCCTCCCCTGCCAGTCCGGCACTGAGTGGGTACCGGCAGCCTCAGCCTCTGCTGTCGACGGACACGTCTCCCAGTGAGTCTGCCAGGTCCTCCCCGGGGGAGGAGGAGTCACCAGGGAGGAGCCAGGTGGGAAGGGGTCTCCAGGATGATGCTGAGAGACCCAGTACCGCTCAGCAGCATAGCTGTCAACCCTCCCTTTTTTTGGCGGGAAACTCCCTTATTCCAATGCCGTTTCCCGCTGCTATCCCGGATTGTTGATATCCCTTAAATTTCCCGGATTTCAAAGGAACCAGCTCCTCTCCCTCCCTGCCGGCCATGGAGGCTCCTCAGCTGCGTTGCTCGGCTGCCAATAAGGAGTCTGAGACCGACTGGGGGCGGAGCTTGCATGCCTTGTGCAGCCAGACCCTCACGCCCAACCAGCCTGCCGTCTATGCACTCGCTCTTTCGCTCACCCGTTCGCGCGCAGCTTCTGGAGCGCAGGGTGGCGAGGCTACTTGGTGCCATTGCACCGCCCTTGCGGCATCCCTTATTTTCAAATCCGAAAGTTTGGGGAAAATCCCTTATTTTCAAATCTGAAAGTTGACAGCTATGCTCAGCAGTCCCACTCCGAGGGGGGAGACACCGCTTTCGGCGCCTGCTTTATGCAGAAAGGTCAGGGGAGAAAGGAGGCGGCACTTTAGGGTGCCGAGACTCTGGTGTTGGCGCCGCAACAGGAGGGGGGCACTTCCGGATTCTGCTAGCGACTAGGTGGTCATGTTTTAGGATAGCTCCGCACTGTACATACTTTGCACAGTAAAATAGTTGAAAGACAAGACGGACTTGATCTTTACTCATGAGCAACCGTTAGCGAACCTGACAGTACCAGGTGGCTAGTTTCTGCACACGCTCCTCAGGTGGGGCCCTGGACATTTTGCCGCTAGAGGCAAACCAGAAAATGCGGGGGGGGCACTGTGTGCCAGTCATGTATCCGCTCTTATGCCCCTGCCCCCTGCCATGCGGCAGTGGGCAAAGGAGGAGGGGGCCGACAAGCGCAGAAGGCGGATCTGCCACTTCTCCCAGCTTTCCGAAACCTGCTGCCCTGAAGCAACTGCCTCACCTTGCCTCATGGGTGGGCCGGCCCTGTCCTCTACCAAGAGGCACAGAAATAAACAGAAATCTGCTCTTATTCCCTTATGGGGTACACAAGAGCCTTCCCAGGTTCTCCATCGGTAGGAGTAAATTTACAGAGGCCAACCAGAGAAAAATTGAGAAGCAAAGTTTTATTATATCTGTTGCAACAGGGCCCCCAATCCCAAAATGGAGGAGGGAGAAGGAACCCAGAACAATGGTGTGCCAGCTCCTATATAGACTTTTGAAATTCCCCCCTCCCGCTCAAGACCACCCCACTATACATCATACCTGCATCACAAAAAGGGGTGTAACCCAGGACCACCACCCCAGATACATCACAGCTACACCATGAAAGGGGAGGTCTGGTAGCAGTAATCTGAGCATTCTTGACCCTCTCCATGCCTCCTCTTGCCCTCCACCCAAAAACCCATCAAGTAAAACAAAAGAGATATTGTTTCCCAGCCAAGTTAATCACACCCTTTTGTCTGGCACTCAGGTATCAGGAAGCCAGGCTTATCACTTTATTTTCCTGAGACAATCACCCCCCTCCTTCCTTGCAGAGAAACAGTTTATCAGTTTGGGAGTCAAAATGGAGACAGGCCTGTCTTCCTGTGCTGCTTCAGACATGTGGCCTTGTTTTGCTTGGCACACTTATGAACAATTATTTTTTATAATATATTATTTTTTATAACATATATATATAAAACCTTGATATTCTTACAACAGCACCATCAGAGTTCAAGAACACATTTCAACCGGGCAAAAGCACTCAAGGAGGGTGCAAAGCAGGGATGCTGAGGCACGTGACCTGGAAGACGGGGTGTGTGAGGGAAGAAAAGTCCTGAGGGGGCGGCTAGAGAGGCTCAGAGGGCCTCATCTGCCCCCCTCCGGCCCAAGGTTGCCATCATTATTGGAGGTTCCAAAGGGACTGATCCAACTTGGGGACTGGTTGGTTTGGCAAGTCGTCTTAGAGCTGGCTCATATCTGGCCCTGGAATCAAAGTCCTCTGTATGGTGGGGGCATGACAGCAAGCCCCGAATGTGCCACATTCTTCCTGCCTCCACCCTCCACAAATAGGGCAGAGGGATACAGAGGGCTCAGTCATACACCTGGAGACTTTGTGTGCCTCATCAGTATTTACTGTGGAAGACAGAGCAGGTGGAAGGTGGATCACATGAGTGAAGCTAATATTTGTACAGTGACTTTTGCGTGTGTTCACCTTGCACTGTGAGGGTGGTTTATGATCTTAAGCTTTGAGTTGCTCCCAGACTTGGCCAAGGAAGGAACCTACACATGGAGAGGTGTGTGTGTGTGTGTGAGTGTGTGTGTGTGTGTGTGTGTGTCTAAGGCAAGTCTTTGAGTATCTGACCCTCTGGCTGAGTCTGCTTCTGCTTCATGTTACAGCCGCCATGTGAAGGCCACATTGAATGGCTGTATGCAGCACACAGAGTAGACTTCCACTTGGATTGATTCCCACTATAGGATAAGACCCCCTCCATATACCATAGCTGCCAACCCTCCCTTTTTTGCGGGAAACTCCCTTATTTCAATGTCGCTGCTATCCCAGATTGTTGATATCCCTTAAATTTCCCGGATTTCAAAGGAAGCAGCTCCTCTCCTCCCTGCCGGCCAGGGAGGCTCCTCAGCTGTGTTGCTCGGCTGCCAATAAGGAGTGTGAGACCGACTGGGGGCAGAGCTTGCATGCCTTGTGCAGCCAGACCCTCACGCCCAACCAGACAGCCAGCCTGCCTGCCGTCTACGCGCTCGCTCTTTCGCTCACCCGTTCACGCGCGCAGCCTCTGGAGTGCAGGGTGGCGAGGCTACTTGGTGCCATTGTACCGCCCTTGTGGCATCCCTTATTTTCAAATCCGAAAGTTTGGAAAATCCCTTATTTTCAAATCCGAAAGTTGACAGCTATGCCATATACAGGATGACCACCACATGGGGACAGAAAATGCCCTAAGAAATTTCCATATGCTAATCAACAATGTGTCAAGTGATGCTTGAGGAGATGAGAGAAGGGCTACACTCTTCACAATCCACAACTACATGGCAATGACCTTTCTTATTAAGTGGAAATTGCCATGGGGCCATGGGGATTATATGTGTTCCTACTACTTTGGGGTCTTCCTTCTTAGCCTCCCCCCCCCTTTGCTCTGATTATGATTTCATGTAAAGTGTTACAGCTTGGGTTCACAGCTATGCAGTAGTAAACCAGCCTTGCCTTT
Organism: Darevskia armeniaca; assembly: GCA_034641395.1. NCBI lineage: Eukaryota > Metazoa > Chordata > Lepidosauria > Squamata > Lacertidae > Darevskia > Darevskia armeniaca. The sequence continues at coordinate 129,416 of JAWWNF010000386.1, read as the reverse complement.
TAAAAAGCTGCTTGGCAGGCAGACATTATGCAGGTGAAGCTTTCACAGGCACCGAGGGGCAAAGCTTTGCTGTTAAAAGGCAGGGGAGGAGAGGCAGCATAGAAAACCACCACTGGCTATCCTGCTGCTTCTGAATCAGACCCTTTTAGAGCACAGGTAGACTTGAAAAGTGGGCTGTTCAACGTACCAGATGGCGGGCGAATGTTTGGGGCAAAGCCGGAAGCCTGGAGAGAGCACAAACTACCAAGTCGGTGAGTGCTGCAAGCCCTAGTGGCGTCCGACAAATCTGGAATGCACCGGGCTGCTTTTGCCAAGCCTCTCCTTCCCGCATCTAGTACAATCAGTTCAAAAACTATTCCGTTTCTTCCAAAACATGGCTGGAGGGGGCTTGTTTCAACAAGATGCCCACCTGCATCTCCTGTTTGGCGAGTCTTCCTGCCTAGCCAGAGTTCCAGGGAGAGGGACAGAAGCCATAAATGGGCAGTTTTGTCTACTTGGAGATAGGAAAAGCCCCCCAGGCCCATCAGATGCCTAAGGCAGCAGCCGTTCCCCCACTTGTGATTCTAATAATAATAATAATAATAATAATAATAATAATAATAATAATTTTGTACCCCGCCCATCTGGCCGGTCTCCCCAGCCACTCTGGGCGGCCTCCAACAGACATTAAAATACATTAAAATATCACAAGTTAAAAACTTCCCTAAACAGGGCTGCCTTGAGGTATTTTCTGAATGTCAGATAGTTGTTTATCTTTTTGACCTCTGCTGGGAGGGCGTTCCACAGGGCGGTGCCACTACCGAGAAGGCCCTCTGCCTGGTTCCCTGTAGCTTTGCTTCTCGCAGTGAGGGAACTGCCAGAAGGCCCTCGGCGCTGGATCTCAGTGTCCGGGCTGAACGGTGGAGGCGGAGACGCTCCTTCAGGTATGCAGGACGAGGCCGTTTAGGGCTTTAAAGGTCAGCACCAACACTTTGAATTGTGCTCGGAAACGAACTGGGAGCCAATGTAGTTCTCTCAGGACCGGTGTTATGTGGTCCCAGCGGCCACTCCAGTCACCAGTCTAGCCGCAGCAACTAATATACAATACAGCAGGCACCCCCAAACTCGGCCCTCCAGATGTTTTGGGACTACAACTCCCATCATCCCTAGTTAACAGGACCAGTGGTCAGGGATGATGGGAGTTGTAGTCCCAAAACATCTGGCGGGCCGAGTTTGGGGATGCCTGCAATACAGCCATAGAGGTTACGAGCCACTGATAGCCTTGTTCTCCATTAATCCGTCTGTTCCTTTAAAAAAAAACACCAAAAACACAGGTTTAAAGACTCATAGGAGACCGGGGGGGGGGGGGGGAGAGAGAGGCACAGCTCCAAAGACTTATTGAAACAAGCCTTTGTCCCATTATTAAATAAATCATAAGCCCAACTGATCCCACCTGTCCTGCTGTGACCTTGCAAGTCTTGGCTAACTCTGCAACATGCAGTAGACACCTGTAATATTGCCCAAAAGGGAAAGAAAGAGGAGAAAGGCATCAGAAAGGGGGGGGGACAAGAGCACAGAGAACAACTGACTGTTCCTTTAAATATACAAAAAGCTTGTCCACTACTCGTGGGGTCACTCATCAGACTCTCAGACCCTCCAAGTGTCCCTGTATTCCAGTCTCTGACTGAGTGAAGCCGTCCTGGTTTCTCATTTGATACCAGAATGTCCTCCTTTTCCTTAGGACAGTGATGGCTAACCTTGACACTCCAGATGTTTTGGAACTACAACTCCCATCATCCCTAGCTAATAGGATCAGTGGTCAGGGATCACTGCCTTAAAGGTAAAGGGACCCCTGACCCCTGACCCTTAGGTCCAGTCGTGTCCGACTCTGGGGTTGCGGCGCTCATCTCGCTTTATTGGCCGAGAGCCGGCGTACAGCTTCCGGGTCATGTGGCCAGCATGACTAAGCCACTTCTGGAGAACCAGAGCAGCGCTGCAATCTGTATATATGTTTGTTATTTTGTATTGCAACCCTTGTTAAGTTTTGAGTTGAACTTCATACCCCGTTTGATGGTGATGACAGAATAAATAAGACATTATATTTGTGATACTCAGCAGGTTGCGTTTGTTGTGGTTTGAGTTACTATTGTACGTAACCCAAGGCTTTTTGGTGGTTTTTCTGATAGTTTACCATGGCTGAATTTTCTATTAAAGAGGCACTGCATTGCTAAGTGTCCCTTCCTAGCATGCTTTCAGCCTCTGAAATGTGCTTGCTCCTAGAGATAGTTCCCCCCCCATGTGTGTGTGTGTGCACATATCCATGTTTTACAGAGATTTCAAGGTAGTTTGAAAGAGGAAGCACTGCTCACTGATTCTACTTTTGCCCTTGTTGAATAGGTTCTGTATAGTTTCAAAAACCTGCAAAACCTGTTTGGACAGAGGTGAGCAGAGGACAAAATAAATGCATGTGCTGTGTACATCTTGGCAAGCAGGGCCTCTCTGGCAGAATGTGGGCCAGGATTTAGATCTTTTGCAATATAGCATATTAAAAGCCTGACCTTAAGCTACAGAAAACATACTGTTTGTAAGACACCGCTGTTTTACTAAATGCAGGTGGGCGTTGTCTAAAACAAGCACAGCAGGGATTTGTCGGACTGAGTTTGTAAGAATTCTTTTGGCCCTCCATTAGAGTGCAGAACTGTATCAGTTCTGTCCAAAAAGCTCAATATTTCACTAAGTGATTTCCTAAACTCTGGAAAATAGAGGGTCGTGGAATCGTAGAGTTCATAGAATCATAGAATTGTAGAGTTGGAAGAGACCACAAGAGTCATCTAGTCAAACCTTCTGAAATGCAAGAATTTTTTGGCCAGCGTGGGGCTCTAACCCACAACAACCCTGAGATTTAGAGTATCATCCTCTATCAACAGAGCTATCCCTATGAATCAAGTACTGTATATTCCTGCGTATAAGACTACTGTTTAACCCAGGAAAATCTTCTCAAAAGTCGGGGGTCGTCTTATACGCCGGGTCGTATTTCTTATACGGCGAGTATATCCCAAACTCTATATTTTAACTGGAAAAGTTGGGGGTCGTCTTATACGCCCAGTCGTCTTATACGCCAGAAAATACGGTATTTCCCCCCTATCTGCCTGAAGATTGCTAATTAATGTGTTATTGGTTTTGCATTAGTGGCTTTGCATTTGTGGTTGGCTTTAAACAATAATATTGGGACCTTAGTATGAAGGATATATAATACATCTAACAAAGACAACATAAAGGCTGCTTCCTGATTACTCAGAGGAATCTTTTTAGTCACCTAAGTTTTAGCCCAGTTAGGTTAACTGACTAATTGTTTAAACTTTTGAGTCCTAATAAAAGTGCATGCCAGTGTTCTGGATGATGCTCAGGTTCAGGCTTTGGAGAACATCCAGGGTGTTTTACACCGGTTGAAGTTTCTGAACAGTCATCTAGGGCAGCCCTGAATAACCTTATTGCTGTTGTCTAGGCTCAATGCTTTAAAGGCAGGAAAAATGGCTGCCATGGCTGCATCTAAATCCACTGGATTCTTCTAATTTTTGTTTCTACATATTGTTAAGTCCAACAAGCAGCAGCACACATATTTTTGGAGCCTAGCTTAAGAGAGATCTGCCTTCTCTAGCAATTTTCAGCCTACAGTTGCCTCCACACAAATGTATACACATTAAGTGTGATAGGTACACTGGATAACCACAAAGGGCATGGGGCAATGAGAATTCCTGTAACTACTGCAGGGTGGGGTTGAATGACTGCTGGTTAATGGATCTTTAATAGCCTTCATTTGGATTTGGGCCAAAACCAAAACATCTCCGGGAAACGAAACAAGATGACTATCCACATTATGGTTGTTAGTTTAGGCTGGAGGCTGACCATAGTTTCTTTGGTTGAAAGCAGTTTGAAAGAGGGAAGCAAAACTTTTCCCAAACCACTTCCAACTTTCTTTAAAGCAACAAGCTGCCTCTGGCATCGTGTGTGCACAGAGTCCATACCCTCCAACATTTGTCCAATGAAAACAGGGACGTTCCATTCCATAATGATAATTTTACTATTTATAACCCTACACATCTTACTGGACTGCCCCAGCCACTCTGGGCAGCTTCCAACATATATAAAAACATAATTAAACATTTAAAAAACTTCCCTATGCAGTTACAGGTAGGTAGCTGTGTTGGTCTGCCGTAGTCAAAACAAAAGAAAAAAGAAAAAAATTCCTTCCAGTAGCACCTTAGAGACCAACTATGTTTGTTATTGGTATGAGCTTTCGTGTACATGAATCTGAAGAAGTGTGCATGCACACGAAAGCTCATACCAAAAACAAACTTAGTTGGTCTCTAAGGTGCTAGTGGAAGGAATTTCTTTATTTTTTATTTTGTTTTTCCCTATACAGGATTGCCTTCTGACGGCTTGGGGGCTGAATAACTCCATAACATTTCTCCAATGAAAATAGGGACATCCTAAGGCAGTGAAGGCAGGGACCCAGGTGGCGCTGTGGGTTAAACCACAGAGCCTAGGGCTTGCTGATCACAAGGTCGGCGGTTCGAATCCCTGCGACGGGATGAGCTCCCGTTGCTCGGTCCCAGCTCCTGCCAACCTAGCAGTTCGAAAGCACGTCAAAGTGCAAGTAGATCAATAGGAACCGCTCCGGCGGGAAGGTAAACGCCGTTTCCGTGTGCTGCTCTGCTTCACCAGAAGCAGCTTAGTCATGCTGGCCTGGAAGCTGTACGCCGGCTCTCGGCCAATAAAGCGAGATGAGTGCCGCAACCCCAGAGTCGGACACGACTGGACCTAATGGTCAGGGGTCCCTTTACCTTTACCTTTATATTGCCGCAGCATTGTGTTTGATTCCATATTGCTGAAGAAGCCAAAGGGCGAAACAGGGAGAGTATATTCCGGAAATCCTTGTTCCTTCTTTTATCATCTTATGGAACTGTCACATCCTATGCATGGATCATTACTGGACTTTATTCTTTTCTATTCTTCCATGCATTGATTATTCTGGGCCTTATCAATAGATGTGAAGCGGATCTGTATGTATGTTTGTTATTTTGTATTGCAACCCTTGTTAAGTTTTGAGTTGAGCTTCATACCCCGTTTGATGGTGATGACAGAATAAATAAGACATTTAATACTCAGAATGCAAATAATACATTTTGTGCTACCAATGTTCTGATACACTGTTCTTTCCAGTCTCTTGAGGAAATGTGATAATTCTTAATGAAATGGTTAAATGACCTCTCTTGTACAAGAACAGCCAGCTTTTCCATTTCAGTCACACACTGTGCTTTCTTCAAGCATTTGGAAGCCTCGGGGAGCACTTCATTTTGTTGTATCTTACTCAAGCAACATACGCTACCTCCCTTTTATTCGGGGCTTAATCTCTCAGTTTCTTTTTAATCTGGACCCCAGGGGCCAAGTGAAGTCTTTTTCTTATTCCCCCCCTTTAAATAGGCCTCCTTTGGGATATGCTGTGCATTCCTGCCTCAAGCTTTCCCTCCGTTGTACTGACTGCAGCAAACCGATGGGGAATTTTGGCAAACCAAACATAACCTTTGGGCAAAACAAAATAAAAAAATTCCTTCCAGTAGCTCCTCAGAGACCAACTAAGTTTGTTCTTGGTATGAGCTTTCGTGTGCATGCACACTTCTTCAGATACACTGATAACACGGCTATCTAGCTGTAACTATAACCTTTGGGGAAAATGGGAACCAGAGAGACTGAAACCGACAGATTCCGACTTACAGTACATGTTGGCAGCATCAGATAGTTTGAACTTAATCGGGATTTCCTGATGAGGAAGTTTCCTACCCTGTGCTTTCCATGTAAAATGAACACTCTTGCTCCTTCTATATCTCCAGGTAGAATAAAGTTATTTGTAAAGCTGCCCTTGTATGCATACATACAGGGACAGCTGTATAATAAACACATCAGCTGCAGGCATTAATACTGTTCTGTATCTGCAGAAAGTTCCTGTGCATGCCCATTTTCTGGTTTTGCTTGCATCCAAAGCAGGGATGGGAAGCCTGCGGTCCTCCAGCTGGTGTTAGACTCTTACTCCCATCAGCCCCAGCCACTACAGCCAATAGTCAGGAATGATGGGAGTTGCAGTCCAACTTTATAGGGAGGGCTACCTGAAATACCTACATTGGCTCCCTGTACGTTTCCGAGCACAATTCAAAGTGCTTGGCCCAGTATACCCGAAGGAGCGTCTCCACCCCCATCATTCAGCACTGAGGTCCAGCACAGAGGGCCTTCTGGCAGTTCACTCACTGCGAAAAGTGAGGTTACAGGGAACCAGGCAGAGGGCCTTCTCGGTAGTGGCACCCGCCCTGTGGAACAGCCTCCCATCAGATGTCAAAAAGATCAATAACTATCTGACTTGTTTAGGGAAGTTTTAAATGTTTGATGTTTTATCGTGTAAATATTGGGGGGGGGGTCTTTTCCAGAACTGTAGGAGGCTTCCTTCTTTCTCTCTCCTCTGGCGATGGCACCCCCTTGTACCCCCTCTGTAGCCCTCTCTGTCTCTCTTCCAGGTGGGACGCCGACAGGGGGCTCAGTGTGGGGATCCCGAAGGCTGGTATGGCTGACTGTATGGTGTCTCCCTCCCCCCTCTGACAGCATGCGCCCCTGAGCCAGCTACCAAACTGCTACCGTTTCACTCACCCACTTCCAACCCCTTCAAGAAATCCCTCAAAACTCACTGGGTCCTTTTGCGCTTCCGCAGGTCTGCAGCCCAGGAAGTTCTGGGCACATCTCACTTCCTCCCATTGGGGGACCCCGTAGAAGCCCCCCTCCTCTCCAGCTTCTCCTAACCCATCAGTAGCTTAAGATGCACCCTGGCTCCTCCAGACAGACGGACCCTCTTTTCTTCTGTGCTTCTTCTGCAGGCCACATTGACGTGTCCGAGATCCAGCAGACCTTCCACAGCCTGGGCGTTTACATCTCCCTGCAGCAAGCGGAGAAAATATTGCACAGGTGAGGCTGCCTCTACCCTTGCTTTGAACTCCCACCTCCCTGACCCTCGCAGCCCCAGTGGGCCCTAGCCCACACTGGCTTCCCCTCCTCCAGACTCACTCTACTCTGTTTTGTGTCTCTTGCAGCATAGACAAGGATGGCACCATGACCATTGACTGGCATGAGTGGCGAGACCACTTCCTCCTCAATCCGTTGGAGAACATGGAGGAGATCGTATACTACTGGAAGCACTCAACGGTAAGCCAGTTTCCTAGTCCTCTCCAGACCTGAGGTTGTTCTGTTCTCCACCCTGATTCCTTAATTCTCAACATGGAGAAAATAGGGTTATATGAATGGAGATTGCAAGAATGGAGTTACACACACACACACACACACACACACACACACACACACACACACTGGCGGAGGAACAGGGGTGCGGACCGCTCCCGGCAGCAGGATCCCGGTGGGGTGCCATCGCTGCTGCCACGCTCCCGCCTGCTCTCCGCCTCCCCCCCCGTCAGAGCTTGAAGCTCCGCCACTGTGTGTGTGTGTGTGTGTGTGTGTGTGTGTGTGTGTGTAATAAACAAAATTCCTTCCAGTAGCACCTTAGAGACCAACTAAGTTTGTTCTAGGTATGAGCTTTCGTGTGCATGCACACTTCTTCAGATACACTCTACGGTGCTACTGTAAGGAATTTTTTTATTTTGTTTTGACTATGGCAGACCAACACGGCTACCTATCTATAACTGGATTTATATATATTTGTTGTTGTTGTTTAGTCGTCTTAGTCGTGTTCGACTCTCCATGACGCCATGAACCAGAGCATGCCTTGAAAACTCTCACTTCCTTCTCAAAGCTTCTTCTTTTTTATGTCCATGGAGTTTTCTTGGCAAAATACTGGAGTGGTTTGCCAGTTCCTTCTCCAGGTGGATCACATTTAGTCTAAACTCTCGGCTATGACCTGTCCATCTTGGGTGGCCTTGCACGGCATAGCTCATAGCTTCTTGGAGTTATTCAAGCCCCTTCGCCACAAGAAGGCAGTGATATACTGTACAGTGGTACCTCGGGTTAAGTACTTAATTCGTTCCGGAGGTCCGTTCTTAACCTGAAACTGTTCTTAACCTGAAGCACCACTTTAGCTAATGGGGCCTCCCGCTGTTCTTATCCTGAAGCAAAGTTCTTAACCTGAAGCATTATTTCTGGGTTAGCGGAGTTCTTAACCTGAAGTGTATGTAACTTGAAGCGTATGTAACCTGAGGTACCACTGTATCTGTATCTCTCTCTCTCTCTCCCTCTCTCTCTCTCCCTCTCTCTCTCTATATATATATGAGAATAGTTGGTATTCAGTTTGGATTTCATTAGACTGAGTGATGGGTCTCACAAAATATTTTTAATATGCAGCCCTCCAGGAGAGAATATTCATACATTCCAGGTAGAGGCTTTAGTGGGGTTTTTTTAATGGGTTTTCTCAGCTGAGAAGACAAATAAAGGAATAGACCTTACAATCTCTGATAACTTGTCCCCAAGTTGTTGTTGTTGTATTAGATCAGGGTCAGCAACCTAAGACCCACGGGCCATAGGTTGCCTACCCCTGCTTTAGTGGGAGGAATATCCTCGCCAGAAGCAAACACCAGGCTTGTACTGTCTGTCTTGTGCTTTGTGCTTTTCCACGCTCAATATCAGTGAATAAAAAGACCTCATTAAAATGCAGCAAACCTGTAGGAAACCATCCTCACAAGGACTGGGAAATCTCACAGCCATTGGGAAAAGGCTGCTCCTAGAATCGAAGGAAGCAGGGAGCGTGAAGCATAGCCAGGAAGCCAAGGATTTCCAGGGAGCAGCAAGATCCCCCGATCTCCCTTTCCACCCTTCCTGAACTCTGCAGGAGGCGGGAGGAAATAGGAAGGGAAATAGTTCAGATCTCTGGGCTGGGTGCCGGCCAAGGCCCTCTTTCTTCACTGTCCTGTTCCAGCCACGCTAATCTCATCAGCCGATCGGAACAGGGCAGATTAAAGTTTATATTTAAACGCAATGTGTGTCTCTTCACCTCCCCGTTTTGCCAGACTTTGTCCATAGTGTCAGCTGAAAGGCCAGGGGAGACGGGGCGTGGTCACTTTCAAGGCCCTCTATGCGCAATCCTCACATTGAACCAGGCACCCCCAAACTTCGACCCTCCAGATGTTTTGGACTACAGTTCCCATGATCCCTAGCCACTGGTCCTGTTAGCTAGGGATCATGGGAGCATAGCTGTCAACTTTCGGATTTGAAAATAAGGGATGCCGCGAGGGAGGTGCAATGGCACCAAGTAGCCTCGCCACCCTGTGCACTAGAGGCTGCGCATGAACGGGTGAGCGAAAGAGCGAGCGCGTAGACGGCAGGCAGGCTGTCTGTCTGGTTGGGCGTGAGGGTCTGGCTGCGCAAGGCATGCAAGCTCCGCCCCCAGTCGGTCTCAGACTCCTTATTGGCAGCCGAACAACGCAGCTGAGGAGCCTTCCTGGCCGGCAGGGAGGGAGAGGAGCTGCTTCCTTTGAATTTCAGGAAATTTAAGGGATATCAACAGTCCGGGAAAGCAGCGGGAAACGGCATTAAAATAAGGGAGTTTCCCGCAAAAAAAGGGAGCGTTGACAGCTATGTATGGGAGTTGTAGGCCAAAACATCTGAAGGGCCGCAGTTTGGGGATGCCTGCCTTAGACTCTTTGCTCTCCAATGTGCCCTGTTGAGCTCAGATCTGACCATTCCGCCAGCATCCCTTTCTCCCCTGCTGCACTTCGAGAGAGAGATAAGAGATGGCGGCCGATGGAACTCCAGCTGTTGAGTGCCCGGCACTGAGATAGCACTGGGGAGCCTGTGGGTCGAATGGGTCAGAGGCCAAGAGCCCAGGCAGTCCTGCCACCATCTGGGAAAAGGATCTGTTGCTCCTGATCCCTTTAGATGAGCAGGAACTGAGCAAGAGCCCAGCAGCCCTGTGAAGCTTCCATTCACTTCAATATGGCGCATGTCGGAATATCTCCCGAGGATTATGCACCAGGCTCCCAGGGGGGGGGGGTCTGTGTGTGTGCTGTTTGGCCTTTCTGTCTTGGGCCCCAAACGTCTCAGGAACCAACCCCTAGGTCCCTTCAGCCCCCCCACCCCATAAAAGATTTGAGGGGGCCCGGCCCTCCCAAAGTTGGCCAGCATTGCCATTCAAATGGTGTGTGTGAGCCGCATGTTGCGATTGATTATGCAAGGTGGAGCTTACCTGGGCCTCCCAACCCCACCCCCCAATATTTTATTCAAGTGGCCAGCCCTTCCCCTGAGTTCCATTTCTTTCTGACTCCCCTCTGGACATTGGGGGCCAGCCCCCTTCCCTGCTCTGTGTGCCTGTAATCCATAGGTGCACATGGGATTGGCTCTCGCACCCAAGCCCCTCCCCCTGATTATCCCTCCAATCCCATTAGGAGATTGCAGGAGGGTTTATTGTGTGCCCTCCTTGTGGTGCCCTGCAATATTCTGCGCATTCCCGGCATGGAAGACCTGTCTCCCGTCAGGAAGGGCCCTGATGGCCAGAGCACCTCGGGGATCCATGGGAATTTGAGGCTGCTGTCCCTGGCTGAGCTGTGGGAAAGCGACTACAGGCGCCCCAAAGGCTTCGAGTCCATCCTGGGGGAGCATGAAATGGTAGGGCTAAGTCTCCGCTGCTGGGACTTCCTTTTCTCCCCCTCCTAACCCACAGGCTGCCTTGAGGTACCAAGGCATCTCTCCAGAATCCCTGGCTGGCATTCCACTACATTTTGCTCAGAGTAGACCCACTGGCATTAATGAATGTGACTAAATTGGATCCATTGATTTCAACTGGTCTACTCTATTGGATCCAGGCTTCCTGTCCCTGTCCCCCTCTTTACCTCTCTAAGCCAGTATGCTCAGTTTCCATTGCATCGCTCAGGACCAAACCAGGTGTTGCCTTGTTTACTTGCTTCCTGTGGCAGACCGTGGGCAGGCGCTTATGGTGGCGATAGTCAGCATTGTGCCCTCTGGGTGATGTTGGCCTCCCACTCCTGCCAGCCCCAGCCAACACGGTCAGCGGTCAAGGATGATGAGAGATGACCACCTGGGCTACCCCTGCTGCACAGAACCCTTTACTCAGTGCAGAATGCGGCTTGTGGTGCACCGCTTTCATAGGAAAGAGTAACTCTCGAGGGTGTTCAACCATTCAGTTCAACAGGTCTTCCCCACTGTCACTGAAAAGAGCACGGGGGGGGGGGGGGGCTGTTGCCCATCAGAACCTATTCCGTTCTTCTGTCCCCAACAAGCACAGTGCTATCAGGTTTCTCTGTGTAAAACCTTCCTGCAATTAGTTTGGACGGATTTGTGTGTTACATCTGTGTCCTATCCTACCCCGCACCCCACTCCCAGAGAGCTCACAGCAGGATTCATGCCTCTTTCCCCCACACCTGCTTTATCCCCACAACTCTGTGTGTTTGGTTAGAGTGAGATGTTCCAGCTACCCTAGTGTCATGCAGTGAGCTTCGTGGTGTTGTGAAGATTTGAGCCTAGGTCTCCCTGGTTGTATGGTGCTCCGACAACATTAATATCGGCCGTGCCTTTTGCCGCTACAATAAGCTCTCTGCAAACTGGTCTTTTTTGCATGTGTCTGATCTTCTGCTTGGTCTTATTAAATCATGTGAGTCCTTGAGCACAGGAATGTTTTCAGTATTCAACTCCTGCTGCCCTTGAACAGGATCTGCTGTAGGTCATTAGCTGATTGCTATAGCAAAGGCTTCTGTGATCTACTGTGATTTACACTCCCTGCTATGGCATGGGCTGCGGCAGGTCCATTGGCAGAATTCTTGCAAAGGAGGCAGGGAAACGTTCCACCGCAGCGGCATGGAATAGGAGAGCATTATAAGTCAATCCAAACGAGCAAAAGCCTAAATATAAGGTTGAATACGTTTGCAGTGCAATCCTATCCATGTTTGCTCTGAACAAGATCAATGGGGCTTACTCCATTGATTTGTAGGACTGCAGCTTCAAAGTGATTTAATTAAATTAAATAATTTTAGGAAAACAAAGTCTCGGGAGCATCTCAGTCATGCCCAGTGCTTTTGTGTTCATTGGCTAGAATGCTGGAAGCTTGAAGCAAGAAGGAGAGCCAGTGTGCTGTAGTGCTTAAGAGCGGTAAACTCACAATCTGGTGAACCGGGTTCGCGTTTCTCCTCCTCCACATGCAGCTGCTGGGTGACCTTGGGCTAGTCACACTTCTTTGAAGTCTCTCAGCCCCACTCACCTCACAGAGTGTTTGTTGTGGGGGAGGAAGGGAAAGGAGAATGTGAGCCGCTTTGAGACTCCTTCGGGTAGTGATAAAGCGGGATAGCAAATCCAAACTCTTCTTCTTCATCATCTTCTTCTTCTTCTTCTTCTTCCTTACTGCACGACTGATATGCAATAGCATTTGCTAGCTGACATCATGTAGTATTTGAAAGCTGAGAGGTTATGAGATGGCATATATTACATTTGCCAGAGTCAAAATAAGCAAGAAAGTCCAACGAATACTTGAGAAGTACTTGGATTTCAGTGCTCAGTAGAAAACACCCATTAAACAAAATTCCAGTTTGAAATTTTGAATCTAGAATGTGGTGGAAATTGATGTTTTGGAGCATTTAGAATATTCGTAAATCCAGACCTGGGACTCAGCTATACATCTGCAAATAAAACATTGTAAGTGTGTTGCAAAGTGCATTACACAAATGAGACACTAGATGGTGATGGTGAGCTATGGCAAATTCAATATATTTTTCACAACTTTTTTTTTATGTGTCTAGATTCCACCCTGGAGGTGTTTCCTTAATAACAGATGCTTCTCAGTCAAATGTGGGCAGAGTTGCTTGTCCTTTCTTTAGCATTTTCCTCTTCTGACTGCATTCCTCTGCAGGTCCTTGACATTGGTGAGTGTCTCACCGTCCCAGATGAGTTTTCCGAGAAGGAGAAGAAGACAGGGATGTGGTGGAAGCAGCTCATTGCTGGAGCCATGGCTGGTGCTGTCTCCAGGACTGGAACTGCCCCATTGGACCGACTGAAAGTCTTCATGCAGGCAATGAGCTGCTAAGAATTACGGGGGGAGGCGAACAGTATTTCATTCTGCATTGGGACCTGGAATGGTGGCGTCAGTTGGTGTGGGGCAATGATGAATTGAAAAGGGCCTCTGTTTCGTCCCAGAATAAGATAAGATAAGGGACCCAGGTGGCGCTGTGGGTTAAACCACAGAGTCTAGGGCTTGCTGATCAGAAGGTCGGCGGTTCGAATCCCTGTGATGGAGTGAGCTCCCGTTGCTCGGTCCCAGCTCCTGCCCACCTAGCAGTTTGAAAGCACGTCAAAGTGCGAGTAGATAAATAGGAACCGCTCTGGCGGGAAGGTAAACAGTGTTTCCCTGCGCTGCTCTGCTTCGTCAGAAGCGGCTTAGTCATGCTGGTCACATGACCCGGAAGCTGTACGCCGGCTCTCGGCCAATAAAGCGAGATGAGCGCCGCAACCCCAGAGTCGGACACGACTGGACCTAATGGTCAGGGGTCCCTTTACCTTTACCTTAAGATAAGATAAGATAAGGTTTATTGTCATTGTCGCCTTGCGGGAACAACGAAATTACTCGATTGCTCTATCCACTCAGATAAGGCACTCTACATAAATTTAAAAGAACTACAAAACACTACCGGTAATTAAAACGGTACAATACGATACAATATAACAAGTAAAATAAGATTACTTCAAAGTCCAGACTTTCCATTTAAGTCCGAAATTGCTCTAGAGAAGAAACTGTTCTTGAGACGGCTCATTCTCGCCTTCATTGTTCCGTATCTCCGTCCCGATGGCAAAAGCTCGAAGAAATGGTGACCAGGATGCCATGGATCTCGATATGTCTAGTGCTTTTCTGTGGCACCTGGTGATATAGATTTGTTCTAAAGTGGAGAGTGAGCAGCCAATAATGCTCTCTGCTGTTTTAATAATTCTGCACAACCCTATCCTATCCTGAGAAGCACAGCTTCCGTACCACACACATAAACCATAAGTGAGCATACTCTCAATGCCACAATGATAGAAGGCAAGCAGCAGCTTTTGCGGAAGATGGTTTTTCCTTAGCATTCTCAAAAAGTACAGTCTCTGTTGCACCTTCTTCACAAGCCCCCTTGTGTTGACACTCCAGGACAGAATGCCATGCTGAGGATGTTGTGACCAAATTTTTTTACATAGCGTGTAAGACTGTAAAAGGAGAAAAAGGGCTGCCCCATACAACAGAGATACCCAAAGGGCAGGAGCCAACAGGTTCAGGGGTGTTTCATTTACCTACCTGATTCCTGAAATATGGCAAGGGAAAAGGCAGTGTAGAATCAGCCTTCTCATTGGGTTTACTCGTCTTGGAATTCCACCAAGTCCAAAGACTCTGATGAGTGTAAGCGATGCTATTATCTGCAGGCTCGACTACAGCAGAGCTGGCCATTTGCTGAAAGTCAGCATGTGAGTTCAAAACTTCCTGCGCCTCTTAGTTTCTGCCCTTGGCATTAAACTCTAAGCAGAGACCACAGCCAGGACCGGTGCTGGCAATTTTGGTGCCCTAGGCGAGGGGGCGGGCCACGTGACGTCATTGCGTATTACGCACGTTGCGGAGTGGTGCCCCGCCCCCTGCCCAGCCGGGCGCTCCCCGCTGCCGCGGTTTGCTTACTCCGCCGCTGGTTGGGGCGGCGGGGGGGGCGGCGGGGGGCAGGGGGCAGGCTGGCCAGCGCCCCCTCCATTTTGGCGCCCTAGGCAATTGCCTAGTTTGCCTAAATGGATGCGCTGGCCCTGACCACAGCTCCCTATGGCGCGACCCGAAACACCGTAACCACTGTTTGAAGTACGTTTTGAAAGACTGGCCTTGGAATTGTTGAAAAAGACCAAGCTCTTCGCCTGCAGCATTTGAAGACAGCAAACAGGAGCAGAGACTGGATGTTGGGGGAAGTGGAGAGGTGCATGTGAGACCTACAGACTTTATTCTCAGAAGGTGGCTTACTTTCTGACTAGTGTTAAACCTTATCTACTCTCCTTGGCAAACGTTAACATTTAGGGAAACAGATTTCATTTATTTAGCTATTGCACTCCTATCCAAAACTTTTCTCCAAGCTCTCCTAAGTCCTAGTCTGACACTCTAACCCAGGCATGGGCAACCTCATGCCCATGGGCCGGATCTGGCCCACAGGGGCCGTTTAACCGGCCCACGAGCCGCCCGCTCACCGAGCCACCCGCTCAGCAAGTCCCCCGCGTGCTGCGCTAAACCGGCGCAGCGCGGCGCGGGGACTCGCCGAATGGTGCCGGAAATGGCTTCTGCGCATGCCCAGACGCCGGAAACCGCTTCTGCGCAGACGCGATTTTTGATGTCGCGGACATGCATAGACGTCATTTCCGGCATCGTGCTGCCCATGTCCGGATCGTCCGTGGGAATGATCTGGCCCATGGCCAGAAAACCTTACCGACCCCTGCTCTAACCACTGCACACCATAGAGGACACTGTGTGCAATCAAAGAGTTGCATCAGCCACAATGAAGAAGAACATGGCTGTGTCAGAGTCTTTTCTTAGTGTTCCTAATTTTTCCATAGGACAGGGGTGGCCAACTCCCAAGAGACTGCGATCTACTCACAAAGACTGGCAGTGATCTACCCCCCTTTTGGGGGGTTCAGTTGTTGAGCTTTTTTTAGGGAAGAGGGAAGCCCGTTTCTTGGGGGTTCAGGTCAAAGTTTTTGAGCTCTTTTTTTTTTTTAGGAAGGAAAGCCCTGTTATGTGGGGTTCAGGTCAAATTTGTTGAGCTTCTTTTAGGGAGGAGGGAAGGCCCATTTTGGGGGGGTGAAGGGCCAAAACGTTGAGCTTTTTTTAGGGGAGCCAAAGTTGTTCAGCTTCTTTGGGGGGAGCCACTGATCTACCAGTGATCTACCACAGACGTCCAGTGATCTACCGGTAGATCACGATCTACCTGTTGGACATGCCTGCCATAGGATAAACAGCAACCTTGACTTCCGCCTGCATTCCTCCTCCTTTCTCACAGAAAATAGCAGCAACACCTTCTGGGAGCCTTTAAATGTTGTGCATTTAGCAATATTTCCTCCTTTGCCTTTCCAGTGGGCTCCATTGTGAAATTTGAGGGGTCTTTTGGAGTGCTGCAAAGGATACTGGGATGCAGCTCCCGCCACACGCACTGGCTTTTCATTGATGCCGCCACAACTGAAAAATGGCCATTGTTGCATATGCTGTCAGGAAGAAGGGGGACTCTCTTTTCCTTGCCCAGGCCCTGATGTTGTGGTTCCATCTTGCTGTAGGTCCACGCCTCCAAGGACAACAGTATGAACGTTTTGGGCGGATTGCGAGGCATGGTACGCGAAGGAGGCATCCGCTCCCTGTGGCGAGGCAACGGGATCAATGTGCTCAAGATCGCACCTGAGTCTGCCATCAAGTTCATGGCCTACGAACAGGTACGGCCTGGGGACAGGGCTGCAGCTTTGCATGATACCATATTTTTTGCTCTATAAGGCGCACCTGACCATAGGACGCACCTAGTTTTTAGAGGGGAAAAGCCTCATTTTTTGAGGATCAGCTCAGATTTCTGCAGCTTCTTTTGCAAAGGAGAAAAGCCCCATTTTTTGAGGATCAGCTCAAATTTCTGTAGCTTCTTTTGCAAAGGAGAAAAGCCCCATTATTTGAGGATCAGCTCAAATTTCTGCAGCCTCTTTTACAAAGGAGAAAAGCCCCATTTTTTGAGGATCAGCTCAAAGTTGTTGAGCTTACTTTGCAAAGGGAAAAAACCCTGTTTTATGGGGTTTAACTCACAGTTCTGCAGCTTCAGGAAGCCATTTCTACAGTTTCCAGGCAGATTATCTAATCAGCCAGTCACATGTCACTGGGGAAACAGCCTCCCTCTGCAAGGGGGCAGGGCTGGAATCTCTCTCCCTTATCTCTCTCCCTGATCGTTTGCTGAGCAGCTGCTCAGCCGGCTTCCTTTCAACACCCCCTTCTCTCTCTTTTTTTAAAAAAGCACGATCTGCTTTTGCCCCTGGGCAGTTCAGCTCCAGGGACCACACATTCGCTCCATAAGATGCACAGACATTTCCCCTTACTTCTTAGGAGGAAAAAAGTGTGTCTTATGGAGTGAAAAATACGGTAGTCCCAGTGCATGTGCACACAGCATTTTAATTCCTTTTTTAAAGTCCTTCATTACTGGACAGAACAATGACTTTATGCAGCACAGTATTTCCCATACCTAAGTGCATGGAACTCCTTGGGCATGTCTTTATTGCAATAACTCGCCTTAAAAGGGTCATGCTTCTTTTACTCAGCTGCATCGCCTTCACTCAGCCCAAAGTACCTAAGGGGGGAGTTCACCAACACTATCTGTGGCTCGCAATCCATTGCTTATCATTGCAGATCAGATCCCTATATGCTAAGAACAAGGCCCAATCAGTGAAAGTTGCTTTGAGACTCTTTCAAATGAAAGTCCTTCCCCTCCTGTTGGTGGGCATTTCCCTGGGTATACGTCGGGATTTTCTTAGATTGGAAGCTATCCAAATCTGAGCCATCCTCAGGATCCCCCCTTCTGTAGCAGGGGCGGTCATGAGACTAGAGGTGGGTTGGCAGTCTTTTCGGTGCGTGGCCTTGAAGACAAAACTCTGGCTATGGCTCAAGTTATGTTTTAACCCGGTGGGCTTGGCCCCCCTGATATTGAGGGATGATTTTCAATCATCGTGGGAAAATGAGATTATAAATGAAGTGCAGACCTGCGGATTGTCGCATCTCTTCCTGGAGTCTATGACATTTAGCCAAGCTAAAGTTGTGATCTCTCAAAGACTGAGGGATATCGCTAGGCAAGAGGACATTGCTCTTGTGAAACCTGGGGTGTATTTGGGGGAACAGATATCTCAGATTTCACCAGCCCCTTATCTGGCGGAAATCCACTATGTGGAATACCGTAGGCTCCTTACAGCCGCTAGGTTAAACGTTCTGGAATCGGCTGTTTTGTGGGGAAGGTTCAGGGGAGTCCCATACGCCCAGAGACTTTGCCCCTGTGCTCTGGGAGTGGTTGAGTCAACTGAACATATTATTTTGATCTGCCCATTCTATGCAGATCTTAGACAAAAACTTATAGCTCCACTCCTATGCCAACATAGCCCAGTAGACAGAGAAAGACTGGTTTTGTATTTGCTGAACAAGTTCACTGGAACAACAACCTTCTTGGTGGCCAAATTCCTTTTTTTGGCCTTTAAGCGTCGTAAGGCTAAAATTGACTATATTGACACGGGTCTAAATGTATAATATTCTAAGTGTCACACTTTTCCAGATGTTTAGATGTTTTAACTTTTGTATGGATAATATGTGCTGCTTTCTGACTGACGGTCGAATAAATTTTATTGATTGATTGATCATTGTAGATCAAGCGGGCAATTCGTGGGCAGCAGGAAACACTGAGGGTGCAGGAGAGATTTATTGCTGGCTCCCTGGCTGGTGCCACAGCACAGACCATAATCTACCCCATGGAGGTAAGCTTTCTTTGGTAGTAGAGCTGGAGGGGCAAATTCTCAATCTGTTGCTGGCTGACTTCATCCGTGATATCCACCCAGATGAATGTGAGAACCTAGCACTACAGTGGAACCTCGATTTTTGAATGTAATCCATTCTGGAAGACCATTCGACTTCCGAAACGTTTGAAAACTGAGACACAAAGGGCTGTCGGCAAATTCAATTGAGAAAAATGAAAAACACACAGTGGAATCCGCTCAACTTCCGAGGTGCGTTCGAAAATGGAAGCATTTACTTCTGGGTTTTCGGCATTTGGGTTCTGAAACTTTCGTCAATGGAGTCATTCGAGAACCGATGTTCCACTGTACTGCTAACTAATACAGGCCTAGGAGAATTATCCCAACTCTGCCCCCACCAAGCAGGACTATGCAGTGCAATTTCTCCCCAGTGGTCCCTACTAATTTGTGGACAGATACTATGAAGACATTTCGCCAGAAGGAACTTTTGTATTTAAGGGACAGGAAGGTCCTGATCATTTCTTTTCAGTATGGTGGGATTTTATTTCACAAAGTTTCATTTCAGATATACAGTGGTACCTCTGGTTACGTACTTAATTCGTTCCGGAGGTCTGTTCTTAACCTGAAAACGTTCTTAACCTGAAGCACCACTTTAGCTAATGGGGCCTTCCGCTGCCACTGCACCGCCGCTGCCGATTTCTGTTCTCATCCTGAAGCAAAGTTCTTAACCCGAGGTAATATTTCTGGGTTAGCAGAGTCTGTAACCTGAAGCGTATGTAACCTGAAGTGTATGTAACCCGAGGTACCACTGTACCGGTCTCTTTCCCTGTGCCATCTAGAGGAACATGGCTGTTATGATTTCAGACTGGATGCTGTTCATGGGCGTACCCGGGGGGGGCAAGGGGGGCAGCTGCCCCCCCCAGAAGCAAAAATGATCAGCGTCTGTTCAAAGCAAACCTGGACGACCATGGCTTGCCCCCCCCCCTAGTTTTGATCCTGGGTACGCCCCTGGTGCTGTTGCTTAATATGAGGGGGTGACGGATAAAGGAGGGATATTCATGCCTTAGTTCATCTGACTCCCCCTCCCTCTCCAGGTTCTAAAAACACGGCTGACCCTCCGCAAGACGGGTCAGTACTCAGGGGTGGCGGACTGTGCCAGGCAGGTCCTGCGGAAGGAAGGGATCCGTGCCTTTTACAAGGGCTACCTGCCAAACATGCTGGGCATCATTCCCTACGCTGGCATTGACCTGGCAGTTTACGAGGTGAGTGACTGGGCACGGGGCTGGCACAAACAGCAAGGGAAGCTCAGCCTCGCCTCCTACTGGCTGCTAGTCCTCTGTGAGGAAGGATACAGACCTGGAAGGCTTTTCTCCTTGAGGCCCTTTTGAAAGACACTGCCACCATCCTTGCAGGAACACTTTCTCTCCCATGCGGTGTGGCAAAACGGCAACCTCACCAGATTCCACTGCCGCCGCCGCTGCTTGGCAGAAAGGGCTCAGTTTTGTTTTGTTTTTGTTTTTTGTTGAAATTTCTGTTATTTTTTTATAACAGTTCTAAGTTATAAGAGTTCTAAGATGGCGGCGTGCATAGACGCAGCGGCTGCTCAGTGCTCTCCCTTATTTTTAAGTGTTTCGTATGGCTTTTACTGCTGTTACTCGTGTTGAGTACATTTTTGGTTGGGGAAACAATTGTTTAAATGAAAAATGAATTTTTTTATTATTATTATTATTATTATTATTATTATTTAAATCCAATTTCGTTGTACTTGTACAATGACAATCCTATATAATAAAGTGGCTGTGTCCCTGCTTCCAACTTTCCGTGTGTCACGGAAGTGCGCTACTGCGCATGGCACACACGGACGCAGGGATTGGAGCGTAGAGGCGATGGGGGTACGCCTCTTCCTGCCCACCCCAGCCGTTGCCGCCTACCACCCTTGGCAAAGCGCGGGGGAAGCGGCGCAAAGCGCCGCTCCCGCCGCCGCCTTTACTGGAGGCTCCCGCCGCCGCAGCCGTTGCCCGTTTTCAAGCGGAGCCTCCCACTGCAGCCGCCTACCATCCTCGGCAAAGTGCGGGGGAAGCGGCGCAAAGCGCCGCTCCCGCCGCTCTGCCTGCCGCTCCTGCTGCTGCTGTACCTCTTCGTGGCCAGCGACGCCGACGAGCCGCCTTTGAAAGCGGCCGCGGGGGGAAGCCGGCCAGCGCGCCCCTCCTCCTCCAGGCACGGCGGGGACTTCGCCCCGGGGCGCTTCCGACCCGTCCAGACTGCGGAGCGAGAGGAGGAAGAAGAAGAGGCGGCGGCGGATGAGGCTCACGTGGGGATGCAAGGTGGGGGGGAGAGAGAAGACATCTGGCATATCACGTATAATCTAGCGCCCGTTTTTAACGGGCTAAATTCACTAGTAAAGATATAAAGATGAAAGATAAAGATTCCAAGGCTCGGCATGAAAGCCGCTGCTTCCCCATCTGTGTTAGGCGCTGGGATGGACCTGCACCGGATTCCCAAGTTACCAACTCCCCCTCTCCCCTTCCTTTTGCGGCAGACGCTGAAGAACACCTGGCTACAGAAGTACAGCAAGGACACAGCTGACCCGGGCGTTCTGGTGCTCTTGGGCTGTGGCACCGTCTCCAGCACCTGCGGCCAGATCGCCAGCTACCCACTAGCTCTGGTGCGGACCCGGATGCAAGCCCAAGGTGAGATTGCGGCATTGTCCCGACGGCCTGGCCTCCAAGGAGAGCACTGAAGGTGGCTGGGACTGAGGCATAATGAGCAGGAGGCTGGACTAACTGCAAAGCCCCATTAACGATTGGGGGCTTTTTGTTTGCATTTTCTTTAAAGTATTTCTTTTGGAAGGATGTCTCAGGTTACTCCGAGGAAAGCCTGAAGTTTTACAGCCACTCCGGGTCGTCACCATTATTCATTTGTTTACAGTCAAGTTGGTAAGAATATCAAAGAACAGAAAAGCAGGGAGTACTTGCAGGGAAGATAACGATAAAGCGGTCACTGCTTGGGGAATTTCCTCCTTCAATTACCGCTGGGCCCAGACGCTCTCTCAGGTGAAGATTAGAATAGATTAAAACAACTCCCTTAAGACTAATGACTAAGATTTAGAGTTTAAAACTGAACTAAAATAAACGGATAAAAATAAAACAAAAATAAAATATAAACACGAGATAAAACAGTAGAAAATCGTAAAAACAGACCAGTAAAAATGCGGAGGTCAGAAGGGAGGGTGTTGATAGTCCGCCATCTTGCCCTCCCTCGGGGGGGGGGGAACATAAGGAGCGTGGGGAAGAAACTCTGAGGCGGGGGGCGGGGAGTGGAAGGGCTAAGAAGCAATGGCCTGTTAACATAACAATATCTCCTCATACTTGCCAGGTTTCAGGCCATGAGTTGAAAGTCAACAGAACATCTCTAGGTAAAAAGCTGGAGTCAAAGAGAGAGAGTTTTCAGCCATGAGTTTTCAGTTTAGACCAGCACATGACCATGGCCATGAGTTTTCAGTTTAGACCACCACACACACACATACACACACACACACACACACACACACACACACACACACACACACACACACACCAGGCTTCATCCTGAGATACTGGGCTTAGCTAGACACTGCTCTCTGATCTCGCCAGGCAGTGCTAGGCTCTTTGGGCAGCTTCCAATTATAAATTATAAAACCACAGTAAAACATCAAACATTAAAGACTTCCCAATACAGGGCTGCCTGCAGATATCTTCTAAATGTTATATAGTTGTTTATCTCCTTGACATCTCATGAGACAGCATTCTGCAGGGATGAGAAGGCCCTCTGCCTGGTTCACTGTAACCTCACTTCCCGCAGTGAGGGAACCTCCAGAAGGCCCTCAGAGCTGGACTTCAGTGTCCGGGCTGAACGATAGGGGTGGAGACGTTTCTTCAGGTATACAGAGCCGAGGCCGTGTAGGGCTTTTAAAGTCAACACCAACAGTTTGAATTCTGGTCGAAAACTTACTGAGAGCTCAGTTTAGGTCTTTCGGGACTGGTGTTATATGGTCCCGGAGGCTGCTCCCAGTCACCAGTCTAGCAGTCACATTCTGGATTAATTGTAGTTTCTGAGTCGCCTTCAAAGGTAGACCCAAGCAGAGCGCATTGTAGTAGTCCAAGCGGGAGATAGCCAGAACATGTAACACTCTGGTGAGACAGTGCACAAGCAGGTAGGGATGTGGTTGAGGCCAGTATCAGAGGTGGGCATCAGGTTGCTCACATGTCAATCACCTGAAGTCATCATTGCCTCAGGTGAAGAGTTTCCCATGGATTCAAGCTGGTTTGCAGATGAGAAACGCTCCCTTGCACAGAATCCCTTCACTTGTGAGCTCCCAAGCTGGGCTTGCTGTCTGCGCTGGTCAGCTGATTGTTCCTGACAGCAAGCCCTGCCTTCAGCAGTGATCAGCTCTACCAGGGAGTTCCTTGTTGGGGACTCCCTAGCACAGCTGATCCCACAAGGGCTTGCTGTTAGCACTGACAGCAAGCCCTGCATGGCAGGGAACAACCAGGAGCACATGTTGCTCCTTTGCAGCTACACCTTTTCCTGTCCCACAGCACCATCGTTCACATGCCTTGCACTTGACCTCAGGGCAGTTGTGTGGATTGGGCCCAAAGGAAGAGGGCAGTGAGAGACTGTCAGTGAGGAGGAGTGGTGGGCCCGATCCAGGGGAGGACACCCACTGAGGACACCTTGCCAAGGGCCCTCTGAAACCTGGAGCCGGCACTGAAGTTGACAACTCTGCTCTGGATTGTTGGATAGGCCTCACCAAGATACATATAGAGCAGTCAAATACAACATTCCTAGAGTGGACATGAAAGGGGATGTTTGCTCCAGCCAGTAGAAAACTTCCTGTTTCCTCCTGGGCTGGGACAGACTTCCTCTGCATGTAACCAGAGGTGGGTGTGACCTTACCTGTGCAGGTAACAAAAGCACTAGACACACAGCCCCCCCTCTCTCTTTGACTCCAGCTTTTTAGCTAGAGATGTTCTGTTGACTTTCAGCCAACAGAAGACAAAGGGACTATCTCCATATGGGATAGATTCCAAGTGTATATACTTTGTAACTGTGAACTGAATGTGTGAGTAAACTTATTTTATACTTTTTACACAAGATTCTTTGTGTCTATTCTTTTTAAGGGGGAGAAAGGGGGATTACCAGGAATCCTATATTGAGAAGCTTATATGAGCTTGCAACCAGCTAACCGCTGTGCACGTTTAAAAGGGGAATGCACTCTGCTAAGTAAAGGGACTTGCTAATGCAAGATAGGAAGGATATTAAGGTAAAGGTAAAGGGACCCCTGACCCTAGGTCCAGTCGTGACCGACTCTGGGGTTGCGGCATTCATCTCGCTTTATTGGCCGTGGGAGCTGGCGTACAGCTTCCGGGTCCTGTGGCCAGCATGACTAAGCCGCTCCTGGCGAACCAGAGCAGCATACGGAACGCCATTTACCTTCCCACCGGAGCAGTACCTATTTATCTACTTGCACTTTGACGTGCTTTTGAACTGCTAGGTTGGCAGGAGCTGGGACCAAGCAACGGGAGTTCACCCCGTCGTGGGGATTCAAACCGCTGACCTTCTGATCGTCAAGCCCTAGGCTCTGTGATTTAACCCACAGTGCCACCTGCGTCCCTAGGAAGGACATTTGGGGGGGGGGTTGGGTTCCATCCAATCACTGTTGAAGCAGGAACCTCCTCGGCCAGGTCTCGCTGAACGTTCTCATATCATTCCTATGCTGAAACAGCTATAACATTAATTAAAAGCTGGGGCCACTTACAGAAACAGAAGTGACCCTCTCCTGGAACTTTGTTGGAGAAGCTTTCAAACATATGGCCCTGACCTCTCTGCTCCTTTCCCCTCTCTCTGCAGCAACCATTGAAGGTGCCCCACAGCTGAGCATGCTGAGCCTCTTCAGGCACATCCTCTCCCGAGAAGGGGTGCTGGGCCTCTACCGCGGCATTGCCCCCAACTTCATGAAGGTCATTCCCGCTGTCAGCATCAGCTATGTTGTGTACGAGAACATGAAGCAGGCTCTGGGGGTCACGTCCAGATGAAGCGGATGAAGCCTGCTCCCCCAAAGTGGCCGGGACCTGCCTCTCAAGAAGGACCGCTCCTCCCGACAGTGTGTCCTGAAGGCAGCAGTAGGTGGGGACATACCTCTTCTGCTCTAGTGCCCTGTGGGGCAGGGAGTGGGCAGCTGGGCGGAGGAAGGCTGAAGAGTGCTGGAGTGAGCAGGCCCTTGATCTCCTCATCCCCAGAAGAGCAGAGTTCTTCCTCAGCAAGGAGGACCAAGGAGGCGTGTCCCACTTGGTTACAAAGGTGTCCCCCGTCCCCCTGCCAGACGCCGGAGGATGGGAAGTGCCATGGCCCTTTTGAGGTAGATTTTCATAGGTCTCCCAAGTGCTGGAGTCTCTGGGGACTGCCACCTCAAACAGGCTTGCTTCTGAGTCAGGGCTACTCGCCAGGAGCCTGCTGCTCTCGCTGCATGTGTGTCGTCTTCTTCCCTGCACCCCCCCCCTGCATGTTTCCTGTTCTGCGTATTTCTGCCAGCCATACCGCGATCCAGCAGGAAACCAACCCCACTGACGTTCATTGCCAGTGAGGTGTGGCCGGATCTGGAATGAGCAGCTATTCTGTTAGCAAAATGGGGAAGGTACTCTTCACCCCCACTTCACCCACGGTCTCTCGGCACTGGAGATGATGCATTCAGGGACAATCTGCCATACACTGGAGGTGTTAGAAAATTCAGCGATTGCAACCAGGAGTTTTCCAAACCCTTTTGTTGACACCCTGGCATCTAGGGGTTTGAGGATACACGAGGACACGTTCTTATTCCACCCCAGATATCCAGCTGCAAAAACTGAACCACGTTGATCCCTCTTCCATTCCTCTCTCTTCGGCATCCTGTGGGGGCGCTGGAGCGCCAAGAGGTTGCATTTCAGCCCAGCACTGCTTTATCTTTACCTATGTGGAAAGTGTCTGTATATTTTGCACGTTGACTTGTTTTTAACTTATAAGACTGGTCTGCACTCTCTTCTCGACCTAGACATCGGGAGATGAACTGAAATGTCTTCCCATCCCCAAACCTTCCCTTTCTCCTCTGAGGTGGTGGCCAATGGAGAAAGACATTCAAGGGCTATTTGCTGTCGTCGTCAACACACTTTACCTGAGGTCTCTGGATTTCTTGTGTGAACACATTTCTGCTTGCTGGGATATGTTTGCGCTGGTCACATCAGCACTGCGGCTTAAGAAGTGACACACCCACATACACACCCCAACAATAACCCTTGAATCCATGCTCCCTGGTTTCCACGGCCCTCTTCTGTCTTGCTTACCTCTATGTATTGACAAGTTGTAATACAAAGGAGGTAGGAACTTATTTTTCCTCTCCCCACCCCCACCCCACCCCGTGGGATATTGCTTTGAAAGATGCAGAAGAGGTAGGATGGCAGATAGGAAGTTTGCCCAAGAATACCTTCCTCCCCGCCCACCACCCAGTAATCATAGTAATAGTAATAAAAATAAAAACAGGTTTTCAAAAAATTACCCGGAGCACTATCTTCTAATGTGTACAGTTCTGGGGCATTAGGGTTCTAAGACTATGCTGTACAGTGCAACCAGAGTCGCACTAAAAACAATTAACGGGGGGGGGGGATCTGCAACAAGAAAAGCTTTCATCTTTGTTTTTCATAGTCATTTCTGCTTCTGCTAATCACGAGCAAGAAGATAGGAAGGGCACTAAATTCCTCCCACCACCAGTACCAGCAGCTACCAGTATATTCAGGAACCTCTGTGGCTGCTGAAATTTCCTGCAAGCATTGCTCCCATGCTTTGCAACCAAAGGGCAGGACCAGGGAAGGACGCCAAATGTTAGGGACGGCACTTTTGTAACCACAAGAAGGCAACAGTAACCCAAGTTTCCCCAGACTTTTAATGCAGCCGTACCTTGGATCTCAAACGCCTTGGCTCCGGAACGATCGAAACCCGGAAGTGAGTGTTCCAGTTTTCAAACGTTCTTTTGGAAGCCAAACCTCCGGCGGGGCTTCCGATTGGCTGCAGGAGCTTCCTGCAGCCAATCGGAAGCCGCGCTTTGGTTTCTGAACGTTTTGGAAGTCGAGCAGACTTCTGGAAGAGATTCAACTTCCGAGGTACGACTGCACTTGGGACACAGATGTGGATAGGGTGGTGGTGGTTGTTTTAATGGGATACTTTTATACTCAAAACGGTGCACCTGTACTTTTCATGATCAGCTTCCAAGACAGTAGGAAGTCAGGAGTGGCATCTACAGTAGGTTGAAGCTGCAGGACCTCAGACCCCAGATAAGCAGTAGCAATGTTGATAGCAGCAGTGAGGCTCTGCCCCATCACACACACACACACACACACACACACACACACACACACACACACACAACCTTTGGGCAGGTATCTTCCTTGTAACTGCAGGATAACCCAGGCCATATTGTTCCCTCCTTCCCTTAGGCTCAAGGGTGGGATTGTGGTTTCTGGACTACAGCAAAGCCTCTGAGATTCATTCAAATGTGTCAGCTGTAGTGTTGAGCTGTGTCAGGGGTGGACCTTGGTAATATGGCACCCTGTGCGAGGCCAAAATTTGCCCTCCTCCCTGAGCCTTGTGCTTTCTTCCCAAAGCCGGGATTCCTAAAGCTGGGAAAGCACTAACCTGTTAGAGCCCTCACACTTCCTTCCCAAAGCAAACGCTTACTAGGCTTTGGGAAGGAGGCAAGAAGGTGCCCCCTTGGCCCCTGCGCCCTGGACCCAGTTGCGCTGTGCTAAATCTGCCCCTGGCTTTGTCTGGGAATTCACACGTCAGGAAATCAGTCTCTTGGGTTGATATACATGGCAATAAGTATTTAATAGAAGAAGAAGAAGAGTTTGGACTTGATATCCCGCCTTTCACTCCCCTTAAGGAGTCTCAAAGCGGCAAACAATCTCCTTTTCCCTTCCTCCCCCACAACAAACACTCTGTGAGGTAAGCGAGGCTGAGAGACTTCAGAGAAGTGTGACTAGCCCAAGGTCACCCAGCAGCTACTTGTGGAGGAGCAGGGAATCAAATCCAGTTCACCAGATTACGAGTCTACCGCTTTTAACCACTACACCACGCTGGCTCTCTTAATACTTTTTTTAAAATGTAAATACAGTGGTACCTTGGTTCTCAAACTTAATCTGTTCCGGGAGTCTGTTCGAATCCTGAAACGGTTCAAAAACCAAGGCGCGGCTTCTGATTGGCTGCAGGACCTTCCTGCACTCAAGCAGAAGCCCCGTTGGACGTTTAGCTTCCGGAAAACATTCGCAAACCAGAACACTTACTTCCAGATTTGCGGCGTTCAGGAGCCAGTTTGTGTGGGAGCCAAACCGTTCCGAGTACCAAGGTACCACTGTACTGTATAACAAAAAGAGAAAAACAAAAATTGAGAATTTCTGGCTGACGTTAACAATAAAAATATTTCATCACTTCTAATTTAAACATATAGATTAATATACGGTAAGCAGTCTGTGTGTCCAAATAGATTTCTAAACAAGATTATAAGCCATGTGTTCAAATGTAGAAAGAGTGCTGCATTTTATTCATGTTTAATGCACAAGAATCCACAAGAATCTTGGGAACTGTAATTTGTTGCGGGCGCTGGGAACTGTAGTTCTGTAAGGGACAAACTACAATTCCCAGGATTTTTTAGGGGGAGAGCCGTGTGCTGTATGGTGTGGATGTGTGATGTCTTGGGATGCAAGGGGGTCAATGCTGCACAGGACCTCCATGTTTCAAGGGGCAACAGAGTGTACTGCATTATGTTGGGAATCCAAGGTGTTGGGTCCCTCTTGTGTTGCACAGGTTTGGAATCTCAGCCTTATGGGCTCATCCAGATAGCAGTTGTGGTGGTGTGGAAGCCTCATCAGAAAGAGATGCCGAAGAAAGAGGAGAGAATTTGTGCAGTAGTCAGTACACTGTGCAGCTTGCACGGCTCTCCTGTAGCAGTAATTAGTGTGAGGAACTTGAATTTCCCCGTGGCTAAGGGAAATATTCTGTCTCAGATTGAGGGAGGATATTGTGAAGCTGGAACGTGCAGAAGGTGACCAAGATGATCGAGGGTCTGGAAACCAAGCCTTATGAAAACGCTTGAGGGAGTTGGGCATGTTTAGCCTGGAGAAGAGAAGCCTGAGACGGGGATATGATAGGTAAAGGTAAAGGGACCCCTGACCATTAGGTCCAGTCGTGTCCAACTCTGGGGTTGCGGCGCTCATCTCGCTTTATTGGCTGAGATGAGCCAATGATGAAGATGAGCCTTCCAGGTCATGTGGCCAGCATGACAAAGCCGCTTCTGGCAAACCAGAGCAGCACACAGAAACGCCGTTTACCTTCCCGCTGGAGCTGGGACCCAGCAACGGGAGCTCAACCCGTTGCAGGGATTCGAACCACCGACCTTCTGATCAGCAAGCCCTAGGCTCTGTGGTTTAACCCACAGCGCCACCTGGGTCCCATACTAATGGTTACAAGAAAGGCAATTCCAACTAAACGTGAAGACGAACTTCCTGATTGGAGGAGGCAGTGCTATTTTTCTAGAAAAAGAGGTGCCAGAACTCACCATGAACACCTTGTTTTCTTAGAATGGCAATGGCGCCCACCTGAGAGGTGCTGGAACTGAGTTCCGGCTGAAAGAAAGCCCTGGTAAGAGGTTTTCAACCGTGGAATGGACTACCTGGGAAGGTGGCAGACTTTATTTCATTGTAGATATGGGTGGCTATCTTTCAGGGATTCTTTAGTTGTTATTACTTCATTGAAGGTGGGTCCGATGAGATGACCTTTTTGCCTTTCTTCCAACTCTGATTCTGTGTTGCCTGATGAGCATGGTGAACCTATTCCAAGTTAGATGGGGGTTATGATCCCTTTAAAGAGCTTTGAGGAAGGCATTAGTTCCACATTTGTAGCTTCTCCAATTGCAGCGAAGGAAAAAGTAGTTGCTGAATATCAGCTAACTTTCAGAGCATTTAACAGGAGACCTTACCAATAAGAAACGAAGAGCAATTATAAATGTATATACCTGCCAGTATTCCTATCCGGTTATGTTCCTGGGCTGATGGTACAAAAATCCAAGAGAAAGAAAGGTGGGGAACCCACTGTATGGAACTGAGGCAATGCTAGAGAGATGTTCAAGATTGTTTTCAGTGGAAACTTATGATTTAAGGTTAATGGCACTTTAATTTTAGTAGCAAAAGGAGGAGATCTGGAGTCAAGAAACAGGCAAGACTTGGGAGCTTACAGGGATGAAGTGAAACTAAAAGTATTCCTTGAGCCTGGCTGGCAGCTCACCCTTCTCCTGCTTGCAACACTGGGGAGGACAGGTAGGATAGCTCAGTTGCAGCCTTGAGGTCCCCACCCTCCCATCAACAAAAGCCAGGGGCCATTTCTGCTGCCCATTCCCATGTTATGCTCCTTCCTCTGCTAGCTATAGCAAGCGAGATCCCCAGGCGTGCTGCCCAGAAGCTGGGTGAATAAAAACACCGGGGAGAAAATGAGTGGGATAAGCTGGGATAAATCTTTGAGATGTAGACTAGTGAGAGGGTTAATTTGGTATGTGACCTAAAGTATGGTGTAGATGTAAGGAAAGGTTTGGAGAATCTGACTGTGGGGCAAAGGACCTGTTAGCCTTCAGATCGCCTCCTGCCAGTGAGTCTGCAAAACAGCTGTATATCCTATTATCCAGTTGTGGCCCTGGGCTTCCTGCTGCATGACTCTTTTGAGCATTGAAAAGGTGTAAATATCAAATGATCCCAGACTGAAAATTTTTACAGAGAACCAGCTACCTCTTGTTACTTTCTCCCAGGAAAACAAGTGTGGGGTCTGGTTTCTAACATAGAATCCCTTTTTAGGCACTGAGAAAAGTGGAAAGTCCCACAGCTTTTGCATTCATCATTCCTTTATAAATCTTGCCTGAATCCGACTCCAGCAAGGCCACATCCACACATCTGTTGCTGCTGCATTTTATGTTGGTATTTCAAAGGGAAAAAAGAACACACACTAATAATAAATTTTCTAAACTTTCTTTTATGTTTCTTGGCCTGCTTATTATGAAACTGGTTTCAGTTGCAGAGTACAAGCATTTTAGGGCAGGAATCAACCATATCTATGTTGCCTTTGTACTAGGAGTTGCATTTTAATTCATTATTCTTAACTTCCTGACCCAACAGACAGGAATTCTGTGCAAGGTTCACCAGTCCTCCTGGCTTGCAGTACAGTGTGGTTTTATGGCTTGACTGGAGTGGACATTTTGCATCTGTTCCAATTGTATAGTATTGTTACTCACACGCGCCACCAAACTGCGAGATGTTGCTGGGATCATGTTATAGTAGAGCTGGGGAACTTGTAACATTCTTGATGTGGTTGGACTCCAGTTCCTGCAAGCCTTTGCCAGCATAGTCAATGGTCAGGGTTGATGAGAGTTGCATTTCACAACATCTGGAAGACCACAGGCTCACTATCCCTGCACTACAGTGTGGTTCCTTTGGAGGAAAGAGTACTGGATACTTAGGGCTCATCCACACCTCCAGTTCTCCATGCCTAGAAAGCATGGGCCCAAGCAGTTTTCTGCTCGTCCCTCATTTTCTAGGCATGGATCCAAGTGGTTTTGCATTTTCCCTGCTGCTTTACCCCAGAAAAGCAGCTCTTTGGCACTGAACTGGAGCAAATAGCAATCCATGGAAAAACCAATTGCAGTTTGTTTTGATTCAGTGCTGAAGATTGTGTTTCCCCGGGGGGAAGTGGTGGGGCAAGCAGAGGTGTGGATAAGTCCTCTGGGTGTCTTTGTGATATTCAATTTATGCAATTTGCAAATAGTGCCTGGTGAAAGTGGGTAGCTGTGTAGCAGGGTCACAAAGCCTGCTGACTGTGCACCAGCTTCCCAAAGGGAGCCACAGCCTCCCAAGAATGCTTCTACTGCAGCTTAACCACAGCTCTCTGCCTCCAAAACTGAAAATACAGAATTTGGCTACAGCTGCTGCTCCCTTTAAGGGCTTATCCACACTTACCTTTTCCCCATACTATCCAGGCACAGATCCGCATTTAAAAGCTCCATATCTGTTATTCGGTTTGGTTTGGGGGTTTTTCTGCCCCAGAGCATTCCCCGCGAAGACCCACTTTTTAGTGCTCAACCTGAGCAAACATCAATTTAGTTTTTTCACTGATTGCCATTTGCTCCGACTAAGCTTTAAAGGGCAGGCTTTTGCAGGGAAAGCTCCAGAGAGAGAAAAAAAAGGGGGAGGGAGTGCTTGGAGCTTTAAAGCATGGACCGTGCCTGGCAAGAGCAGAGGAAAGTTAAGTATAGATAAGCCCTTCCTTCTGAGGTGTGTTAGCATCACAAAGCAGGAGAGATTATTCAGTCACCAAGACACATGAACATTCTACCCACCGAGGACATATCAACTGATGATTTCTGAACATTAAGCATCTCTGTAAAATTCTGGAGTTGCAAAATGTATATTGTTCAATTTGAACAAATGACACTGGGATGGCAACCTGTCATGGATGCTTTAGCTGAGATTCTTGCATTGCAGGAGGTTGGACTAGATGACACTTGGGGTCCCTTCGAACTCTATGGTTCTATGACTTCATAATTTGCATGAGCAACTGACTAGAAATTGGCCTGCAGTTCAGGGCTGCATCAACTACACAAGCAACCAGGCACTATCAGGGAGTTACACCCCTGTTTGCTCTTCAGGACTTAAGGGTTGATACAAACTGGGAAGAGGTGCAACACTTTAGGGCCGTACTTCCCAAAGTGTGATACATGAACCCCCAGGGAGTATGCAAAAGCATTTCAGAGAGTATATGGCACAATTTTTAATGTTACTTTATCATAGTTTTTAAGTATTATTAAAACTACCCCCTAATGATCTTCTAGGGTTTCACAGCGCATTATTTAGCATAACTTTCTTTCTGAAGAACTAGGACATTTCCTCCCTACCTTTGGCACAAACCCATTATGCAGTTACAAGATGGAAATCTGAACAACATCCACAGGCCCAGTGAACGGAAGAGAACGGAACCTTTTGCATGCAGCCAGAACATCCCTACGATAAACAGCTTTAACCGTTCTTTAAAGAGCTTGTCACACACTTGTTGTTGTTGTTCAGTCGTTCAGTCGTGTCCAACTCTTCGTGACCCCATGGACCAGAGCACGCCAGGCACGCCTATCCTTCACTGCCTCTCGCAGTTTGGCCAAACTCATGTTAGTAGCTTCGAGAACACTGTCCAACCATCTCATCCTCTGCCGTCCCCTTCTCCTTGTGCCCTATTTTTCTAGGGAAAAAAGCACTGGATACTGAGTAATACCGAGTACTGTATATGTGTGCAGGAGCCCCACCCTCTGCTGACTCTCATTCAGACAGTTCGCAAGCTCAAAACAAGTGTTTCTCCACCGAGTACAGAGTTTAGAAAGAGCAGGGAAGTCTCTCTTTGCTGTGGTCTAAACCACTGAGCCTCTTGGTCTTGCCAATCGGAAGGTCAGCAGTTTGAATCCTGGCCACGGGGCGAGCTCCCATTGCTCTGTCCCAGCTCCTGCCTACCAAGCAGTTCGAAAGCACGCCAGTGCAAGTAGATAAATAGGTACCGCTGCGGCAGGAAGGTTAAACGGCGTTTCCGTGCGCTCTGGTTTCCGTCAGTGTCCCGTTGCACCAGAAACGATTTAGTCATGCTGGCCACATAATAATTTATTATTTGTACCCCGCCCATCTGGCTGGGTCTCCCCAGCCACTCTGGGCGGCTTCCAGCAAACATTAAAATACATTAAACACATGACCCGGAAAGCTGTCTGCGGACAAACGCTGGCTCCCTGGGCCTGAAAGCAAGATGAGTTGCCTTTGACTGGACTCAACCGTCCAGGGGTCCTTTACCTTTTACCTTATATTATTATGTATTTATTTATAACCCGCCTTTTTCCTTGGCCAGGACTCAAGGCAGCTTACAGATAAAAATAAGAACACCTAAAAACCGGGGTGGGGAATGCAATAATTAAAAAGCAATTAACCATTAAGACCACATGCAACCTGTTTAATTCATGCAGGTAGTTACAGTAAGACAATCGTAGCACCAGGCCTTTAATTAAAACCGGTCCGTACACAAAACCCCGCGGGAACAAGGTCTCCTCCTTCACCTGCTGGTCGACGAGAAGCAAGGAGGGGCTCCAGCTGTCATTTCACTACGCAGGTTGTTCCAACGGTGTCCAGGAACAGCTCTTGGACTTCCGCGTCTTCGGCCATCGCACAGCATCTTCCGCGGAAGCCTGAAATCCGCCCGGCGCCTGCAGCCTGAGGGATGCTGGTCAGTGTCCCGCCCCTTCCGGCAATCGCTGCTGTCATTGTTATGGCAACCCCGAGGGTAGGTTGAAGAGACCAGCTAGCTCCGTCCCGCCTTATTGGTCCAGCCTCGCGTCGATCATGCTGAACTTCCGCCTTACTGCAGTTCTCCGACCAATCGCCTTCTAACTTCAAGGGGGGCGGGAAAGAAGCGGAAGTGGGTTTTTCCCCGCCCACCCCCCAGTGCGAGTGCTTTCCCCTCTGTCCTCGTGCAAGGGCCTACGTGAGAAATCTGGATTTTTGTCCCTGCTGATTTTTGGCGGGCCGGCGGCACCGCGCACGTCGACCGCGATTAATTTTTTTGCCGTTATGATGATTATTGTTAAAGGGACCCTTACGAAGCGACATAACCCCACGTTAGCCCCGCCCTTCCAAACGGTGAGGGGATTCGACCCCAACCTCTGAGGCAGAACCCGGTTGTCGCTTTGGTTGAAACCAGCGCATTCTGCCACATGACGTACTCTCCGTTTCTCCAATGGAGGGGCTTGAGGTTTAGCGACCTTCCCTCCCTGATTGGTCCAAGGCCGGCTTCTCACCCCGCCCCTGCCATTCTCTAATAGGTCGCAAACCATAGAACACGCTCCTCCCCTCGCTTGCCACTCGAGGAGTACCCTAGCACTCAAGCTGCAGAGCCCGCCTCCTCTTAGGTTTTAATTGGCCGGGCGTTGAGGCCGCCTGTT
The DNA here is from genome assembly GCA_034641395.1 of Darevskia armeniaca. Taxonomy (NCBI): domain Eukaryota; kingdom Metazoa; phylum Chordata; class Lepidosauria; order Squamata; family Lacertidae; genus Darevskia; species Darevskia armeniaca. Next base: position 94,861 of record JAWWNF010000386.1, on the reverse strand, counting down.
TCCTTTTGTACCCACTGGCCGTTTGCTATGCCAGTCACCTGGAGCCCACAAACGATTGGTCCTCCAAGGAGAGGTCGGAGGGCAATGGGTTGTAGCCCCGCCTCGCGTTCCCAGCGTGCAGCGCGGACGTGTGTCTGTGAGTGTGTGGTGAGGGAGACGGGCAGAGTGCTCGGCCTGCTTCCCGTGTTGAGCCTTCGGTGCCCCGCTCCGTCTCCGCCGCCATGTCGGACTATAACGCCGGCGGTCCGCCGCCGCCCTCAGCTGGGCCGCCGGGCGCCGGTGGGGGAGCCGGGCCGCCCAACCAAGGGGGCGCCGGCGGGGCCGGGCAGGCCGGCGGAGCGGCGGGTCCCGGACCTGGCGGGATCCGCAAGGACGCCTTCGCCGACGCGGTCCAGCGCGCCCGGCAGGTGAGGGAGCTGAAGCGGACGGGGGAGGGCGGCCCAGCGGTGAGGAATCGGGCAGCAGCGCGGCATCTCTCGCCTCCCTCCCTACCCTCTACTCCCGCCCCCCACGGCAGGCCCCGGGGATGGCGATGCTGGAGAGCGACTCTCCACATGCAGCGGGGCTTGAGGAAGTACAGTCCTGAGGCAACGGAGCTCTCTCGGCTGTACCACTTCAGGTTAAAAGCGCGTGCGGGAGGGGGGGGTCCCAGTCCCTGCACGTAGAAAGGTATCTGCACAGTTCTCTCTGGCACGTGCAAGACGCGTGGAGATCGTTCCCTATTCTCTAAGGCGCGCTCAGGTGGAATGGCAGCGGGGTGGATTTTACCCACAAACGTTGCATTGTTACTGTAGCACGCATGGACCTTGATTAAGATTTCAAACGAGCTGTTTGAGGCGTGTTGAGATGATGGGCTTCTTGACCTAAGGAGAGGTTGGGTGGCCATCTGGCATGTATGATCTAGTTGAGATTCCTGGGCCCTTTTAAAATGTGTTTTTTTGGGGGGGGGGTTGAGTTATTGTGTTGTTTTTTATTTTGATTAAGTACTTTGCGGTTTTATATTCTGATTTTATCCTGAGAACTGCCCTGAGACCTGTGGGTGTAGAGCAGCATATAAATTCAATAAATAATAAAAAAAATAACTACAATTCTGATTCTATGATGCAGTCATATTTAATACACGTTAAAAACTTTTCTGCTCCCAAAAAACTATGGAAAAGGCTGTACCATATCTCCTTCCGTAATGTTCATATTTTCTGCATACAGGTAGTTTGTGGGTGCTTGAAAGCAGTATGAAAATGAAATGAAAACTTATGCTCTGTGGAAGACAGAGCACGTAGTAAGGTTGAATAAGGATAGTGCTTGCTGATAGGTATTTACAAATAGTTAAGGCTTAATTTAAAGCCAGGCTCCACTCTCAATACACTTAAGTGCAGAATGTCACTGTCTACCATTAAGAAGCAGGAACTAGTCCCTGTTTGGGTTTATATTTTGGATGAAGGTTTCCAGTTCAGAGGGGAGTGTTTCTGAGATAGTTTCTTTCTGTGCATCTTGCCTTATGAATAAAGCTTGGTAAGTAGGCTAAAAGGGTGTTCAGAATGGATAGTTTAGTTATTTGTCCATACTTTTTATCCCCTTATCTTCCAAGTTGCTTGGGTGTTGGGAATATCTCATTATCATTAAAGTCCTGCGGGGGAAGGTTACCCTCAGTCAGACTAATAATTCGCTTGCTACTTATCTGGGAAGCCTCATGGCTGTATAGGGTTTGAACATAGTCCCTTTTTCTAATATCCGGTTTCTCTGAGATTTTTTTGTTTTGTTCATCATGCATGAACAAAATATGAAGATTTGAAGCTGCTAAGCAAAGCTGAGGTTGCTGCATACAGTATTTGATTTATTCTTCTGAATTGACTTGTAGGCAGGGAGTAGGAGAGAGAGTTCCTTTTAGAAGCATCCTGCAGGGAAGGACTATGTAAATAGAAAATTTGAGTTTCTTCTGTTTCGATCCTGAAACTTTCTTTGATATGAGAAAACACCATTCAGTTTTAAAAGCTATATGAAAAATCAACTATCTGAATGTAATGGCAGCACTACTTTTAAGCATTCCATCATAGAGTGTCTATCATCATTAGCTAGGGAGCTGTTCTATATTTCAGCAGTGTTTTCTTAGAAATCAAAGTATTCAAGAAGACACTGAATTTCCTCAAGTTGAAAACTGATTAGGCCCTGGTATGATTTTCATGCCATGGACTATTTAGTTGTCACCGTTGGAACACATTACAGAGTGGAAAAGGCCTGAAATAGTTTTGTTCATCAAATTTGTTGCACTTGCCCATGATGGGGGGAAAGTTTTCTAAAAGTAGGATTTCTATACTGCCATTCATCCAAGGATCACAGGGCAGTTTACAGTATAAAAACACAAAAATATGTAACATAATAACAAAACAATAAACCACTCTCCCTGCCAAAATTTAAAAGGCCATAGATTATTTAATCTGCTCAAGGCCTGGGTGAAGAGGAGTGTTTTCGCCTGGTGCCTAACTATATGTAATAATCCCTGGGAACATTCCACACACGGGGAGCCACCACAGAAAAGGGCTGCTCTTGTGTTGCTGTCCTCTGGACCTCTCATGGAGGAAGCACATGAAGAAGGGCCTCGGATGATGATTGCAGGTCTATACATATGGCGAGAGGCAGTCCTTGAGATATTGTGGTCCTGATCCATTTAAGACTATACATCAAAACCACATTTTGAAGTGGGCCTGGAAACTAATTGATAGCCAATGCAGTTGAGCCAGGATTGGTGTAATATGCTCAAACTGTCTTGCCTCGGTGAGCAACCTTGCTGCTGAATTCTGCACCACCTGAATTTTCTGAACCTCTTCAGAGGCAGCTCCTTGTACAATGTGTTGCAGTAATCTAACCTAGAGGTTAATAGGGCTGGGCAATATATTGATATAGTGTCCAAAACCAGTTTGAAATCTATATCATGATATCACTTTCATAATTTTTGACCTGGCAATATTTCACGAATCGTGTGTGTGTGCTGTGCAAAAATCACAATGTGGGAAAAACCATGAAGCCAGCCAGTGTCTCTACATAGCTCCATCCTTAATTCATATAGAGCAGTGGTGTCCAAACTTTTTTCAAAGAGGGCCAGATTTGGTGAAGGGCCATGGGAGCCAACCAAAGGGCCAACCAAAATTGTTGACCTTTTTTTAGGATTGATGTTGTTGAGGTTTTTGTTGTTGTTGTTTTGTTTTTTACACCCCAGGAAATTAACTGCCACAGGGGCTGGATTAAACCGACCGGCGGGCCACATTAGGCCCCCGAAACAGACTTTGGACATGCCTGATATACATCAGTATATAGTGATGTTTAGCTGGTTGAAAACCAGATATCGCCCAGCCTTAGAGGTTACCAGAACATAGTGTCCAGATCAGGACAACAGCTGTGCACAGCCAGTGCTGATGGAAGGAACTCCAGGCCACAAAGACCACCTGAGCCTCAAGCAACAGCAATGGATCCAGAAGTACCCCCAAGCTACGTACCAGGTCCTTCATAGGGAGCGTTCCCCATCAAGAGCAGGCCACCTCCCAGCCATCTGTTCTAGGGAGCCGCCCACTAACAGTGCATATTTTTAAAGCAATTTTTAAGCATTCTGCTTTTTATGATCTATTTTTCTTGGGAAATTCTCAGTTCTGCTAAACGAAACATGAATTTAAAGACTTTGACATTTCTATGTAGCTAGAACTTGTGTGTCAAGGAGAAAATGTATTATTTTTAGGAAGTCGTGCAGGGATAACATATACTAGTATTAATCTCTTATGGCTATGAGCGGTGTTGTCTGTATTCCACCTGTTTTTGTTGAAGTGAGAGTCATTGACCATCACAGATGCCTTTCTGCTGCCTCCAGTGATTAAATAAAACACTTGCTCACCAGGTCCTGACAGCACTATATAGTTCTATTCTATACTGTGATGTTTTGGTGTTTATTTTAGATATTCCCTGATACAAATTCAAGTGAAATTGATTTTTGTATTACAGTACTTTTGCAACTGGCTTGATGAAATTCAAATTCTCAGAACCTTGGTGGTTGTTGTTTTTTAAAATGAACATTCACTGTATTGATTGATGAGGTCCAGTAGGTATACTTTTACATAACCAGGAAACTCTTACCTGGTTTGCACTTAAAGCTAAGCCTAGCTAACCCATCGCTTAGCACAACCATTTTACTCCTACTTTGTTGTTTTTTGCGGCTGCAAAACAAAATAAACCTGGACCTGTTGTTTATAATCAATGTTTTCCCTTCCACTTTCCCCCCCCCCCTTCTGCTGGCACATTTACTGTATTGTCAGATTTGATGGGTGGTTCTTGTTTGTTCCTTCTAATCAACAGAATCACTGCAACCCTTTCCTTACAGTATCAGTTTTGAAGTTTTAAGTAGGCTGCTGACTTCCTTGTTTCAGATTCTTTGCCCTCTGGATACCCTTTGTTCAGTCAACTCATTTCCACAGCTAGTCCGTCTTAGGAATTTGACACAGTTTTTGTCTTCTGAGCCCTGTGCTAGTAGTATTAGACTTGCTGTAGTTCAGATTAGATAAAATTGATAGTTTGGTTTTTTAAAAAATTTTAATTCTCTGTTTCTTTTAAATAGCTAGGTTAATATTAAGTTTGTGTATAAGCATGCTAGTCCTACAGTTACTTGGAATTCCTCCTTCCCATAGATTCAGCTGGTTAAGACAATTCTGCTAAACCTAGAATAGCCATCCAAACCCAGCACTCCTGTGATCCTTGCTTATTTTTCTGGTTTGTTAACCAGCACTAGAATTCCCTGGTTCTTGCTTAATACGAAACAAGATATTCAGTCCGAAGCTGGAGTGCAATAGGAGGGAGGAGAGGGCAAGGTAAAATTGTTTAAGTGATTGTCCAAATCAGGTCATTCACCAAGTTCTAAAACTTGTGACACTTACCTTTGTAATGTCAATAAAATTGACCATTTTTGATACAGCAAAAATCTCCTTCACTTGTTATTTCTTATATTTTATTCATATACTTTTCCTTGGTTTTTCTTCATCTTTATGAAAATGACAACTTCTGCACTTGTTCATTTTCACAATTGACATCTGCAGTCAAAACTTACAGGTTCTTTCTGCAATTCAAGCACTTTTTACAAAATAAAAATAGTTTTTATATTTCAAATCAGTAGTGTTCCCTTCCACTGAATATCTACTTTAGACCAATTAGGTATATTGGGCTAAAAACAGTTTCCTGGTCCTACTTTCAATTTTAAGCCCCAGGTTTCTATTGAAATTATTACTGTGTCCATCTGTCTCCTAATTTACCGTAATATTATAGCTTTATTGCATACATTCTAGATAGTAAACCTTTATTTTCACTGAATAGTCATTCCTCAAAGACTTGTTGTTCCAGCCATTCTTCTACCAGCATGCTGTTGCACTGAAGACTTTAATACTGTGTTAAATTATTTATAAAAAGGAACCCTTCCATTCAACATCTTCAAATGCTTAAGACAAAAGAAATAAGCACCTTTAAGAAATAAAGTGTTTTGTAATCATTTTTCTTTATAAGTGATTACCTTATGTTTTCTTTAATAAATATTATCTACTTTTACTTTCCTTGAAAGCAAAATTAAACCCAGTACTTTCTTGAACCACTGTTCATAAAGAGAGCTAATAAGCCTATATAAGCCACTGATCACCTTATAAGTCCTATGTGTCTTAATAAACTAAAGATAAAGCTCCGAGTAACATCTAACATGCCCTTCCACACTTTCTGTGCACTTTCATTCAGTAGGCTTGTGCCCAAGTAAACGTGTGTAAAATTGCAACTTTGGCTCCTCTTAATGAAATCTCCCTCAAATACAAGGCCTTACTGCCACCCATAGTCATGGTTTAATTTCTATGTTGTTTTTCCACATACAAAAATGTAAACAACTGTTTCAAGAATACAGTGATCCCTCGACTTACGAATGACCCGACTTATGAGTTTTTCGAGTTGCGAGGGATCAAAGCGGCCGCCGCTTCCGAATTTTTTCGACTTCCGATCGGAAGTCGCGGCCGTTTTAAATGCGGTTTCCTCGACTTCCGAAGGTTTTTTCGACCTACGAATGCGTTCTCCAATGCATTACTATGGGGACTCGAGTTACGATGATTTCGACCTACGAAGATTCCGTCGGAACGGATTAACTTCGTAAGTCGAGGGTCCACTGTATTTCATTTCAGTAGCATGTTGAACATTAAATAATAAGCTAGAAGCTCAAAACATCTGCTGAAAGTGTATAGATATAAAAAGTAAAATAAAATTAGCCAATCCCTAAAAAATAGCAGAAGTAATACTAAAATTGAGATACGCAAACATACATTTGCAATACCCCCAGCCAAAATGGGAGCAGCTCAAGTTATTCTCAGAGCTTCTTCATTTCATTTTCCAAGTAGTCCATTGGCAGTTTCTTAATCCCTGGACTTCTATTTTAAATGAAAACACAATTGCAGATCTTCTTGAGATCTGTGGTTTGTATCCAGCAAACTCATCTTGTTAAGTGCAAGGATTTCAACCTGCACATTTAGATGACTTCTCTCCCCCCCCCAATCCCCAAGTGTTCTGAGGATTCCTCTAACCTGGAGCAAATATGGAGGGGTGGAAGAGAGGGGGATGAAGTCCTGCTGTGCAGGTAGAAATCCTTGTGCTTCATTGGATATGAAAAGTAGAAATCGACTTCATTGGATATGATCCTCAATCTGCTTTCTTATCAAATATTCATCCAATTTCTAGATCCTCTGCTTCCTTTTTTATTTCCATTGAGTAATTAATGAGAAATGATGAGCAATCTGAAAATGTCTTCATTCCTGTTTTACAACTTTCTGATACTACATAACAATGCTTTACAATGTTTGAATACAAAAAAATCAATCCTCAAGTGTAGCTTAAAATCAATGGTGTAACCTTATATTTGGGGTTCAACCACCACCAAAACTCAGCTAAACTCAACTTCTCTAAAGTCTGTTCAGAGAGATTTGGCATAATATTGGGAGTACTTGCTGATTTTGGGACTTCTCTAACTTGGAAATCCATAGTGCTTTAAAGTCACTCACTGGAATGATTTTTATTCTGATAAAAAGCTAACAACCATGGTACCAATCTTGTGTGGTTGTTGGGTATATAAATATGCACCTGCCCCTTCTCTGAAACCTCTCTCTTTGGTGTTCTGATTGGTCGTATTCTGTTTAAACTGTTGACCTTCAAATGCTTTCCATCCACTTGGTCTTATTTAGTAAGTTAACTCTTCTCCCTCTCCATGGCCCTTGTTATCCCCTTTCTGCTCTTGTATTCATCCTCCATAAACCCAATCTATATTGCCACTCTCTGCCATGAGAACTTTACCACCAGGCATCCACCATTCTTCCCTCAATATTTTCCCCTCAGTTCTTCTTGTCTGTTACCTACATTATAGCCCTGAGTGCAGAGTCTGTGCCTCTTTATTTGATATAAGTATACCAACTAATTCTATGTGTAACAACTAGAGAGGACTATTACTGGCCATCACTGAATTTCCATTTCTATAGGCCTTACTGTAGCAACTTGGTAACTGGTTCAGAGAGCTGCAGACTGGTTCAGAGAGCTGGTTCAGAGAGCTGGTTCAGAGGCTGGTTCAGAGAGCTGCAGGCATGCATACTTGGCCATAGTGAAGAGCAGATGTGGCCAACCTTTGGGCTTCTGTACGTTTAAGGGTTGTGCAAAGGCATGAATTTTAGGAGATGTAGAGATGTCACAGTACTGGAAGTATGGGAAACCTGCCCTGCCATAATTCTCTCTTATTGTTAAAAGTATTGGGATTTCTAAAGAGAATGGAAGTCATTCCTAGCAGGGAATCAGTGCAACTTTAGGCTTTACTGTGAGCTGGTGTAAATGTCAAGTTCTAGAAGGAATTGGGACTCATTGGGGACAAGTTATTGGCTCCTTCATTTGAGTATTGCTGGTATGTTTTGTGGTGCAGGAGTAGAGTGATATCTGATGGCTAAAAATGTTGAGGCTTCTCTGAGAAATGGTGCTTTGGAAGTTACATATTCAGCAAGTTGAAAATCTGAAAGCTACTTCTGTTTTATTGACGTAAAACATAGCAAGATAACTTTGTGATGGGGCAAAATACTAAGTACAGTTGCCATAACAAAGTTGCCTTTTTAGTTGTACGTAAAAAATTTTATCGAAAGAAAATATAAATGTGGAAACACTTAGAATTTAAATGTTGTTAACCACATTTTTTGCAGAGCTAGGATAGACAGCTACATCATTACAAGATACAGTAGTACCTCGGAACTTGAACACAATCCATTCCAGAGGACCATTTGTCTTCTGAAACGTTCGAGTTCCGAGGCATGGCTTCCAATTGGCCAACAGCTAGGTGAAAGCACAGTGGAAGCCGCGTCAGACATTCGTATTCCGAGGAACGTTCAAAAACCAGAGCACTTCCGGTTCTCGGCATTTGGGAAACGTTCGAGAACGGAACCGTTCAAGTTCCGAGGTACCACTGTAATACAAGACTAGCCTGTGCTTTTTTAAACTCCTGTGTGCCATGGAAGGCATGAGAAGAAAATACCAAGGTGCTCATGTTGTCATTTTATCATGAGCAATAGTGCTACTGTTCTGATGAGAAAGTCAAAGTTACTCAGAAGCCAACTAAAAGTCAACTTCTAGCCAGGCACCTAACAGGATGGTGTGTCAGAACCAGATCTTAGGGAGAATAACTTGTATAGTCAATGTCGTCACCACTGAAAAAGCTGTACTCCTTGTGAGTGCCTGCTGAATGGCACCCAGGGTAAGACTTCGTGTGTTGAACGGCGTCACGTGGGTCACATACAAAAGAATGCTGTCTTTGAGATATCCCATTCACAAATGATTTAGGGCTTAAAGGTTAGAATCAGTACTTTTATGTTAAGCCCAGGACAAGCAATCAGATCACACCAAATTAGAGTAACATCAATTTGCCTACTGCCAGTCCATCAACCAGTGCAAAATGCTGCTGCCAGTTTAATTTTCAGAAAACTTCTTAAAAGCAATACCAGACAGCATGACAGTAGTCTAAATAGGAGGTAACTAGTGAATGAATTACCATGGTGAGATTTAATGGCTTGCCTTTTTTTATATATAGACCACTTTGGGCTTAGGAAAAACACAATCATGTGCCATGTGTTGCAAAGTATACTTAATGACTTGATGTTCCTGGATTTTGAAATGATTATGTATTAAACAGCTCTTGGTTCTCTGGATAAGATTTAGGGAAGACTAACTAGTGTCTATTCTACTTTCAGATAGCAGCTAAAATTGGGGGTGACACAGCCACAACAGTGAACAACACTACACCTGACTTTGGATTTGGTGGTCAGAAGAGACAACTGGAGGATGGAGGTATGTGAGACTGACCCTAGTGGGACATCGTAAATTAAATTGGCAATACTTCATGTAGAACTCTGGATTCTTAGGAGTGTGAAGTGTACACACACACACACACACACACACACACACACACACACACACACACACCTTGCTAAAGCTCATGCAGTTGTGTTAGTATGCCTGCACCAATTGCCTATAAATCTGAATGTGTTGTTGATACAGTATAGTTATCTTAGCCTGTGACGTTTCCAGAATGGGCCTTCCATGTAGCTGCAATCTTGACTGTTAGTTTTGAAAGCTGGAAGAGAGGAGAGACTGTCTTAATTTTTGAAAGAGGTGACTATTTATTTTTATTTTGACAGACCAACCAGAGAGCAAGAAAATGGCTCCCCAGCCAGAACGTAAGTATACTTTATTATTAAAGAGTTGTAGAATGATCTGTGTTAACTATTCATATTTATTTTCATATTGATACTGAAAAGTGGGAGGACATGTAAGCTAATTCTTTTGGTGGGGAGAGTTCTATGGGATTAGGAAGGTAAGCTTTGCATTTTAAAAACAGGACCTTAAAAAAACAAAACAAAAAAAACAACAGACTGGGAAACCCAGTGACTCATTTATAGTTCACCTTCAAGAATGTGGATTCATAACCAAACCCTTGCTTTGCTTTCCAGCCATGCCACCACCCCCTCAGCTTGGACCGATCCATCCTCCCCCCAGGTAAAATAGCTGTGTGCCTCTCTTTTTTTCTCCCCACATAGGCTTGAGCCGGAAAGGCTAAATCAATGCTAAAAGTATTCAGCTTGTGAGTTCAGGTTGACTGCAAGGGGGCAGCATTTCAGTACCCCCAAAGAGAAAAGGCTGCTTTTGTTGGGTGAGGTTGGCACCCAGATTTGTGAGTGATGTCCCACTAAAAGACCAGCCACTCCAAGCACTTGCGTGCCTTGGTAGGTAGTGAAAGGTTGTGCTGGTTGGCTATTTCTTAGATACTCACATTCTTGTGTAGCTTCTGGCTTTGTAGCTATAGTTTGTGAAGCCTGTGTCTGAGCCTTGTGGGCAGATGCTGGGCTACTTAGTTTGCAGCAGGTTCTGCCAGGTTGCATGGGTGCATTTTGCACGGGTGCATGGTGATTTCCTCAGAGCAGTGCCTAATTGCTCAGCCACCTTCCTGTCTGCCCTCCCAGGAGGAGGAGGAATCTCTCCGTTTTTGCTTCTTGGTGGATGCTGGTGAACACCAGCTCCATTTCTGTAACCCTCCCACTCCTTACTTTAAGCTGCCAAACTTTCCCTTGCAGGTCTACAGTGACTGAAGAGTACAGAGTACCTGATGGCATGGTGGGACTCAGTGAGTATTAGACAGAGAGGGCAGAAATCTGCTGTTGCCGCAGTTGAAAGACTGTCACTTTACCTTTACTAACCAGTGCCTTCTTGATTTCTCAATGCCTGTTGGCTGAGCTTTCCACAGGGAAGGCTCAGGCAGGCTGGTTTGTTTCGTGACCCTTCTATGTGTCTTTCCTGAGAGATGTCAAGTGTTTGAGTTGACCCTGTGTGCTCCAAGCTGTGTATGGTATGTAGCTCCAAAGATGTGGGGTGGGTGTTCTGCTCAATAAAGTGCTCTGGCAAGCCTTCAGTTAATTAAATTGGTAGGAGCTGGTCGCTGAGGACAACTTGAGGCTGGTGTCATATGAGCACTTCCCATGCGTAGCAAGACTTTTGTGAGTTGAGCAGCAGCACAGATTTGCTCTGGACACTTCCGAGACTCAGGCTGGGAGTGCTGCAGTGAAAAAGAGTTCCTTTTTGGATTGCTTTTGGCCTTTGCTTTGGATTCATCAACTTTCTGTGAGTGATCCTGACTAAGGTAGAAGGCCCTGCATTGACCTTTACCAGAAGGAATGGTGGCTGCAAAACACTGCCTGAAGCAGAAATTTATGTTAAGCAGGGAAGGATTGGTTCTCAGAAGGCATTTTGTTTATAAGCCCAGGTTTTAAATTGGCTTGGCATTCAAGCTCTGAAGGCTAGCAGAGAAATTGGTTGAAACGTGAGCGCTAAGGTTCTCATTGACCTCTCTAGTTCTTGTAGGTTATCATACCTCTGTGGCATCATGAGACCCTGGAGTTCTTTCTTTCATGTTTGTGTGAACTTTGTTTAGGAGGAGCAGTTCTGTCATCCTTCACTTATATGTCATATAAACAGCAAAACTTGAGGCTATCTTGGATCCACGTAGCTACTGTCCCCAATGCACATGTGCACACAACCCTTCCTGGGGTGGTATTTACTGTTAGAAGATCCTTTCCAACTCTTGTGGAGAGGAGAGAGGGGAACCTGTGTTGTCTTCAAGCCTCACTCTTAGGATAACGACAACTGCTTTTATCTCCGGCTTGAGTTTCTTAATGCCCCTCTCCTTACTTTGCAGTCATAGGAAGAGGTGGGGAACAGATCAACAAAATACAGCAGGACTCTGGATGCAAAGTACAGATCTCTCCAGGTAGGTGTGAGAATTGCATGGGGTGTAACTTCCAGCATATGGAACTGCAGGTGTTGGCTGTTCCTTCTGAAGCCTATAATCGTGGCAGCAAGTAGCTCAATGGATATAATTGTGGTAAAGAATGTAGTTCAAGAGACAAAGTGTGTTGCCAGTGGCATATTCTTCTGAATATGCTAATACACTGCTAGAAAATAGCGGGGAGGGATCTTGTTGGGGCGGCATGAACACAGTATTCTCACAAGGCAAATGGTCTTTTCTAGCTTGTGGTAAGTGGGGAACCATTTCAGTTGCTAAGTTTACAGGTATCTTCACCATTTTCAGTCCTTGTACTACTTCCTGTTGACTGATCAGCATTCTCATTATAGAGAAGTTGCCCTTAATAATGTTGTGCATGTGTGTGAAAGACCTACTCTTTCAACGCCAGTTCCTTCATACCCTGTGGGATGGTACATGATTTGGAGGAGGGATCAAACTCTGAGGAAATGTGTTGATGTGGAGAGAGGTCTCCTGATGGCCTTTATTTCCTCCTACAGACAGCGGAGGAATGCCAGAGCGAAGTGTGTCTCTGACAGGATCACCAGAATCTGTGCAGTGAGTAGCCTCTTGTCCTTTGTCAATACGTTATTTCAGAAACATAAGGGGGGGGGAGGCAGGGTGTGCCAAAAGAATCCAGCCGCCAGGTGGCATAGTCGAGGACTGTGGCAGAGGAGCAGGGCATCACAATCAGGAAAACAATTGGGCCTTCTTACCAGTAGTAGTAATACCCAAATTGTGGAACTTTCCCCTAAAAGCAGTTGAATTGGTCCCCTCTCAAGGTAAGGAGGGCAGCAAATACCTTTTTTATTTCACCATGCCTTTAATCTGTTTTTGACCTCCATCTGTGGTGGTGTATTTTTAAACCGATCCAGTTTTATGCCTTCTCTCTTTCTGCTGATTTAACAGATGTATTTGCTTTTACCTCATTGTTTTTATTGTATTTTTACTCTAGAAGCTGCCTTGTTGTCTCAAAACATGGTAGAAAATTTCAAGAATTAAAAAAACTTGGCGGGACTTTATATCTCAGCACACAAAAGCCACTCATTGTGATGGGCTTTTGATGTTCCCTGTGGGGAAGCATCTGAGCTCTGGAACATGTCTGGCTTGACTGACATTGGTGGGTGGGGCTAAAAACTTACTGAGAATTGCAGTTGTGGCATCACTGTACCTGGCAGACAAGCAGAATTTTTCCTGTTGGTGTTATGAATGACACAACATTGTATAGACACAAAATGCAATGCCATTAAATCGGTCGTTACTGTCCAGTGCAAAAATAAAGTGCTTGTATTCGCAACTTGAGCTGGTTAGGTTACCTGTTGTGTGATGTTGTGGAATCAGCACAACAGCAACACTGAACTACAGGTGATTTGAGAACAAAGAACACTGCTGTGAGTTCCATTTCATGTTATAGTACCTTTATAATGAAAGAATAGAGGCTGTGAGCCCTGTCACTCACCATCATGTTGTTTGTCATTCCACCTCTTTGCAGGAAGGCAAAAATGATGCTTGATGATATCGTGTCTCGAGGACGTGGTGGGCCACCTGGTCAGTTCCACGATAATGCCAATGGGCAGAATGGTACAGTGCAGGAAATCATGATCCCAGCTGGGAAAGCAGGCCTGGTGATTGGCAAGGGAGGGGAGACCATTAAGCAGCTGCAGGTGAGGGCTATGCTGTGCTCCCAGCCAAATTCCTTGCATCAGAGCTGGTGCTTGCCCTCTTTTTACTAGCCTCCTTTTTGCTTACAGCACTTAGTTTCTCTGGCCTCTTGGGGCAAGGATGGTTTCTTAGACTGGAGCCTCCTGAAATTCAAATGGCTCTTAGTTTAAGTCCTGTCGAAGGAGACAGGGCTTGCAAGAATTCTGCACAGTTGTGTAACCTGCTTGACCTCTCGCTTTCTGCCAATGTAGGAACGAGCTGGAGTGAAAATGATTTTAATTCAAGACGGTTCACAAAACACAAATGTAGACAAGCCTCTTCGGATAATTGGTGATCCTTACAAAGTACAGGTAAGCATTCTGAATAAAAGCCGAAGAGATGAACTGTTCAGTGAAATTTCTTGTTTTGCAATAAGTTAATTAACTTGTTTTTCTATTTAGCAAGAATGATCAGCAATCTCTTTTGATTTAGTAACAAAAAAAACCCAAATGAAATGTTGTGTTAAAGTTATCATTTGCCCATTTGAGTGATCAGTTGACCATGATGTTGTTGTTTTTTAAGTAGTTAGATACCCAAGCATACTCTCTCATCATTGTGAAAATGACTGCATACTCACAGTTCAGACTTATGCGCCGGTGGTTTCCTGCCATGACTATTGCAGCCTTCCTTTTAGACTTGCCTTGTTATACTTTAGTCCCCTCACTCATCTCCAAAACTCTGCTGCCAAAGTCGTTCACCTCTCTCCTTCATACCACATGATGTACCTTCTTGAATCCCTGCTGTAGTTTCCCATCAGTGTGTGATGCTACCTTTATACTGAGTTGCTAGTACAGCATTAAACTGGGTTACTCATTCAGTTTTGTCTACTCGAACTGAGACTTTTTGCTAGCTACCCCAAAGTTTTCTCTTGCTGCACTGCCTTGCAGTGATGGTGACTAAACTGCCCAGCCTCAAATCCAGGTATTCACAAGTACAAAAAAGGACTCCTTCCTTGGCAGTTCTCGTGTCACATCTACCTTGGGAGAAATACTCTTGAGAGAGGTTCTCTAATAATTCCAACATTAATGTTCATGCTTCTTTGCAGCAAGCCTGTGAAATGGTAATGGACATCTTACGAGAACGGGACCAGGGAGGCTTTGGTGACCGAAATGAGTACGGTTCCAGGATTGGTGGAGGAATAGATGTAAGGACATTGGCTTGGATTTGTTGGGACAGGGGGGCATAATTTATAGTGTGACATTTTGTTCTAGTCCCCCCCCCCCCGTCTCTATATTGATACTCACATTTGTCCAGTCCTAATATTTCTTAGAAATTTGAACTGCTCTTACCTGACCTTGGTTCTGCTTGTCATTTTCTTGTTTGCTCAGGTCCCTGTGCCCAGGCATTCTGTTGGTGTGGTTATTGGCCGTAGTGGTGAGATGATTAAGAAAATACAAAATGACGCTGGAGTTCGGATACAGTTCAAGCAAGGTCAGAAGACTAAATCTCTCCCCTGTCATGATCTGTCTTCATACAGCATGCTGAAACATCAGGCCTATTGAATGTTCTATGGCTTTTCTCTCTGTACTATTTATCACCCATTTATCTGATCTTTTACCTGCTCTCCACAAGTTTTTGTCCCTGTTGTAATTATGTTCTACAAAACACTTTTGAAAATCGCAAAGTGAAATCTTTTCCCAGAGAGACCCCAGATTTAAGGGTTTACACAATCAATGATCCATACGGGCTTGGTGTATTCAAATCTTGGCATGGCTTGTAGTACCCATTCTCTGAAGGGCAGTGTTGCCTGTTTTGTGTGTGTGGGTTCTCTAGGCTTCTTTGTGTGAACTGTGTGTGTTCTCCTTCCACAGAACTGGAGTGGCATATTGCTGCAGAGGGGAGAAGGTATTAAGGAAGCTAAATGGATGCTTGTCTCTCTCTTTTGAGAGCTTATGCTGTTGCTGCACCAAGTGGCTCAAGAGCTAGTGGACTGGTTTTGAAACTAATTGAACGTGGAACCTAATGAAGTTCCCTGTTTGGTTTGCATTTCAGATGATGGGACAGGTCCTGAGAAGATTGCCCATATCATGGGTCCCCCTGACAGATGTGAGCATGCCGCCAGGATTATCAATGAGCTTCTCCAGAGTCTCCGGGTATGAAATGCTGTTACCTTGACCCTCAAAGCCTTGGTCCAGCATGTCTCATCTTGTGTAATAATAATAATAATTTATTATTTGTACCCCACCCATCTGGCTGGGTCTCCCCAGCCACTCTGGGCGGCTTCCAGCAAACATTAAAATACATTAACACATCACAGATTAAAAACTTCCCTAAACAGGGCTGCCTTCAGGTATTTTCTAAATGTCAGGTAGTTGTTGATCCCTTTGACCTCTGATGGGAGGGCGTTCCACAGGGCGGGCGCCACTACCGAGAAGGCCCTCTGCCTGGTTCCCTGTAGCTTTGCTTCTCGCAGTGAGGGAACCGCCAGAAGACCCTCGACGCTGGATCTCAGTGTCCGGGCTGAACAGTGGGAGTGGAGACGCTCCTTCAGGTATACAGGACCGAGGCCGTTTAGGGCTTTAAAGGTCAGCACCAACACTGAATTGGGCTCGGAAACGTACTGGGAGCCAATGTAGATCTCTCAGGACCGGTGTTATGTGGTCCCGGCGGCCACTCCCAGTTACCAGTCTAGCTGCCGCATTCTGGATTAATTGCAGTTTCCGGGTCACCTTCAAAGGTAGCCCCACATAGAGCACATTGCAGTAGTCCAAGCGGGAGATAACTAGAGCATGCACCACTCTGGCGAGACAGTCTGCGGGCAGGGAGGGTCTCAGCCTGCGTACCAGATGGAGCTGGTAGACAGCTGCCCTGGACACAGAATTAACCTGCGTCTCCATGGACAGCTGTGAGTCCAAAATGACTCCCAGGCTGCGCACCTGGTCCTTCAGGGGCACAATTACCCCGTTCAGGACCAGGGAATCCCCTACACCCGCCTGTTCCCCAAAAACAGTACTTCTGTCTTGTCAGGATTCAACCTCAATCTGTTAGCCGCCATCCTTCAACCGCCTCCAGGCACTCACACAGGACCTTCACCGCCTTCACTGGTTCTGATTTGAAAGAGAGGTAGAGCTGGGTATCATCCGCATACTGATGAACACCCAGCCCAGACCCCCTGATGATCTCTCCCAGTGGCTTCATATAGATATTAAAAAGCATGGAGTTGTGTTGAATATGTTTGTCAAGTAGTTTCAAAATCTTTTCAGTCATGTTTTGCTAATGAGGTGCTAGAGCTCCTCAATATCATCCCACTGAGAACTTGACTCTGGTTGTCTTACCAGCCCAAGGTAGAAATCAAAAAAGTAGATGTTGCTATTTGTCTTCAGCAGACTTTCATCCTCTACCTTCAGGGGAGCCCTTTCCATGTTGACTTTCTTGTCAAGGATCCCCAGCATGTTGCACACATTATTCTGGGGCATGTTGGTGGTGGCAGGTGTAGTGGTAGCTAGGCCACACTGAAGCTGAGTGCATCCCAGAACGCATTCAGCGTATCTCTGTAGCTTCGCATTGCAGGGAAAAACTATTGATGGTGGGCAAAGTGTCCTTCAAGGAAGTTTGCTGTGAATGGCCTTCTCATTCAGGAACCCCCGATGAACTTCGGCAGCAGCCAAGGGCTCCCTATATAGTTTGGAGGCCACTGCTTTGCGGCATGTGCAGAGTCAGCATTACAGATGTACCCACTAACCACAGAATGTTTCCCGTTTCCTTTTCCCATGAAGATGAATTGTGTTCCTGTCTTGCAGAGTGGCCCACCAGGTCCCCCAGGCTCAGGAATGCCTCCTCAAGGCAGAGGCAGAGGCAGGGGGCAGGGTAATTGGGGGCCCCCTGGAGGAGAGATGACATTCTCTATCCCCACTCACAAGTGCGGACTGGTCATTGGCAGAGGTAAGTGAGGTGGTAAAATAATAATAATAGTAATAATTATTATTTTTATTTTTATTTTATTTTAATATTTATACCCCGCCCATCTGGCTGGGTTTCCCCAGCCACTCTGGGCAGCATCAAACATTAAAAATTTTGCTAAACAGGGCTGCCTTCAGATGTCTTTTAAAAGTCAGATAGTTGTTTATTCCCTTGACTTCTGATGGGAGGGCGTTCCATAGGGTGGGTGCCACCACCGAGAAGGCCCTCTGCCTGGTTCCCTGTAACCTCGCTTCTTGCAGTGAGGGAACCGCCAGAAGGCCCTCGGAGCTGGACCTCAGTGTCCGGGCTGAACGATGGGGATGAAGACGCTCCTTCAGTTTCCAATCACGTCCCTGAGGTGTTACCTCCACGTTCTCTTTTCAGGTGGAGAAAACGTAAAGGCTATCAATCAGCAGACAGGAGCCTTTGTAGAAATATCTCGGCAGCTACCGCCCAATGGAGACCCCAACTTCAAACTGTTCATCATTCGGGGATCACCTCAACAAATTGACCACGCCAAGCAGCTCATTGAAGAGAAGATTGAGGTATTTGCCTGCCCTTCACTGTGTGGCAGGCCTCCCAGATGGGAGCGAGCCAGGAATGTTAGTGACTGTGTTCTGGATGTGACAGTTTCCACTTCAGGGATTATTCATCTCTTCCTTAGGGTCCCCTCTGTCCAGTTGGACCAGGACCTGGGCCTGGTGGACCTCCTGGACCGGCTCCAATGGGCCCCTTCAACCCAGGGCCTTTTAATCAAGGGCCACCTAGTGCCCCCCCTCAGTAAGTACTAAGACTGCTCGAGTGTGCCTCCCTTTCGGGACATTTTGCCTTCGACACCCCTTTCAATCCTCCCAGAGATTAATATCTACACTCGCTGTCTTGGAGAGAGACACTTGTGTACTGCTCAGTGTGGATCCACATAGTTTATGCAAAAAAAAGTTTTCACAGAGTGGTTTGGCTTTGGGCATGTTCCTTGCCGCTGCTGCCCTCATTAGCATCCTTCACCTTGAAACGGAAAACCATGTGACAGTGCAGCACAGCACTTATCAGGGCATCTGGTACCAAGAAAATGGTACTAGGGTAATCTGGTAGGGAAACAAAACCGCTTGCAGTTAGAGGGCTCTGCTTTTGTTGCTTGGTGCTGTTACAGGAGTAAAACTTGTGCTTCCAAAAGCTAATATATCAGATAAGACTTGCTTCCACTTTGGGAAGTTAGAATAGACCCTCTCTCGGCCATTGGCAGGTGCTCACCGTGATGCTTTGCCCCTTGATAAGATTTGGTCTTAATGCAGTGTACCTCCCTTGTCTACCTACCGTATTTTCCGGCATATAAGACGACCCCCAACTTTTCCAGTTAAAATATAGAGTTTGGCATATACTCGCCGTATAAGAAATACGACCCGGGGTATAAGACGACCCCCGACTTTTGAGAAGATTTTCCTGGGTTAAAAAGTAGTCTTATACGCAGGAAAATACTGTATTTCATAAAGGAGATTGGCCTGGATCAGGGATGTCTTGCTACAGGGATTGGGAACCTGTCACCCTGCGCTTTGCGTCATCACTGGCCATGTTGGCTGGTGCTGATGAGCATTGAAGTACAGCAACACCTTCCCTCTCCCTGCCTTATTACCTGTAAAAAATGAAGGCACTCCAGTTTCCCTGTGCTGTTGCTTTAGGGGGAATTCAATGTTGCGCTGTGTTGAACGTACAACGGGGCTTCTGCTGACAAGACTCACTAGGTGAATCCCACCCTTTGTTTTCTCCAGTGACTTCCTGGAGCAATTTGATTTGCTGCTCGGCAGGTTCCAGATTTCTGAATCCTAAGCCTAGTGGGTTGCCTAGTGTAAATATTGCCAGTGACCTTTTCCCTCCTCTTATTTCAGTCCTGGAGGGCCACCACCTCCACAGTACCCACCTCAAGGCTGGGGGAATGCCTATCCACAGTGGCAGCCTCCTGCTCCTCATGACCCAAGTAAGTATTTCTATACCAGCCCTCAAGAGTCAATCGTCAGAATATGCAGTACAGTGGTACCTCGGTTTTCAAGCATCTCGGAAGCCAAACATTGAAGGTTTTCGAACGCCGAAAACCTGGAAGTAAATGCTTCCATTTTCGAACACGCCGCGGAAGTCAAACAGCTTCTGCTGCATGTTTCCCCCCCCCCTCCATTGACTTTACAGACGGCCCTTAGCGCCTCGGTTGTCGAACGTTTTCGGAAGTCAAACGGTCTTCTGGAACGGATTACGTTCGACAACCGAGGTACCACTGTACTGTTGCACATTCAAGGTTCGCAGGGGGATGAGGGAGAGAGGCTGGAAGCATTCAGGTTTTTTTGTGGTGTCTCCTGCCCCAGGTAAAGCGGCGGCGGCGGCAGACCCCAACGCTGCCTGGGCAGCTTATTACTCGCACTACTACCAGCAGCCCCCGGGCCCAGTTCCAGGAGCACCGCCTGCCCCCACGGCGCCACCAGTTCAAGGAGAGCCACCTCAACCGCCCCCCACCGGACAGTCAGACTACACTAAAGCATGGGAGGAGTATTACAAAAAACTAGGTAATTGACTATCCAGATCCTTAACCTCTTTTGATAGGAGTAATTTAATGGTATTATTACAAGGGCTGCAGAAAGCAACTTGATTGAGAAACTACACTGAATAACTTCCTTCCAGTCTCCCCTGACGAATAAATAACGTACTGACTCAAAATGCTTCAGCATTTGTTTTCTGTTCCTGTTAAACTATTTCCGCATCTTGATTTGTGAGCATCATGGGGGTTGGTGCCCCTTAGGGATGGCCCATTCAAATCCAGGCATGAATGACTGACTTAATTGAAAGGCTCTCTTAGGTTGATGCCTCAAGCCAGTACAGGTTTTGCCAACTGCTACTTAATTTCAAGATTTTTGACCACAAACAAACAAAATTTTGGCAAATTATGGTTAGGTTAAGTCAGCATGACAACACTGTCAACAGCAGTACCATTCGAAGACCATTTTTCAAAGCAAGTTTGCTTAGTTTTTTGTAATGGTTCCCTATGAGGAATTTTTCATCTTGGCATTTAGCTTGAATCTCTTAAATCTGCTGCAGGGAAGAAAGAGCTGAAGCCTTTCAGATGCTGAGAATCACATGGCAGTTTGGCTGTGGGGGTTCTTCCGCACTTCTGACTTAGGAGTCTTGTCAGTGGACTTTCTTCTGTCTTGGGGGTGGAATTGCTACGTGTCAGGGGTCTATGAAGGCGCTCCCTAAGGCAATCATACCTCCCACTTCTGGAGAGAATGACAAGCTCTACACTGTACTTCAGAAGTGCTCCATGCTCCTCTAAAGTTCAGCACGTTGTGAGCCAAGACATTGCTTCTCCCTCATTGGTCCTAGTGACTGCTCTTAGTAGTCGGTGACATTGTAAACCTTTTAGAATCTGAATCCTGTAAGTGAGGTGGATCTTGAGTAGTTGAAAGCTTTGCATGACCCGGGTCCTGTTGTCGTTTGACACTGCCTACAGGCCAGCAGCCCCAGCAGCCTGGAGCTCCACCACAGCAGGACTACACAAAAGCCTGGGAAGAGTATTATAAGAAGCAAGGTGAGTTAAGGGTCTGAGCTTCCTTGGAGGATATGTCCTATAGCAGGGGTGGCCAACTCCCAAGAGACTGCGATCTACACACAGAGTTAAAAACTGGCAGTGATCTACCCCCTTTTTGGGGGGTTCAGGTCAAAGTTGTTGAGCTTTTTTTAGGGAGGAGGAAGGCCCATTTTGGGGTGGGTTCGGATCAAAGTTGTTGAGTTTTTTCAGGTGAAATGTTGAACTTTTTTTAGGGGAGCCACAGTTGCTCAGCTTCTTTGCGGGGAGCCGATGATCGTCCAGTGATCTACCTGTTGGACATGCCTGTCCTATAGCACTTCTGTCAGTCTGGGTTTGGAGTTATAGTGGTCCCTCGACTTACGAAATACTCGACATCCGAATTTTTCGATTTACGAATGAAAAAAGTGGCCGCACACCTATGAATTTTTTGACATCCGAATGGAAATCGTTGCCGGTTTTAGATGCGGTTTCCTCGACTTACGAATTTTAGATGCGGTTTCCTCGACTTACGAATTTTTCCGAATATTTTTTCTCCCAATGCATTCCTATGGGAAATCGCTTTTTTCGACTTACAAACTTTTCGACCTACGAATGTCCATTCGGAACGGATTAAATTCGTAAGTCGAGGGACCACTGTACCTCCCTTGAGTGTCTTAAGGTTGCATCCCTATACACATTCATCTGGGAGTAAGTCTCACTGAGCCAAGTGGGGCTTGCTTCTAAGCCGGCATGCCTAGGATTGCACAGTTAGTTCCTCTTTTCTTTTTGGAAGCAGCTCAAGTAGCTACTGGGGCAGGGCCAACGGCACCACCAGGACCTCAACCAGACTACAGTGCAGCCTGGGCAGAATACTACAGACAACAAGCTGCGTACTATGGACAGACGCCTGGCGCTGGTGGCCCAGTGCCACCACCCACACAGCAGGGACAGCAGGTGAGTTGCAGAACTACAGCCAGGGTGGTCATTCTGCTTCAGAACAGGTATCTGGCTCCAGGCTGGGCTCCACACACTTTCTACAAACTCCTGTGAGACATTTTGAGATGTAATCCTTTTTAAAGTTCGGGGTGGCTAGTTTATGTCAGTTCTTCCTTCCTGTCGAAATCAGACTTTTATGCTGCCCACCACGCCTTTTAAGGTCTAATCCTAGAGGCTTTTTAGAGAAGAAGTTGAAATGCCTCAAATATTTTTCTTAAATCTGAAGTGAGAGATCCAGGGTTGTTTGTTTGTTTCATCCCAATAGCAGAAGCAGTGTCAGCTTGGTAAGTATTATTGCCAGTTCAGAGAGGGGCTAGAGTATTCCAGATGAACAAGCCTCCAAAATCCTTGCCTTCACATATGTGAGGTGAAACATGCTAGCACCACCCACATCTAAGAGTTTTCTGCTCCATAATTAACAGCAGCAGTATCTGTCCACCTTCAATAATGGAAATTTCCTTCCTGGCTTCATTTTTTATTCCAAACATTGATTTCTTCAACCCCAGTGTCAAAAGACTAAGCCATATTTCTTCAGTCAAAAGTCCTACAAAACCTCCTTCAGTCAAACACTTTCAGACTGGGTTCACTCCAACAACAGCAAACCCTGGTTACGTACAGCTATGCATGAATCATACAACAAACGTAACCAGCTGATAAATGATAATTGTAATAGCACGTAAATTATAAATAATAATCTCCAAAAACATGCACATGGACCAAATCCAATGTGTGATATAGCATAAACCCAAATCAACATAGAATCAGAGCACTCAGAAGAACAAGGATATCCGGATTATTGTCCCTGTTTCATTGAAGTCTTCAGAGTACCTGCACGGTCTCTGCTTGTATATTATATTATCTTCTACTGTATTCACTCTGCTGATGAAGCCATAAAGGCGGAACAGGGACAATAATCCGGATATCCTTGTTCTTCTGAGTGCTCCGATTCTATGTTGAAATATCAAGTTTATGTTTTGGACTGGTGCGACACTGCTTTATCATCTTTTGGAACTATCAATTGATTTGTATGGACGGCACCGAACTGTTGCATCCTCACATTGTACCTCCATATATGAATTTTCTTACATAATTTGGAGTGTTAGTAAGGACATATTGTATGTATATTGATTGATTTGGGTTTATGCTATATCACATTGGATTTGGTCCATGTGCATGTTTTTGGAGATTATTATTTATAATTTACGTGCTATTACAATTATCATTTATCAGCCGGTTACGATTGTTGTGGGTTCACTTCAAGCCAGACACCAAAAAAAAGGATGATTCTCATGTAGCCGCCTCAAAGCGCCTCAAGCTATACGCTTGCAAGCAACATCAGGGTGCATCTGAGGTTAACCCCGATCCATTTGAGAGCCCAGGCTCTACTGTCAACTAATGAGGCACTCATATAATTTACATGCTGCTCTAGTTGGGGTATTTTTAATGCCAAAGTTCCAACAAACAAACAAGGTACAGTAAGTTGGTGAACAGAAATAATGTGCAAATAAACCCTCTTTTCCTAATGGGGAGGATATCTGTTTGGGAGCGGATGACCAGGAGCCTCCTGGTGAGTATTGTGTTAAGTTTTTAATACAAGGTGTTGTAAAATACTGTCTGAGCTTTAAGGGACTAGGAGGGGGGACACAGAAATGATGCACGTTTTGGGGAGAATTTAAGAAAATCTAATGAACACATGTGGAACATGAGCCATATCTACAAGCTGAGCATTGAGCAATCTCCAGCCCATGATACGCTTTAGTCTTTCTTTGGAAACCCCTGATTCCATCTGGTACGAGCGAGAAAACAATACGCTGAACACATGCAGCCTGAGTTACACGTTAAGCAAAACAAAATAAAAAATAAAAAAATTCCTTCCAGTAGCACCTTAGAGACCAACTAAGTTTGTTATTGGTATGAGCTTTCGTGTGCATGCACACGAAGAAGAAGAAGAGTTTGGATTTGATATCCCGCTTTATCACTACCCTAAGGAGTCTCAAAGCGGCTAACATTCTCTTTTCCCTTCCTCCCCCACAACAAACACTCTGTGAGGTGAGTGGGGCTGAGAGACTTCAAAGAAGTGTGACTAGCCCAAGGTCACCCAGCAGCTGCATGTGGAGGAGCAGAGAATCGAACCCGGTTCACCAGATTACAAGTCCACCGCTCTTAACCACTACACCACACTGGCTCACTGGCCACACGAAAGCTCATACCCATGTAACAAACTTAGTTGGTCTCTTAAGGTGCTAAGGAATTTTTTTATTTTGTTTCGACTATGGCAGACCAACACAGTTACCTACCTGTAACATTAAGCAAAGTTAGCTGTATTGGCTTCATAAAGATAATTCTGTTCCCACTAGTCATTGATAGAGAAACAAGGAGCTAGACATTCCTCTGCAATACCCACATCCAATACGTTACTCATTTGCCACCATAAAATCTAGAAACCTGTAGTTATAACCAAAGGAGAATTTGTGAGGACACTTCATTTTGTGTCTGACATGTCTCCAGGAAACTAGTTCCCAAACAGGTATCCTCCCAACTAGCAAAAGAGAACTGGTTTGTTGAATATTTCTGCTCACCAACCCCCTTGACCTCAAGCTCTCTGTGCAGCGTGATTATGGAATCCAGAGCACAGAGTCCCTGATAAGCTTCGCCTAGCTGTTCCTTTAGTGACTGGCTCTTCTCCAAAAGCAGGGAAACAGTTTTGTCAGTGGCTGGACAAATGAGTTTATACAAATGAAGTCTGATTGTGGGGTTTCTACAGGTCTTAGTAGATCAAGTATTTGAGCTTTTACACAGCACACCAAGTACCAGAGCATTCAGCCATCTGTATAACTGGGCAGGTTCATGGGTGGAGATGAACGCAGAGCACATCCAGGGCAGTAAAGTTTAATTTAGGTTCCAGGTTGTCAGAGTTACGACGTCTGCTACCATTAGGACCAGAGGATTGTAAAACTGGGAACAGGGCTCTGGGATAGGAAAAAGTTGCGCGCTACTAATAGTCCAAAAATAGGTAAGGGCATACACATTAAGCAGATACTGTTGCCTTTTCTGTGTGCTGTGTTTTTGTTTCTGCTATTGTATAACAAATACCAAATAAAATTCAAGTTTTTAAAAAGGCAGCAACTGCATTCCAGATAGCCAAATTCTGTACCTGAGTCCATGGAATACACATCCTTGCGGTTGCCCCTCTTGCTTCCTGCTTCAAGCTTCAGTAACAGGTTCCCATCATGTTTTTCTCCTTTCAACAGGCTCAGTGAGTTGAATGTGAACCTCCCCATCTCTGAGAACCTTTTGTTTTGGAAAGAGGTGGCTGCTGCAGGAAGTGACAGGGTGGGAAGGGAGCTGGCCTGTTGCTCTGATTGCTGGGTTTCTCCTGGGAATCTCAGCCGCGCCGCCTTCAAGCCTCTCTTAAAATAAATCCAGATCTCCAAACCCCTAATGTTGAGCCAGCAGCCGTAGAAGATAGCCGACTAAAACGCCGCCGCCAGACCCTATCCTGCCTGACACACACCTCAGTTTTCAGGGTAACACTTCCTCTTTTCTTTCTGTTTCGTTTTAAAAAATAAACTTTACAAGGAAAAGTCACTCTGCTTTTTAGTTAGAGTTGGAACATTCCTCGGACAAAGGTGTTGGTGTTTCAGACAAACCCTGCCCTGGCCCTCCATTTCTCCACTGCTGGGACTGATCTGTCGTGTTTTTTGTCTGTTCAAGAGGAGATTGAAACAAGAAATTGTATGCTCAATTTTTACTTTTTACCGCTCGTTTTTAACTTCACAAATAAATGATAACAAAACATCCCCCCGTGTCTGCTGGGTGGTGTCTGTTTTTCTCTCTCTGTCCATAGGGTTTTTTGAAGCTGATGTTTGTTCACAATATAGCTGTTGTAAAAGCCTGATAATGGTCATGAATTAAGAGCTTCCTGTGTTTTTATAGTTTGAGCAGGCATTTGTGCATTTTTGTTGAATAAAATGCTTTTTTGTTTTAAAGTCTCTGATGCAACCGTGTGTGTTTCAAAAGCTAGGGCCCCAGAGAGCTGTTCTAGCTTCACCAAGAGCCTTGGGAATAGGAAGCAGGTTCCGACCTTTGGATGATACTGAGCTTGGGAGCAGGGGAAAGCTGCCTCTCGGGAGCTTTTTAGCTTTGGTTTGGTTTTGGGGACTCCTGCAAGTTCAGTTCATTTGGTGTATCATCTGACAGTTTGAAAATAACAGCAGTCTTCTACTTGGATTTACAAATATTGGGGGGGGGTGCATTGTTACACAATCGAAATTTCTGGAAGACTGCACCAACTGCTGGAAGCCTTAGCTGCTTCAGCCACCTATAATAGATCATGTCTCATCGTTTTGTGACCTGATGACACTCAGCTGCGTTACTTAAGATTTTCTGCTGGATCTGAATGTCTTGACTGACACTTAACACGAAACGACATCTCCTTGAGTTGTTTTGTGACCTGCCGAAAACGTGCCTACAGCATAAATGGTGTAGATGGATTCTGGGAGAGTTCTGGCTCCAGAGGCTGGTGCGGTAGATTTGGAGACCAACTATTATGCTCAGTTCTCCCAGGGTTGAGCCAGTGCAAAACGCTTGTTTGTATTTGGATGCAATGGTTCTCTTATTCTTCTGTGTCAGATTATACAAAGGGGAAATGGGGAGGATTGCGGTAAGTGGTGCTGTTGGCTTCTGTTCTGCTGAGCTGCTTGCTATTCCTACTCTCCCATACATCCTCAGTTGTAGGCTGTGTAAGAGATCCTTTGTTGCTGAAGTGAGCACTCAGTGCTAAAAAGCACTACATAGCCTTTTGGATAGCCATGTGTCCGTCCATCCCTCCCCCCATACATTTCCCTTTTCACATATATTCACATATATTTCCTGTTACAACTTTCAAAAGGAAATATATGAAGAGGGAATATCTAGTAAAGGGAAGATGGACAGACACATGGCTACATGACAGGAAATACGTGAAGCATGCGTGAAACTGAAATAGCTTGCATTTATCTTCCTACTTCAGTGCCAGTTGTAGAACCTCTTGACTGCTTGGTAACTTTACAAGTTTCTAACCCCGGGGCTCAGCTTTGCCTACTCAGGAGAAAAGGCAAAGAAGGATTGCTGGAGCATGGTGCAACAGCCTGGTCTTTATTGATCTTGTAATGCAAAACACTCACTGTATACAGCAGCTAAGAACAGATGTGAATGGCCCACTGTAGCAGGAAATGAAGGGGAGTAGGTATTAACTGAAAAAACTGTTAGTATGGATCAAATCTTCCATTTACAGTAAGGATGTTTCTATGCTAGTTACTGCCCTGTGATCAGTTGAAGTTGGTGCTAGCCATGTGGCTTGGGCATTTTTGTGAGCTGCATTCTTTGGCCTGCACTGGGCCTTGCTAGCCAAGGGCTATTAAACAAATACATGTTCATTGATTGATGAATGCACCATCATACACACAATTTTCCAAAGGAATTTGCAACTCAGCTACAAGTCATCAAGTGACGTATATGTGTGTGTGTGTGAATTAGCTCTGAGACTTAAAAAAAAAATCCTGCAAAGGACACGGTGATGGACCAGCAACATAAATCTTTATTTTTACGTAGAGATAATTAGCTTTGCGCTTCATGTAGTGCAGCTGCCTTTATCACTTCATCGACTACACTGCAGGATTTGGTGAAAACGGTGTCTGGTGATTCTTCTGCAAGGATCTGTAAATAAATGGAATGAAGAGCTCTTGGGCACATCTGGAGCCAACTACTGACAGAGGAGACTTTTCTGTTGCTACCACTGGGTATTGAAAGCCTGAGCATGCCTCTGTTTATAAGGAATTATGCCAAGTACGCAGCAGAAAGCAACACTTGCTGCTGGCCCACTCCCACGCTGGGGTAGACATTGTCAAAGGAAGCCTGCCCAGTTTTAGGAGGGCTTGGAGTAGGTATGGCCATCACTAGACCCTGGTGCAGCTGTTTAAATTTTCCCATGGGATAGTCCCACAGATAAGAAAAAGAAGCAAATTGCTGTGTTTTCTGTGCCCCCACTCAGGGGGTGAAAGAACACACAAACCTGTGCCCCTAACTGTAGCCTCTTTGCTCAGTTTAACTTAATGGTTCCTGGAGAGGTCTTGTGCAAAACAGGCCACATCTACTGTCACAGCTAACGGGGGAGACAAAAATCTTCCTTGACCCCAGCTGCTCTAGAGCAAGAAGTTTGCTTTCTGTTTATGTTTGGCTTAATTCACATCCGACAAAATTGCAGACAAAAAGCAAAGAAAGCTTGTTGACTTATAGGAAAAGATGCAGAAATCCAGTTGAGTAATATATTGAGGTGCATCTTCAAACCCATCAATACCGAATAGAGCCTAATCTGATTGAACTGAAGTTTTGTAGGCGTTACCATATTTAACACTAACAGAGTAGCCACAGAGTTCATATTCCATCAAGCCAACTTTTTCTTCTTCTTACCCCCTGCTTTGCTTAACAACCGGCCTAATGAAGAATTTTGGAGAGTTCAAAAGCATGCTCACTATTTTGTAAGAGTTTCTTTGGTAAAGAGGTCCAGCTGGATTTTATACCTTGCCTTAGTCTTTCCTTTTGTCATCAGCATGGATGGGGCTTTGCTCCCTTCTAGAAGGGGGGTGTCTCCTTGTCATTCTTCAGCTGCCCTTGGGGATCTGAGGGGAATGGGGTGACCCACCCAGGCAGCTCCCATCAGATAGAGCTGCTCCTGGAAAGCGGCTTTCAGCAGCTTCTTTAGAGCAAGAAGCAGACCAGGTGCAGTACCTAGCCAGCTCTTCTTGGCAGTTCTGATGAGTGTCCAAGATAAACTGCACTTTGACACTTAATATTCAAATCAGGAGAAGCTGCTAGTGGCAAACTGGAAGAAGTTAGGGGAAATCCTTTTGCAGCAGTCAAGGATGAACAGGACAGCATCATTTAGAAGTTCTTGGATATCTGCCATCCTGCTTCAAGGAAGGGAATTGTAGCAAATTATCTACTAATTTGCTACAATTCTAGCAATTGTGGCGCTGTGGGTTAAACCACAGAGCCTAGGGCTTGCTTATCAGAAGGTCGGCGGTTCGAATCCCCGTGACGGGGTGAGCTCCCATTGCTTCGTCCCTGCTCCTGCCAACCTAGCTGTTCAAAAGCACATCAAAGTGCAAGTAGATAAATAGGTACCGCTCCGGCCGGAAGGTAAACGGCATTTCCGTGTGCTGCTCTGGTTCGCCAGAAGCGGCTTTGTCATGCTGGCCACACGACCTGGAAGATGTAAACAGGCTCCCTCGGCCAATAATGCGAGATGAGCGCCGCAACCCCAGAGTCGGTCACGACTGGACCTAATGGTCAGGGGTCCCTTTACCTTTACCTTTATCTACTAGAGGGCCCTTCCGCTTATGATCCTATTACTTGGTTGAGGAGTGAGTGCATTTGAGATTTTGCATTCCAGTATAACACTTTCACGAGCATTTCTGGCAGACCTCCCTGAAATAAGAAGATTGGGGTCTAATGTGGCTGTTTCCAACCTCCTGCCCTTCCTTTTGTCTTAAAGCTTCCTTAGGGGAGAAGGGTCCTTCAGTAAACCCTCCCATGCAGTAACCTGCCTCACTGCCTATTGGACACAACCTTTCAAATGGCTCTGTTAATAGGCAAGAGAGTGTCATTCTGAATAGGCAAGAGAGAGTCATTCTGAAGGGACTGCATTGGCTGCTTTTCCACATCAGAAGCAAACAAGCTGCCCTCTTGCAAAGTTGCCAGGACTTCTGTGCCTGGGTTCTGTGGGAAAGGACAAGGAAGGGGGCCCAGCCAAGTTCTCCGAGACCTACATGCCGAAGTAGGCTTCTCTGTAGGTAGTGGGCGAAGACGGGCTCACACAGTGTATAGAAAGTCTCAAGCCGGTGCCGGATGATTTTATCATGGTCATCCACCCTCTCGCCCATCTGGCTTCGGATCAGCAGTCGCTGGACCATAGTCTCCGTTGAGCAGTCGAGCACTATCACAATGTTGGGTTCACGCCCTACCTGCAACATGAAACATACAACTCGGCTGTTAATTTTTTTGCATTGGGTGCATAGGAACTGAGGAGACTAGCCAGGATTCAGGGCAGGCATGGGGGGGGGGAGCGTATTTCTTTATTCATTTCATTTATATCCCACCTTTATCTCCGTGCAGGACCCAAGGCAGCTCATGGCATGAATTAAAACAGATGCAGCGAAAAACACACAATATAAAATTTTAAAACATTAAGTAAAAACAGTGCTGAAAACACTTAAAAGCACAACGGCAAAGAGAAAATGTGGCACAGCTAGTCACAGAAGACGCTGCCACAACAACCGGCTAGTGGCTAGAGGCCTGTCTGAACAAAAGCATATGCCTGCTGGCAAAAGGCTATTTTCGGCGCTGCCGGGGCAGAGCCGCAGGAGCAGCCAGCAAGGAGGGGTGTCACGCTTGTCGCTGACGTGACACCCCTCGTCCCTCCTCGCTGGCCCGCCCCTCTCCATGCCACAGCTCCGCCCAGGGATCCCAGCAGCGGAAAAAGCCACTGAAATGAAATGAAATGAAAAACCCTTTCAGTGGCTTTTTTCACCGCAGCATGGAGGCAAGGGGTGGAGGCGTCGCTCTGTGCGCATGCGCGTCGTGACGTCATGCGCAAGGAGCAACGCCCCGCCCCCAGGGGTGCCGCTTGGCTTGCCGCCACTGGCAGCCAAGCGGCACGCTACGCCCCTGGCCCCCACGCAATCTGTACTAAACATTTGATGTGAAATAGGCAAACTTCTGTAGGCAAAACACAGTTGTGAATGTGGTGTTCTACGTGACAACATGCTGGTCTGGTAAGGTTAGTACTTCTCAGCTCGGAATATTTTAGAGGTACAGTTCCTTCTCTGAGCTTGCAGTGACAGGGATAGAACGCCTCTCACGAACAGTAGTAAGTATTGTCCAAATTATAAAGACCTGTGAGAGAGCTGAGAAACAAAGATAAAGCCCAGGCAAAAAGGAGCCATACAGTCAAACCTCGGTTCCCCAACGCCTCCATTGTTGAACGTTTCGGCTCCCGAAAGCCGAAAACTCGGAAGTGTTTTGGTTTTCAAACAATTTTTGGAAGCCAAACCTCCAATGCGACTTCCACTTGAGTGCAAGAAGCTCTTGCAGCCAATTGGAAGCCACGTTTTGGTTGCCGAACATTTCGGAGGCTGAATGGGCTTCTGGAACGGATTACATTCGACAACCAAGATTTGACTACTTGATTTTCACAGCTTCATCTGATTTGCATTGTTGCTTTCCAACCAGCTTTTAATTTAGCATCTGACCCAACAAAACAGTTACAAGCACAGGATTCTTGCATCTCCGCTATCTATGCTGAGCTGTTTCCCCCTAGCCCTCTCTGAGTAGGAAACAGAACCCAAAGATCTGGCATGCAACCAATCAGCCACTGGACTATTGGGAATGTATTCCTTGCAAACCCACAAGTTACCCATTTGATGTTGCACATTTCAACCTGAGAGCTTCTGGAGCATTTCCTTCCTTGGCACAGGTCAAGCCTCTCTTTCCCTTTCACCTCCCACTCAGAGGCCACACTTACCACTTCTTCAAATAGCCTGGCCTGATGGATTTCCCGGGGGAAGCCTTCAATAAAGAACCCTTTGACGTTTTCGGCTTTTAGCATGTTGTCAGTAAGCAGTTCCAAGATGTAGCCCTGGAGAGACAGGCATCTCCATCATCAAAGAGCTTTATTACACCGGATAAAGACAACTATAAACCACCCAACCTAGCACTGTTTCATCCACCTTTCTGATGTCCTCTGAGGGTCTCAATCTCTGGCCATATTCAAGTCCCTGCAAAGAGCCTTTTAGGTTTCAGTCCAGAAAGAACTAACCTATGGGAGCAGTTTCCCATTATAACAGATTAGACCACATTGCAGCAGGCAGCCTGCTTGTAAAATACTATGCAAGCAGACCATCAGCAGGGTGACGCTGTGGGTTAAACCACAGAGCCTAGGGCTTGCCAATCAGAAGGTCGGCGGTTCGAATCCCCGCGATGGGGTGAGCTCCTGTTGCTCAGTCCCTGCTCCTGCCCACCTTGCAGTTCGAAAGCATGTCAAAGTGCAAGTAGATAAATAGGTACCGCTGCAGCGGGAAGGTAAACAGCGTTTCCGTGCGCTGCTCTGCTCGCCAGAAGCGGCTTAGTCATGCTGCCCACATGACCCAGAAGCTGTATGCCAGCTCCCTCGGCCAGTAAAGCGAGATGAGCGCCGCAACCCCAGAGTCGATCACGACTGGACCTAATGGTCAGGGGTCCCTGACTTAACTTCCAGGTAAGGCTATACAGTGGTACCTTGCGTTTACAACCATAATCCATTCTGGAGGTCTGTTTGTAAACCAAAACAGGTTGTAACCCAAGGTGCTATTTCGCCAATGGGGCCTCCAAAAAATTTTTATTCGTAATCCAAAAAAAAAAAAAAAAGGTTGTAATCCAAAAAAAGGTTGCAAACCGGGACAACGCACTTCCGGGTTTGACGTGTTTGTAATCCAAAATGTATGCAAACCAGGACATATGCAAACCAAGGTACCACTGTATAGGATTGCAGCCTTAGCACTAGAAGGCATGCTCACAGTGTGGACGGGGAGGGATGTGCATGCAAGCCCCAGCTCCAATATCTTCATACAAGTCCCTTGTTATAAAGCAGGGTCCCTTGTTGCATGGAGCAATCTAATCCTGTTCACATTCAGAATGTCAGTTCAAGCATGTTACTTTTTTAATATATTGATGACTTTTGAATGGCTGTGACTGGGCCATATAGATTCTTCTGTTTCTCCTTTGAGGGTTTAATGATCCGAAACACAACATAGGTAAAGGTAAAGGGACCCCTGACCATTAGATCCAGTCGTGACCGACTCTGGGGTTGCGGCGCTCATCTCGCTTTACAGGCCGAGGGAGCCGGCGAACAGCTTCCAGGTCATGTGGCCAGCATGACTAAGCCGCTTCTGGCAAACAAGAGCAGCGCACGGAAACGCTGTTTACCTTCCCGCCGGAGTGGTACCTATTTATCTACTTGCACTTTGACGTGCTTTTTAACAGCTAGGTGGGCAGAAGCTGGGACCGAGCAACGGGAGCTCACCCCGTCGCGGGGATTTGAACCGCCGACCTTCTGATCAGCAAGCCCTAGGCTCTGTGGTTTAACCCACAGCTCCACCCGTGTCCCTTTACCTTTACCTTAACTTTACCCATCCTCTGCATTCCCCAGTGCTTGCTGGTGAGTGAATGACCCCTGCAGATGACAGGCTATAATTTCCCATTGACTCTCTGACTTCTGACTGCTAGGTTGGCAGGAGCAGGGACCAAGCAACGTACACAGTGCTTAAAATGATTATCTAATCTAATGGAAAGGTGTTCTGCAGGTGGCAGGTGTGAGGGCTTCTTACCGAGGGCACCAGAGCCCCTTTCAGTATGATGTCCCTAATGGTCTTGCCTTTCCGGGTAGGCCTGCTGGCTTCCTCTCGCAGTAACTCTCCGATGCCAACGTGGTAGAAATCATACTTGCTGGCGAGCCTGTGACTCTGTACGTGCTTGCCGCTACCTGGACCACCTAGCATAAAAATGATGATGGGACTCTGCAACTTCTCTGCAGTGAAAGAAAGTGAGGTATAAGAAGGGGGACTTTCTACTTAGCAATAAGGTGGAATAATAATAATAATAATAATAATAATAATAATAATAATAATTTATTATTTGTACCCCGCCCATCTGGCCGGGTCTCCCCAGCCACTCTGGGCGGCTTCCAACAAATATCAAAATACATTAAAATATCACAGATTAAAAACTTCCCTAAACAGGGCTGCCTACTTTTCTAAAGGTCATGTAGTTGTTTATCGCTTTGACCTCTGATGGGAGGGCGTTCCACAGGGCAGGCGCCACCACCGAGAAGGCCCTCTGCCTGGTTCCCTGTAGCTTTGCCTCTTGCAGTGAGGGAACCGCCAGAAGGCCCTCGGCGCTGGATCTCAGTGTCCGTGTTGAACGGTGGGGGTGGAGACGCTCCTTCAGGTATACAGGACCGAGGCCGTTTAGGGCTTTAAAGGTCAGCACCAACACTTTGAATTGTGCTCGGAAACATACTGGGAGCCAATGTAGATCTCTCAGGACTGGTGTTACGTGGTCCCGGCGGCCACTCTCAGTCACCAGTCTAGCTGCAGCATTCTGGATTAATTGCAGTTTTCGGGTCACCTTCAAAGGTAGCCCCACGTAGAGCTCATTGCAGTAGTCCAAGTGGGAGATAACTAGAGCATGCACTACTCTGAAGAGACAGTCTGCGGGCAGGTAGGGTCTCAGCCTGTGTACCAAATGGAGCTGGTAGACAGCCGCCCTGGACACAGAATTAACCTGCGCCTCCATGGACAGCTGTGAGTCCAAAATGACTCCCAGGCTGCGCACCTGGTCCTTCAGGGGCACAGTTACCCCGTTCAGGACCAGGGTGTCCCCCACACCCGCCCGCCCCCTGTCCCCCAAAAACAGTACTTCTGTCTTGTGAGGATTCAACCTCAATCTGTTAGCCGCCATCCATCCTCCAACCGCCTCCAGGCACTCACACAGGACCTTCACTGCCTTCACTGGTTCTGATTTGAAAGAGAGGTAGAGCTGGGTATCATCCGCATACTGATGAGCACCCAGCCCAAACCCCCTGATGATCTCTCCCAGTGGCTTCATATAGATATTAATCTATTGCTTGGAGTTGTTCAGCAACTACCCGCTCAATCACCTTGCCCAAGAATGGTAGATTTAAATCACTGCAATCTGGGGTTGAGGCCTCCTCAGGTGGAACATTTTGAATGGTTTCAAGGCATTAAACACAGGTTCAACATGTCTGTGTTACAGACCTTTTAGTTTTCCAAATATACTATTGAAATATACCTACTGATGGGCAATGTTACAGCCTAGTGCAGATGCTACATTACTGTGAAGATCTTACTGGTAGATGGTGCCAATGTTATGAAATAAATAAAAGAGTGGTCTTCAATCTCATGGAAGCAATGGCATCCTCAGGTGCTGCTAGTCTGCAGGTTTTGGTACTGCCTCCTCTGCCTCATTAGACACCTGTTTGAACCCCCAGCATGTCTCTCATTTGGTAGGTTGGTAAGGGCTAGTTTCTGTTGGGCTGTTCAAAATGATTGAGTGCCAGAGGCCTAAAATCCATATGGATTGCTAATTAACATGGGGCACAAGCTACCAGTCCGTTCTCCTTAGCAGCCCCCATTGAAACTAACAAGAGCAACACTTTGGTTTGTGAATAAAAAGGTAAAGGGACCCCTGACCATTAGGTCCAGTCGTGTCCGACTCTGGGGTTGCGGCGGTCATCTCGCTTTATTGGCCGAGAGCTGGCGTATAGCTTCCAGGTCATGTGGCCAGCATGACAAAACCGCTTCTGGCGAACCAGAGCAGCGCACGGAAACACCGTTTACCTTCCCGCCAGAGCGGTTCCTATTTATCTACTTGCACTTTGACGTGCTTTCAAACTGATAGGTTGACAGGAGCAGGGACCAAGCAACGGGAGCTCACCCCATCGCAGGGATTTGAACCGCCGACCTTCTGATTAGCAAGCCCTAGGCCAGTGATGGCGAACCTTGGCACTCCAGGTGTTTTGGGACTACAACTCCCATCATCCCTAGCTAACAGGACCAGTGGTCAGGGATGATGGGAGTTGTAGTCCCAAAGCATCTGGAGTGCCAAGGTTCGCCATCACTGCCCTAGGCTCTGTGGTTTAACCCACAGCGCCACCTGGGTCCCTTATGGTTTGTGAATAGGAACAGGTAAACTCTACCACAAGTGGAGCAAAAACTGCATCAGGCAGCAAAATGATGGCTCCAGGGTAATGGAATGGGAGACAGGTCTAGTCCACAGGGCACTACCCACGGCAGAATTCTCTTGTGCAAACCCTGTTGGGTGAACCAGAACTCTTGTGTTTGTTTGTTCTTCTGCCACTTGTGCAGAACTTTCTGATGGCTTGTGCCCTGGGCAGGGCTTGAAGTGGATGCCTTTCTCTGTCCCAGACCTGGGAGTAAAACCTAAGGGAAAACTATTGACTGGAATGCTTGTTGATACATTGTTTTGAAAGCCTGCAGAACGCACAAAATAGAAAGAAATGCGATCAGTTACCTTGTTGTTCACGTTTCAAGGGCTTGGTGGATTTTGGAAGGCTGCCCTGGCAAATCCCCATCCCTGTGGGCATCCAGGGATCTGCAGGTACTGGTCCAGCAACCTTCAAATTCCTGTAAAAAAATAATTTGGCCATTTCAGCTTAACTGATATGTGACTCCCCTGAGCTGTCTTTCTGATGTCACAGACATGTGATGTCATAGATTTTATGGCAAGCAAAACTGGGACAACTAGACTGAACTACTTTGGTTAGGGGGACAGAGAACAGATGGGCAGAAGGGTTGGAGACAAATTGAGAAACTGGCATTTCATTCATACCTGGACTTAGTGTTCAGTTTGATACTGAAGAAAATAAACCATCTGATATAATTGAAGGTGGCTAGCAAAAAAGGAAGTACCTGTCTCCTTTCCTTGATTGTAACTCCCCCAGGGGGGGAAAAGGCTACTGAAGGCTGCATCCTGACAATTGCTATTATTGCATTGCAGAACAAGTCAAGTGCTATAGGGTGAGTATGGAAGTGGTCTCAGCTTTGGCCTCCCTCAGCTGTTTCTTGTCTACAGCTATTGGACCCTCTTACCCAGGTGGCGCTGTGGGTTAAACCACAGAGCCTAGGGCTTGCTGATCAGAAGGTCGGCGGTTCGAATCCCTGCGACGGGGTGAGCTCCCATTGCTCGGTCCCAGCTCCTGCCCACCTAGCAGTTCGAAAGCACGTCAAAGTGCAAGTAGATAAATAGGAACCGCTCCGGTGGGAAGGTACGGTAAATGGCGTTTCCGTGCGCTGCTCTGGTTTGCCAGAAGCGGCTTAGTCATGCTGGCCACATGACCCGGAAGCTGTACGCCGGCTCCCTCGGCCAATAAAGCGAGATGAGCGCCACAACCCCAGAGTCGGACACGACTGGACCTAATGGTCAGGGGTCCCTTTACCTTTACATCAGGCTGCTTAAAAATTATTCAGTCCTCAGTACTCTCTTCCTACATCAGTTATTCTAAAACCAGTTTGCTAAGCTCAGGATCTGCAAAGCACTGTGCCAGACCGGACTTCTCAAGCCCTGACAATCACAGCTTGTGGAGCCTGGTGCACAGTGTCCCACAAGACTAGGCGATCAGCTGACTAGACACAGCCTTTTGCACAGGGCTTTCAGGCCAGCCATGATGATGTAGGATGCACAGGACTTTGCTGGTTGGCACCGTACTTCGGAGGCTCCTATGATCAGCTATAGGGCAGGTGTGTGTCGCTTTCCAAAGGTGACTCACTGACCAAATTGGGGGGGGGGGAGAGAGAGAGACTTGGTGAGCCTAATCAGGCCCAGGGGCGGGAGATCCCCACCACTACCCTAGAATGGTGCTGGTCACCAAAGAGCACACAAGGCCTTTGCTGGTTATGCAATCATCCGCCAGCTATGATGTGCAGTGGGAACATCCCACCTTTGCAAAGAGATGCACACAAACATCTTCATGGCAGGAGTTCTCTGCAAGGTTTTCCTGTGGGACAGATGGACATAGGATAATACTGCACGTATTTGCTTTTGCAATTACATCAGAGAGGGATACACAAAAGAAATAAAAAGAACAAGCTGCTTCACGCCATAGACCTAACTGCTGGCAAACCTGAAACCGCATCAAAATGCAGTTGCCCACCATCAAAAAGACACTCGCGTTTTAACATTAAGGTAATGTTAAGTGTGTTGTTAAGGGACGCGGGTGGCGCTGTGGTCTAAACCACTGAGCCTCTTGGGCTTGCCGATCTGTGCGCTGCTCTGGTTTCGGTGTTCCGTTGCGCCTGAAGTGGCTGAGTCATGCTGGCCACATGACCTGGAAAAATTGCGGACAAACACAGGCTTCCTTGGCCTGTAAAGCGAGATGAGCTCCGCAACCCCAGGGTCGTCTGCAACTGGACTTAATTGTCAGGGGTCCTTTACCTTTTTTTTTTTTTTAAGTGTGTTTGGCTCTCCAGCCAAAGAGGTACAGAGATATACAGACCAGTGCTTTTTTTTCTTTAAAAAAATGTTTAGGGGTACTCTCATTTTCCGACTCATATTGAAATACTGCCCCTCAATGAGACCAAACTCAAGTCACAAAATTTTTCAGGGTATGCGTCCCTCTGTGTCCCCACAGATATAAAGCACTGCAGACAACTGTGGTGGAGTGATTAAAATAATGTCTGACTGAGAGACCAGGGTTCGGGTCTCTGAACACGAGATTTTGTGCCAGCCATTCGTGTGTGTGTGTGTGTGTGTGTGAGCCTAGCCTACCCTACAGGGTTATTATGAGGATAGAACAGGGTAATCCCCATATATTCTGCCCTGGCCTTGGAGAACAGGGATTTTTAAAACTGAAATTTAAAAACTAAACAGCATTTGCGAACACCTGACTGTCTATCAAGAAGGTGCAAAGCTCTTTCCTCTGACAGGCCAATAAACGCGACATTAATCCGCGCTCATCTGCAACCTTGATAGACCCGCATTCTCAGCGTCACGGCGCGTCACAAGATTGCCTTTTAAGGCGAGAGGAGGTGCTCATTTGCGCCACGCCCCTTCCGATGGGCGCGGTTTCCACAGCAACCGGCTCGGACTTCCCCACTTCCGCTAAAAGGGAACCGGCGCTTCTGCGCATGCTCAGTTCAAACCGGCGAGTGTGGTCGCGGTCAAAGAGGTGCCTCACAAAGCTCCACGCAACCGCGACTTAAGGTTCCGGTTAGGATGCAACGCAAAAAGCTGGGGAAGTATTGTTAAAGCAACAGTCACGGGCTCCCTTTCTTTGGAGATGAGCCTACAAAATGTGCACATGGTCCTCTAGTAGAAGCCCGAAACTAGCAGTCGAAATAAATAAAAAAATTAAATAAATGTCGAGCTTTATTATAATTTTTATATGTGATTTTAATTATATTAATGATTATTGTTGTTATTGTTGTTGTTGTCTTGTACTTCTAGTGTTGAAACCTATTCCAAAACGCTGCAATAAAATGGGAAACTTCCGAGGGCGCCAAAAATAAAAATAAAAAACCCACCCTCCCACCGCGTCTGCTGCTCTATTTTCCCCTTAGTTCCTACGCCCCTCACATGGCGGGCGCCAACGAGCTTGGAAAACGGGTACCGGAAGTGTTAAGGGACCATGGAGCCACGGAGACGCCTCCCTTGGTTCTCGCGCATGCGTGGGTGGTGACGGCGGGGAAAGCACAGGAGACCGGTGTGCTGCTGCTGCCCGGCAGGTGAGGCTTCATGTCGGGCGAGGAAGGAGCGGGGAGGGAGGCGGGTGCGGGGTGTGCGTGTAAATACGGTACTCCAGCAAGTGCTGCCATGGGACGGAACCACCCCGTCTGCCCCACCCCCGTTCCCTGGAAGGGACCCAGGAGTCCGGGTGCCCCACCCCCACCCACCGGTTCAGTCCTTGCAGGGGAGTCTCAGGTTCGGACAGGTTCGCCCTCCAGCCCAAACCCTCCCCCCCAAAACCCCAACGCCTTTTAGGGTTGCCACTTTTTTTGTTTTTTGTTAACATTTTATTAATTTTCCAAAAATAACAGAAAAAAAAGAAAGCAACAACAATACAAAATCATTACAAAACAAGGGAAAAAAGAACATCATAAACAATTTTTTAAACCATAATTTTTGCTTGACTTCCCTCTTGGTTCCATTGTTTTATGCTCGTTCACGCACGTCCATAGAACCTTATATTCTTAACAAACCAATATTAAAACCTTATTCATCTTATTACAAGTGAGTTTTTAAAGTTATACTAATGTAGTAGTCTATGCACAAAGCTTAAAAGATGTGCATTAAACATTTGCCCTTTTTAAGGAAAAGAACAACTCAAAGTTCTCTTTGTTTCTTAGGTTTCAAATTGTCTAGTTTGTCCTGCATAGTTCAATAATTTAGTTTGCCAATCTTCTTCATCTTTTTTGGCAGAGGCATCTTCCTTCTGTAGGGACTGGCTTAGGACAAGACAGGATAGGATATGGGGCGGGGCGCAATCCCAACCCCCACCCCCGAAATGACTTCAGAGAAACCCATTACAATGGGTTGTTTGTAATACTGGCCATGCCCAATGGAATGTACGGATCTAAGTTAGCAAATGTACTTTAGTTTCAATGACTCACATTCTCCCCACCTGCTGAATTACTGCCCCCCCAAAAAGGAGAGGGGCCTGTGTACATCCCATATGTGGTTCATAGAATTATTATTATTTTATTTGTTGAATTTATATACCGCTCTATACCCAGAGGTTTCAGGGCGGTTCACAGAAAATATCAACATAAAAACCACCGTCATAGAATTGTAGAGTGGGTAGGGTCCCTGAGGATCATCTAGTCCAACCCCCTGCAATGCAGGAACAGGTAGCTGTTCCATCCGGGGGGTTGAACCTGCAACCTTGGCGTTATCAGCACCACTCTCTAACCCAGGGGTCAGCAAAATTTTTCAGCAGGGGGCCAGTCCACTGTCCCTCAGACCTCGGGGGGCGGACTTTTTTTGGGGGGGGGGGGAATGAACAAATTCCTATGCCCCACAAATAACCCAAAGATGCATTTTAAATAAAAAGACACATTCTACTCATGTAAAAACATGCTGATTCCCGGACCGTCCGAGGGCCGGATTTAGAAGGCGAATGGGCTGCATCCAGCCCCCGGGCCTTAGGTTGCCTACCCCTGCTCTAACCCACTGAGCTATCCTGTGTGCATGGGGGTAGAGGTAGCAACAAATTCTGTTTCTCTTCCTCACAGAGCTTTGCCTTTACAACATCCCTTTCCATGTAGCTGTTAATGTCAATTCATTCGCACACATACAAATGCATCATAGTCAGGCAAGTTCATCCAA
This sequence comes from Darevskia armeniaca, assembly GCA_034641395.1. NCBI lineage: Eukaryota > Metazoa > Chordata > Lepidosauria > Squamata > Lacertidae > Darevskia > Darevskia armeniaca. Next base: position 53,909 of record JAWWNF010000386.1, on the reverse strand, counting down.
CCACTGGGGCAGAGCTTTCCAAACTTCATGTTGGCGACACATTTAGACATGCATCATTTTGCAACACGGTAATTCAGTTTTAGGACGCGGGTGGCGCTGTGGGTTAAACCACAGAGCCTAGGGCTTGCTGATCAGAAGGTCGGCGGTTGGAATCCCCGCAACAGGGTGAGCTCCCATTGCTCGGTCCCTGCTCCTGCCAACCTAGCATTTCGAAAGCACATCAAAGTACAAGTAGATAAACAGGAACCGCTCTGGCGGGAAGGTAAACAGCATTTCCGTGCGCTGCTCTGTTCGCCAGAAGCAGCTTAGTCATGCTGGCTACATGACCTGGAAGCTGTATGCCAGCTCCCTCGGCCTGTAAAGCGAGATGAGCACCGAAACCCCAGAGTCGTCCACGACTGGACCTAACGGTCAGGGGTCCCTTTACCTTTACCTTTAATTCAGTTTTACTATCAAACCAGAGGTTAAACTAATCCCTTTCCAGCCATGGGAAAAGTGCAGGCGTTTGCGTGACGCACCCACACACTGCAGCCGACACACTAATGCGGCGTGACACCCAGTTTGGAAAGCTCTGCACTGGGGTGTTGTACTTGCTTTTGGGGCATGTCCTTTATACAATATATTGCATCAATTTATCTAAATAAATAAAAAGAACAACCATCTCAAGGCTTCAATCCGCTGCATACTTATTTTAAAGTAAATTCAGCTGAACGAACTGGGACTTATTTCCGTTTTCAAAGGATCAGGTTGAAAGTGAATTTAGGATTGCGACAGTTTCTTGTAAGCGAGTCGCTTCTAGACTGCTGCATGTTGGCAGATGGTCCACTAAAAAGCAGCGGTTTGAGGCCTCATCTGCAGCACACATTTAAAGCACTTCAAATAGTCATGGTTTTTGTTTTGTCTTTTTTTTGGTGCCTAAAGAATAGGTTTGCAATATCCACCCTACCCCTCTATGAAGGAACAGGGTCAGGAGAGCACATAAAAGCAACAAGGACCCACGCAGTACCAACTGCTACTTTCTGCCCAAAAAGGCCTATTGGGCATATTTTGCAAACGGAACGTCCACCTACTGGAACATCCCAGAGACAGGCCACTAGGGGCAATGCCATTGTGAGTGGTGCCGCTGCCCCCCACTCACACTGTTACACGACAAGTTTAAGCTGCAACCCCTTGTGGGCTGTGGCCCAGTATCCTCCATTTCCCTGGCCTATGGGAAAATAACTGTCAGCTTTAACGAGAGAGACACGTGCGCAGGCAGGTTCGCACGACCCTCCCGCCAGCCAGCCTCGCCTTCCCTCTTCTCCTCCTTCCTCCCCTCCAAAGCACTTCCAAAGTCACTCCGTTCTTTCTCAGCCTTGCCCCTACATTCCAGACTTTCTGCTCTTTCAGTTGGTTTGTTTCATTTCGTTTTGTTTTAAGCAGTTTCCTGGCAGAAAGGAAAAGGCCCTCTGTGCATGATCAGAAATACTCTGCCCTGTTATGGCGGGTGGGGACAACCCTGCTTGGAGGTAAAGGCACCATGCACACATCTTTTTTTTTTTTAATCTATTTATTAAATCTTCCAATACAAATCACATTGGAATTATTCCAAATTACATTTCAAATTACAATCCAAATTAATTATACAATTCCCAATTAAAAAACAAAAAAAAACATTCCAATTATGCCTAATTATTATATATGTATTTTTTTATATATATGGACTCCCCATGCCTCGGACGTCAGAGCTTCCTGATCACCTCCATCAATTGCTTTTAAATTTCTTTCCGATGTTTCCACAGCCACTGATATATGCCAGCAAGCAGGCTAAATTATAATAAACAATGTCTCTGTGTGGATGAGATCAATCTTCTTAATTCCAAATGTCACATTCCTGCTGTCGCCATTTTCTCAAACTTCTTCGCACTGCTATTCTCCCCCGCTTGCATTGCTCATACCCCTTTCCAGGAGAACCAGTCCCTAATATAAATCAAACTTAAGTGAACAACCAAATCTGGCTTCTCCCTATGGGATAGAGCTCCACCCTGCACACATCTTAAGGGACACTGTGAGGTGCCAAGGTTTATTGAAAACAGTAAGTGGCAGCCCTCTCTCTCTCCAGCCCTTCACCGGACCTCTCCCCCAATTCTTCCATTCCTCCATGTGGGACTAACTCTTCCATTCTCTTTCTTCCTCAAACAGGTGCTTTTGGAGAGGCTCGGCTGGATACCTGGGAAGCACGTCCAGGAATGACTTCTTTGGTGAGCTGTCATTCTGGGATGGAGGCCAAGGGTTGTCTGAATTGCACCTGATCTTTGGGCTTGTCTCATCCTGGTTCCGTACTGGATCAGTTCTGGGGATCCCCACTAATTTTGGCATCCCAAACATGGGCAGCTATTTCCTGCCTGCTCCCTGACCTCTTTTCCTGCCACAGCTTCAGGACACCAGCTAGATTAGTGAGCAGTGTTAGAAACTGAGATATGAAAGCTAGGAGCTAAATGGTACCTTAAACCTAGGTTATGGGCGCAACAACGGAATGTCTAGGCGCACTTTTTCATAACAAGAATTCAAAGCTGAAAATGAACGAACTGCAGCCAAAATATTATGTTCATTTTTCACATGGTCCAGTCCTTCCCCTACCCACCCCCCTAATATTCTTAAGAAGGTCTCTTCTCCAGTCTTCAGAGAGTAGCTGGAAGTGGGGAGGCAGAAAAAAAGGTCCTCCTTTTCTTCCACTCTGCAGTTTTAATCCGAAATCTTAGGTGCAGTACCTCACCCAGAGTTCAGAAACCGCTCACGGTAATGAAATTCTCTGTGCCTAGAACAATGGGAGTTTCAAACGCTGTTCCTGTTGCTTTTTTTGTAGGGGACCAGCAGTCAGACAGCAACTGAATATGTGGTCCGTGTTCCCAAGTAAGTGTAATCCTTTGTCCTGCTTTCTTTCTTCAGATGTTTTGGTGTTGTGGTTGGATCTCCTTCATTTGATAGTTTTTCTCCTCTAACCCAGGCAGGTGCAAGTGCAACATTTGACCATACTGGCCCTTGTACATTGTGGTCAGGTTGCTAGATTTTAATGTCTACCCATTGAGGCAAAGTCTTATTTGGGTATTCATGGCCTTGCTGTAGATATGCATACATTGAAATGTGGCCCTCGGTAGCACTGAACTGCAGGCATGCTTCATGCTTCTCTGCAGGGTGCAGAGATGGGCTTCCCCTTAGACAAGAAGAAAGAGAGTTATTTTGTATACCTGTATACCTGAAGGAGCGTCTCCACCCCCATCGTCCAGCCCGGACACTGAGGTCCAGCGCCGAGGCCTTCTGGCGGTTCCCTCACTGCGAGAAGCAAAGCTACAGGGAACCAGGCAGAGGGCCTTCTCGGTAGTGGCGCCCACTCTGTGGAACGCCCTCCCAGCAGAGGTTAAAGAGAGAGACAACTATCTGACATTCAGAAAATACCTCAAGGCAGCCCTGTTTAGGGAAGTTTTTAACCTGTGATATTTTAATGTATTTTAATATTTGTTGGAGCCTGCCCAGAGTGGCTGGGGAGACCCGGCCAGATGGGCTGGGTACAAATAATAAATTATTATTATTATTATTATTTGGTGGAGCATTCCCACTTGCTTCCAACCTGTGATGTTGGGCAGTGATCTGACTGTTGGGAAACACAGGTCTTCTGGCATCAGGTAGCAAGAAGAAAGACTCATCCGTAGCTCTAAACTACGTTTATTTACAGTCTATGTACAGCAACTCCATTTCCACGTCTGTGTTCTCCAGCAAGAGTACAGAACTGCGACACTGGCAGAAGTGAAACTAAACATTACAATAACAACACTTGGGAGGAAGAGATGAAGCAGACTTCCTTTCTCACACTCTTACTCAGACACGTCCAGTGATTTACACTAAACATAATACCACAACAATCCTGCTGGAGCAGCAGAGGATAAATAAAAATCCCAACACTGACTTATTTCTGCTTCCTTTCTCCACAGAAACACCTCCAAAAAATATAACATTATGGCATTCAATGCTGCTGACAAGGTGAACTTTGCAACTTGGCACCAGGTAGGACTCTGCACTCAGGCTGCTGAAGTTTTCATTTTTCTTTTTTTGAAATCATTTTTATAAATAAAGAGTTAAAACAGTACCAAATGCATAATCCATATATCCAGATTCCTCTGAATCTCGAGACTTCCCATCATCCCCTCCATGGGTCCTATTGTCAACATTTTCGACTGCATGTTATTTCATAATTATATTTTGAATCTGTCCATATTGTCCATTGTGTTTGTGACATTACAAGTGTTATCAAAATCCTGCCATTGTTTTCATCTGCTTTCAGAAATATATAACTTTCCTAAATAAGTTATATATTCTCCCCCCCCCCCTTCTTTCCTGAAGATTTTGTCATCTTGGTTCCTGAGCTTTCAGATCAGTTTTGCCATTTCGGCATAATCCAACAGCTTAGTTTGCCATTCCTTCCTGCAGCCAATCAGAAGCCACACTTCGGTTTCCGAACGTTTTGGAAGTCAAACGGATTTCCGGAACAGATTCCGTTCGACTTCCAAGGCACGGCTGTACTGAATTGGAATCCATACTTTGTGCTAGCAGATCTTTAGTAATGAATTGGAGCTGCTTAAGAGCAAATTCATCCCCCCCCCTTTATTAGAGACAACACAATACGGGTTGACCGTGGCCCTTTTCTGCTCCTCCTTATAGGCAAAGATGGAGCGAGATCTCAGCAATAAGAAGATCTACCAGGAGGAAGAGATGCCAGAGTCGGGAGCTGGCAGCGAGTTCAACCGCAAGCTGCGTGAGGAGGCGCGGCGCAAGAAATATGGTATCATCTTGAAGGAGTTCAAACTTGAAGACCAGCCCTGGATCCTTAAAGTCAATGGCAAGACTGGGCGCAAGTGAGTGGGTGATGGTGCCTTTTTGCCCGGCGGGGTTTTGGTTCACAGCTCAGTTTGGGAATTTGGGGCTAGCATTACTCTTCAGTTTGCTTGCACTTGGTAAAGTCTAGAATTGGAGCATGTGATGAACCTCTCCCGCTTCGTGAGCAGGGGATGGAGCAACTTTGACATCTAGAAAGCTCTAGTTAAACATTTGCAGCTGGGAAAACTTAAGTCTCAAAATTAGAAAGTTTGGCTAACCCATATGTGCGCCTTCTGTGATTTTTGGACAGTTAAATATTTTTTATCTTATGAATAGTCTGGTTCCAGACTTGCGGGGCTGGGGGTGGGGAAGGAAATGCATAGCTTGGAATTTAAAATAAATATATAGCAGGGAGCTAAACTGTTCCCAAATCCAGAACCTGTGATTTTGTAGTTTTAACTACAGTGGTAAAGGTAAAGGGACCCCTGACCATTAGGTCCAGTCGTGTCCGACTCTGGGGTTGTGGCGCTCATCTCACTTTATTGGCTGAGAGCCGGCGTACAGCTTCCGGGTCATGTGGCCAGCATGACAAAGCCGCTTCTGGCGAAGCAGAGCAGTGCACGGAAACGCTGTTTACCTGCCCACCAGAGCGGTTCCTATTTATCTACTTGCACTTTGACGTGCTTTCGAACTGCTAGGTTGGCAGGAGCTGGGACCAAGCAACGGGAGCTCACCCCGTCGCAGGGATTCGAACCGCCGACCTTCTGATCGGCAAGCCCTAGGGCTCAGTGGTTTAACCCACAACGCCACCTGGGTCCCTAACTACAGTGGTACCGCGGGTTAAATATGCTTCAGGTTAAGTACGCTTCAGGTTAAGAACTCCGCTAAGAACAGAAATCGTGTTCTAGCGGCAGCAGGAGGTCCCATTAGCTAAAGTGGTGCTTCAGGTTAAGAACAGTTTCAGGTTAAGAACAGACCTCCAGAACAAATTAAGTACTTAACCCGAGGTACCACTGTATTATGACAAGTCGGGGATTTAATAATAACAATAACAATACATGTTTATTTAAACAGAAGCTAAAATCCTTGAGGTTCTCAAAAACTCAACATATCTAGTGTTTCAATCATATCCCTGAATTTGGGCAGTTGACATCAGAGTCTTAAGAGGTGTGTCTTCCCCTAATCTTGCCTTGCTCCTTTCTGGAACTGAATCCCTTACATTAAAACCTTTGGCGTACTAAGAGTGCTGCTGCTTCATACTTCATGCTGTTTCTTTTTGCTCAGGTTCAAAGGTGTGAAGAAGGGTGGGGTGACCGAAAACACCTCCTACTACATCTTCACCCAGTGTCCAGACGGCGCCTTTGAAGCCTTCCCAGTCAACAACTGGTATAACTTCACACCCATTGCCAAGCACCGCACGTTGACTGCAGAGGAAGCTGAGGAGGAGTGGGAGAGGTGAGGTCTATTCCTAGTGAAAAAGGGAGGCGGGTGGCGCTGTGGGTTAAACCACAGAGCCTAGGGCTTGCTGATCAGAAGGTCGGCGGTTCGAATCCCCACGACAAGGTGAGCTCCCGTTGCTCAGTCCCTGCTCCTGCCCACCTAGCAGTTTGAAATCACATCAAAGTGCAACTGATTTTTAATCTGATTTGGGCTTATTTTGATATCAAAAGAAAGCTAATTGTGGTCTCTTTCAAAATAAGGTAGAAAAATGGTATTAAGTGCCACAGAAAAGGGTCACCGACCATTCAAAGTGATTTTTTTGTCACTTTATTCCTGGTAGGTTCCATAAGCCATAGCGCGCAAACCACAACTAACACATGTATCATACTTTTGTTGTAGAATGGGCTAACCATGTACTTGTTACGTTTTAAAAATAAGGAGAGTGATTTGTGTGGTTATAAAATAAAATGATTTTGAAGTAATTTTTTTTCTTTTTGGACAGGTTTAAGGTCTCTTTGAGCCTGAAATAACTCACACATTTGTGAGGATAGTTAAAATTGTACCCTCTTACATTACAATGTCATCTAATATATTTAAAAAATTAAGTTTTTATTGATAATCATTTTTCCCATTTCGTTTGTATATCATCTCCCATTGTGCTGGTTTCTGATAGTGCAGCAAGTTAGTTGAATTCAGTTCATACATCTTACCCATGCTAGCTAGAGAAGCTGCTAGGCCTGTGTGATGTATCGATACATCGCCCAGGACCGGTTTGAAGGCCAGAGTGCGATTACGTCTCCACCCAGTGGTATATCACAAGTGAAACTGCCACAACTCCTGATTCCCTCCACCACTAGAACTCGGCACCCGGAGGGAGAGTTCACTGGGCCAGGACCAATGTAGCTCATTCCTCCTTCCTATTTTCACTACATCACAGTGTTTGGCTAGTAATACATTGCGATGTTGAAAAGCTGATATCGCCCAGCCCTAGAGCAGCTTCCTCTTAGCCTAGTGGAGAGCTCTTTAGGAAGCTTCCAGGGTGTGGTGATGTCTCTCACCTTGGGTCCAGTGCTTCTGTTACCCTTATAAGGTAAAAAGGCAAAGGACCCCTGGAAGGTTAAGTCCTGTCAAAGGCGACGGGTTGTGGCGCTCATCTCGCTTTCAGGCCGAGGGAGCTGGCATTTGTCCGCAGGCAGCTTTCCAGGTCATGTGGCCAGCATGACTAAACTGCTTCTGGTGCACGGAGGACCGTGACAAGTACCAGAGCACACAGAAATGCCGTTTACCTTCCCGCTGCAGCTGTACCTATTTACAGTGGTCCCTCGACTTACGAAGTACTTGACATCCGTATTTTTCGACTTACGGATGAAAAAAAGTGTCCGCACGCCTACGAATTTTTCGACATCCGAATGGAAATCGTTGCCAGTTTAGATGTGGTTTCCTCGACTTACGAATTTTAGATGCGGTTTTTTCGACTTACGAATTTTTCCGAATATTTTTCTCCCAATGCATTCCTATGGGAAATCGACTTACGAGTTTTAAATTCGTAAGTCGAGGGACCACTGTATCTACTGGCATGCTTTCGAACTGCTAGGTTGGCAGGAGCAGGGACAGGGACAGGGCAATGGGAGCTCACCCCGTCGTGGGGATTCGAACCGCCAACCTTCTGATCAGCAAGCGCAAGGGACTCAGTGGTTTAGACCCGCATCTTATAATTTGTATAGCGTCTTTCATGTGCATAAGAAACAAAAAAATTCTGGTCCCCTGCCCAGGAACTGCAGCATCCCTGCCTGGCGCTTTAAGGTTCCAGCCTGGTTTCTTGCGAGTCCCCGTGCCATGTGGCCCTTGCCTCCCAGCCACAGTGCCCTGGGGAATCGGGGCTTTAAGGAGCAGCCCCGTTGAGTCTGCACCCCCTTTTTTGCCTTTTGCAGGCGGAACAAGGTTCTGAACCACTTTAGCATCATGCAGCAGCGGCGGCTGAAAGACCAAGGCGACGAAGAAGAGGAGAAGGAGAAGAAAGGCAAAAAGAAAGGGAGCGATCTAAAAATCCATGACCTGGAAGATGATCTGGACATGAGCTCGGATGACAGCGAGTTCAGTGATGCGGATGGTGCGTAGGCAGGGGGTGGGGATGGCAGGTCTGACCTGGATTTTTTATATATATATAATAATTTTATTAGTTTTCAATTTACAATAATCCAATAATAGCCTCATTATAACAATGCCAAATTATAATACAATTACTAATACCAATCATTCAGATACCAAATTATATAATTTTGGTGGACCCCCCGCGTGCTAGAATTGATGGTTTGATGATTTACTTTATTTATTACTAATTTCCAAGCACAGTTCAAAGTGTTGGTGATGACCTTTAAAATCCCTAAACGGCCTCGGTCCTGTATACCTGAAGGAGCGTCTCCACCCCCATCGTACTGCCTGGACACTGAGGTCCAGTGCTGAGGGTCTTCTGGCGGTTCCCTCACTACGAGAAGCCAACAGGTTTACCTCACCTATCAGCCTATCACCCATTCCCACCACCCTTCTGAGTAATACCCCTCCCAGCCTCTCACTATATATAAGGGTCTGGTGACTTCTGTTTCAGTGTATCTGAAGAAGTGTGCATGCACACAAAAGCTCATACCAAGAACAAACTTAGTTGTTCTCTAAGGTGCTACTAAGGGACCCAGGTGGCGCTGTGGGTTAAACCACAGAGCCTAGGGCTTGCTGATCAGAAGGTCGGTGGTTCGAATCCCTGCGACGGGGTGAGCTCCCGTTGCTCGGTCCCAGCTCCTGCCCACCTAGCAGTTCGAAAGCACGTCAAAGTGCAAGTAGATAAATAGGAACCGCTCTGGCGGGAAGGTAAACGGCGTTTCCGTGCGCTGCTCTGGGTCACCAGAAGCGGCTTAGTCATGCTGGCCACATGACCCGGAAACTGTACGCCAGTTCCCTCGGCCAATAAAGCGAGATGTGTGCCGCAACACCAGAGTCAGACACGACTGGACCTACCCGTTTCCCCTTTTTTAATACGTAGTCATAAAGTAAGCCATGGCAGGTTTTTTTACCTTTGTGAGAAGTAAGACGTACCCCCAAAATAAGCCATGGTGCCGCCATTGTTCCCGTCGCCTCCTCAGCCCCTCCTGCGTGCGCAGGGAGCCAGCGAACCAGCGAGAGGCACGGGGGGAAACGCGCCTCTTTCGGAGTTCTGCCCCGCCTGCTCAGCGCGCAGGGGGAGGCTGTACCGTACCATACTGACGTAATAAAAATAAGACATCCCCTGAAAATAAGCCACCCTGTGTTTTTTTGAGGGAAAAAAATTATAAGACGGTGTCTTAAAAAGGGGGAAAGACAAGGGTCCCTTTACCTTTACCTTAAGGTGCTACTGGAAGGATTTTTTTTATTTTTTATTTTGTTTTGACTATGACAGACCAACACGACTGGCTACCTACCTGTAACTGGTCCTATAAGTGAAACAGAGAGGGATGGGGGAGGCAAGGCATAGATGCGTAATCACTGTGATAGGTAGCAGTGACAGATCTGGGGCATCCAACAAGAACTGGGGCGCTTCCAAAAGAGGTTGGGCTTCAGCAAACCTTGATACACTCTTTTGCAGCGTTTGTCCCTGGTATTGCTGGATCTTTTCCTTGTCTGAGTTCGTGGCCCACACAGAGGGCAGATCTCCTTTGACGCTGGCTCTGTGCATATAATCTTGTTCATAAAAATCAATTTGTGGCGGAAGATTCTGTGCATTTGCTATTTGTCACAGATGGGGAACCTGTGGCCCTCGAGATGTTGCTGGACTCCAACTCCCACCAGCCCCAGCCAGCCTGGTCAATGGTCAGGGATGATGGGATTTGTAGGCCTGCAACACCTGGAGGGTCCCAGGTTCCCCACCCCCTGCTCTGTGCTGTATAAAATGCACCCCTTTTCTTTTCTCTCCTCTTCCTCTTGGGTTATACCTCTGGGCTACCACTCCCAGTGAGATTTCTTGAGATTCCTGCCTTTTGGATAAAAGTGTTTAACGTCGTCCCATTATTCATTAGATGAGAAACCCACCAAGCCCAAGAAGAAAGCCCCTCTGACAAAGAAGAAAAAGAAGAAGAAGGGATCCGACGATGAAGCCTTTGAAGACAGCGATGATGGGGACTTTGAAGGGCAAGAGGTTGACTACATGTCTGATGGATCCAGGTGGGCACCGCAATGGACAGGAAGTGGTTTTTCCCCAACAAGGGGGGCAAGCATTGCCTGGCCACCCCCGGGGTGGTCAGTCTGCTGCTGCTTCTCTTTTTTTTAATAAATAATTTTTATTTAAAAAAATTACATACATTCTTAAATAACATTTACCATTCATATGTTATACAAGTTTTCTTACTTCCACCAACCACTTCTTGGGATTTTCACTTTTCTTAACTTCTTGTATTTTATACTCCACTATTACTTTTAATAATCAAGTTCAAATATTATTTTCCAAAATTATTTCTGTAATATTTCTTAAAATTAACCTCACAAAACGTCTTGAAAGCCTATTAGCGTGATTTGTTGTTTACAGTTATCTTTCAAATATATCTCAAATTTAGTCCAATCTTTTAGAAATTCCTGGTCCCATCGGTTTCGAATTCTTCATGTCATCTTATCCAATTCTGCAAAGTCCATTAACTTCATCTGCCATTCTTCTTTTGTCGGTAACTCTTCTTGTTTCCATCTTTGTGCCATTAACATTCTTGCTGCCGTTGTTGCATATAAAAATAACTTTTTATCTTGTCTCTTAATGTCATTTCCTATAATTCCTAACAGAAAAACTTCCGTTTTCTTTATAAATGTGTATTTCAACATTTTTTTCATCTCATTCTATATCATTTCCCACAAGCTTTTCACCTTATATTCCCACCACATATGATATAACGTTCCTTCTTTTTCTTTACACTTCCAACATTTATTACTCATTTTATACATTTTAGCTCATTTCACTGGTGTAATGTACCAAGTCTGCTGCTGCTTCTCTTTCCTATTCCCCCTGTTGGGACGGGTGGCTTTCCCCGCCGACACTTCATGTTGCCGCTATGTATGTGTTGTGTCCATTCGCACTGAGGGTTCTCCCTGTCCTTTTACAGCAGCTCTGTGGAAGAAGCCATGGGGAAGCCCAAGGTCACCAAAGAGGAAGACATCCCAAAAGGTGTGTGGCTGAGCAGGTCGTGCAAATGAACAAATCCTAAAGTTCAAGATGGCAGCAAGACCTGGAGCAGCCCATTGGAAGCTTGGTGGTTTTTATCCATTGGCCCTGATCGTTGTTTTGGTCATCTCCTTTGTCAGATGTGTGGGAATGTTAAGGATAGTAAGAAAGGATATCTTGGATAAGTATCCTTCCCTCACTCATGCTAGTACAGCGTTTCCCAACCGGTGTGCCGCGGCACACTAGTGTGCCGCGAGACACCGGCTGATGTGCCGCGGAAAAAGGGACCTGCAGGGTCAGGAGGGGTCATGGTCGGGAAAAGGCTGAGGGACACTGGACTCCGTGACGTGGGGGGGGGGTTCCTTCCCACTACATTCTTATGACTTTTCTTCGGGGGAAGATCTCCTGCTCCTCCCCCTGTCCCTGGGTCATAAACTCGCTTCCTAGAGAGGCAGGAAGTGACGGAGGAGAGCGGAGGCAGGCGATGTTGGAGGGGAGCGACCTCCATCCTCATTCCCGGAAGATAAGCGGACTGGGAGAAGAGGAGAAAGAGGTGCCGCATATTTGGAGGTTATTTGGGGATGGGGGGGTGGGAGAAGGATTTGCTTTCCCTCTCCCTGAATCTACAAACAGGGCAGCTGGGAAAGGAGGCGGGAGGATTGGGGGGGGTGAAAGGAAAGCAAGGAGGGGCCTCGCCCTTTCCCTGTGGGAATCAGTGGGGGAGGCATGATAAAGGCCGCCCTGCTGCAAAGTGGGGTCCACCTCCCCCAACAGATTTTGCATTGCAAGATCCTTTTTGAAGCGCAGACATAAACCAGCCTCCTGCCTCAGATGAACCAGAGAAGAGCTCCCCCCCCTTGCAACCTGACCATGGAACTGAAGAAGGTGTGCCAGTTTCACCCCACGACCATGGGTCCCCGGGGCTGTGGGTGCCATGCAGGGATCATTGCCCTGGCACTGAAATTTGTGGGTGCCCGGTCTCTTCATGGGGAATTGGGTGGGTGCTTAGGGACCCAGGGAGTTGGCACCTATGCACTGAAAGTCACCACGTGATGCCCCCACCCCGATCTTAGACCCAGCCTCTTAACCCATCCTTATGTATTTCTGCACACTCAGCCTGGAACCCCCCACCCCTTGCCTCCTGCATCAGGGAGCTGGTCTGGGTGGGGGAGGAGCGGTGTGCCGCGAGATTTTTTCATTGATTCAAGTGTGCCGTTGCCTAGATTAGGTTGGGAAACACTGTGCTAGTAAGTGATGTAGCAGAGCAGATTCCCCTCAATATAGCCGGAAGCTAGTTTGCAGATTCATTTGAATCTCTTAGTTAAGATTTTTTTCCTGGTGTCCCCTTTGAAAAGAAAAGAAAAAAGACACGAGAGTCTTTCTGAGTAAAGTTACAAAAAGTTTACTCACATTTCAGTTCACGATATGATCCCTGAAAGGCAGGCTTTACTTAAGAGTTACACAAAGAAAGAGTGAAAACAAAATAAAAAAATTCCTTCCAGTAGCACCTTAGAGACCAACTAAGTTTGTTCTTGGTATGAGCTTTCGTGTGCATGCACACTTCTTCAGAAAGAAAGAGTAAGTTTATCTCATAGGGAGACTGAACTCATGTGCTGCTGGCTGAGAGCCAGCAGACAGCAAAATTACATTAATAGAGCAAAATGACTGCAGGAGAGCAGCATGGCAGCAAAAGATCAGCAAGAGAGCAATAAGAGACGAGACAAACTGAGAAAGTGGCTGCATGGCTCTTTTGTGGAGTCAGCCAGGGCCACGCCCATCTCCCAGGTCACATGCAGCAGGAGGAAGCTCCAGACCAGTGGAACAGGAAGTTACGCTGACTGGATGTCCCCCTGCTTGTGCCCACTCTAGGGAAATAAGGAATGTTACATTTGACTGCTCCAATGGATTGCATCCCACAAGATGCATGTTGGTGTGCATACTGATGTTGACCTGCAAGGAGATTCTGTTCTGCCTTTGTCCTCATCTGAGTTAGATCTACCCAGTTTTGTGCCAGCTTGCATGGCATGGCTTCCCCCAAATAATCCTCAGAGATGTACTTTGACGTGGGTGCTGATCATCGTCTGCTCAAAGACCTCTAGGGCCACTCTGGACCCCTCTCAGAGCTGCACTTCCCTGCAGAGAGGGAAGCAGCAACCTATCTGGCATAGGCGGGTTAGGTTTTCCTTTTAGCTGGCTCTGGCAAGGGGTAAACTGCCAAGCGGAATTGGCCAGAAACAAGCCAACCCCAAATCTGTTGCCTCCTAACTCCATTGCCTTTCTGCTTTGCAGGTATAGACGAAGCAAGCGAGAGCAGTGAGGAGAGCGAGGAGGAGAAGCCGGTGGAGGAGAAGGAAGAGGAAGAAGAAGAGAAGAAGGCCCCAACTCCCCAGGATAAAAAGAAAAAGAAAGGTGACGCTCAGTTGGTAGAGCATGAGACTCTTAATCTCAGGGTCATGCGTTTGAGCCCCACATTGGGCAAAAGATTCATGCTTTGCAGGGGGGGTTGGACTAGATGATCCTCGTGGTCTCTTCCAACTCTACAGTTCTGTGATTCTAAAAGCCTCAAGTACTGAAGCTAAAACAAATGAACCTATGCTGCTAATACTTGTGGTTACTGATACATCATAAGCAACACATACGGCGTATAGAAAATATTCAAAACAAATCCGCGTTTTTAAGTCTTATATTGGTAATCCAAAATGGAGAGAAGTATATGCACAATATTATACAGAAGCCAGAAATAAAAAACTCCTTGAAGTTTTTTCTTATTTCTTAGCGAATGCCCCGGTTTTTAGGGTGCCGGCGTTTGTCACCTGTTTCGCCCCTGAAGAATTTTGGGCTTCTTCAGTAAACTCTCTCTCACAATATTGGTGTATTTACATACATTCAAATGCGTCTGCTAAATCTTTTCTTGGCTAGGCTACAGTAAGGACTTTACTTCTTTCATAAAATCTCTCTCATACATAGTCTTGATGTGTTTGTATACATTAATCCATATATTCAATATTTTCTTGGATAAAGTTACAACGTTTGTAGGCCTAGCTGCAATTTCACAGGCTATGGCAGTGGGCATAGCATTCAATTTCCCAAGAATCTTTGCTTTCACTTGTTGAAAAAACCAAGGGTTATAAGCCTTTGTGGCCGCAAAGACATGCTATAAAGAATGTGGGTGTTGGCTGTTGGAATCAGGGCTACAGTAGCCTTTATAGCAGCTAACGTCTCCCTATAGCTAGGTTGCAGAACTTATTGCAGATATTAGTAATGTGCAGCTTGAAGCAATGGGGTGCATAAAAACTGAATCCTTTTGGAATAAAAATTGTCCAGACCCTTAAGTATTATTTAAAGCTTTATTAACCAGAACTTCAGAACAGGTACAAAAACAATAAATGATATGTATATGCATATGCTTTATCCAGAAAGATGTATGCATATTCAAGCATAGATTCTTCTTAAATATATAGCATAAATACGATCAGAACAAAAATCAAAGCTCTGTTTCTCCCATAGCTTGCATTAGGCTGCATCCGGCCTAAGACTATGCAGCTCCTCCTTTGTTGTCTCTGTAGCATCCAGAGACTTGCAGTTGAGTAACCTCACGTGATCTAAGGTTAGACACTCACATGAGTGCTAGCAGAGAACAACAGTTAATTATCAACTCAGAAGCTTAGAGAGCTTCAGTATGGCCCAATGGAATTTTCCAGTGTTAAACCCTTCTCAACATACAGACAGACATTCTCTGTTTCACTGTGCATTTAAACAATTATACTTAACAGAATTTCAACAGTTGTAGCATGTGCCCAACCCTGGCCTGCTGACGTAAGTCTCCAGAGACACACCTGGAAGTCCAGAAGGGGCAGAAGCTTGAGCATCAAAACATTATTTCTGGCCTTGGGAGATAATTTTGTTCCCAACTTAGGGCCCTCCAGTTGAAGATGTTGCGCTCCAACTCCCAGAAGCCCCAGCCAGCACTGCCAATAGGTAGAGATGGTGAGAGCTGGGAGTCCACAACAACTTGAGGCCACCATATTAGCCACCCTGGCCTAGTGACTTGTTTGTTTTGAAGTCTGCCACGAAGACAGCAAAGCCCAGAATGACTTGGTTTGGCTCTGCTTTTCAGACACCAGCGATGAGTCGGAGACGTCTGAGGACAGCGACATTGACAGTGAAGCATCTTCAGCACTCTTCATGACGGTAAGCCCAGATGCAGTTGCGGTGGGGGTGGCATTCCAGGGGTATGGACCTTGTTTGAATAACAGCTGTCATTTCCAGCCTAAGCCTGGTCCCCATATGTGATAGAACAGACTGTGTGACACTGACAGTGGCAGTGAAGAAATCGGCTGGGGAGGGCGGGGTATAAATAAATTTATTATTATTATTATTATTATTATTATTATTATTATTATTATTATATGGCGAGTATATCCCAAACTCTATATTTTAACTGCAAAAGTTGGGGGTCATCTTATACACCCAGTCGTCTTATACGCCGGAATATACGGTAATTCGGGGATGAAGCGCACATGGCACTGGACTCCCAGCTCCCATCGACCCCAGACAGCTCAGCCAATGATCAGAGCTGAAGCCTAACAGCGTATTGAGGGCCACACGCACTGGTGAGGCTTGAGTGGAAAAGGGAATCCTGTCTGAGCCTATGTTTCTGCCCTCACAGAAAAAGAAGACTCCTCCCAAGAAGGAACGCAAGGGCTCGGCTAGCAGCTCACAAGGGAACAGCCGCCCAGGGACGCCCTTGGTGGATGCCGGCACCTCGTCCACCTTGCGGGCCGCAGCCAACAAACTGGAGCTAGGTACAGCCGAGTGTGGGCCCACAGGAGCTTCTGAGCTCTGCCTCTTGCTTTGTGTTGTGTACTGTATAAGCCGAAATAGCTGCCCTCTTCTTTGCTTCTTGAAAGTTTCCTGGGCCTTGTATGTATTTTGCCCTTCTTCTGTTTTTTCCCCACAGTAAACATTTGCATTTATTTAAACATACCACGATTATCTTAAGAGTCAATGTTTGTGGGAAATTTAAGAACTTTCCATCAATGCATGGTTTTTGTTTTTTTAGAAAAAACACTTCAGTATTAGTACTGTCATATTGCAAAATATATTCCTATCAAGCCACAAACATACTTGATACAAATCCTAGAACAATTTGAACTCGGTTCTAACATGAATTAATTGGCCTGTATTAAGGGCACTGTTATTCAAATTTACTTCCAGCTATAAAATTATAGATGTCTTTTTTCAAAATATACTATTACACCAGACTCCTTTTAAAGCCTATTTAGCATCCATATTGCAGAATACTGCATAAAACTGAAGAAGCTGATTCCCCCGCCCCCCAGCTTGCTTGAACTAATGCAAAGGCCAGATGGAGTTCATTAAATCTAGGCATACAGGGATTAAAAATAAATCCCCCAACGCATCCAGAAAAAAAGTTATTTTAGTACTTGGAAATGAAGAGTTTGAGCATCTTACTTTGAACTGTCTACAAGCAGGGTGGATTTGATTTAAATCAAATTGATTTAAATCACTAGTCAGTAAGGCTTGATTTAAATATTTTTTTTACAGAAAGACTCATTCTTGCTGGTATAATCTTAATATTTACAACCATATTAAGGTTTCATTTTTGGAATAATAAATTTTCAGAGTAGTTTTTACAGTTATATCAAAAATTGCTGATTTGGTTATACTACTAGAAATACATAGACAGATAATTATGAAATTATGGTGAGGTTTAATAAGTTAACTGTTTATATTTGGACAACTTTTCTGCTGTACTTTATTGGAAGGAGAAAAATAATCCTTAATAACTATTTAACTAAAACAATAACATGATAGCATATGTATCCATGTTTGTTAACTGATGTGGTTAAACATTTTTTTTAAAAAAACTGAGTTTTAGCACACTTGATAAACTTAAAACAAATCCTTATTTCCTGATGAATAGCCTTTGGACTACAATGTAACTTAAATAGAAGACTATATTTAGAACGATTTTTCCTCCAAAAGCATTTTATTTTAAAAATCCGATTTAAATAAAAAAAATCCGATTTAAATTTTTAAAAATCCGATTTTTTTGATTATTATTTTTTAAATCGTTGATTTTTATCCACCCTGTCTACAAGTGAATTAATGTCACTCACTTCAGTGTCATCTGTCACTTTGCCCTTCTTTGTGGCCTTTGGTCCCTCTCTCCTTCCATTCTTTGTATCCCATAAAAAAATTCCTTCCAGTAGCGCCTTAGAGACCAACTAAGTTTGTTCTTGGTATGAGCTTTCGTGTGCATGCACACTTCTTCAGATACACTGAAACAGAAGTCACCAGACCCTTATATATAGTGAGAGGGTGGGGAGGGGTATTACTCAGAAGGGTGGTGGGAATGGGTGATAGACTGATAGGTGTGGTAAACTTGTTGATGACTGTTAACAACTGCAATTGGTCTTACAGGAGAAAGCAAGGGGTGAGATGGCTAAAAATAGCTTTGTCATGTATAATGAGATAAGAATCCAATGTTTCTATTCAGACCAGGTCTCTCCATGGTTTTAAGTTTGGTAATAAGTTGTAATTCAGCAACTTCTCTTTCCAGTCTATTTCTGAAATTCTTTCGTAATATGACAGCTACTTTGAGATCTTGTATAGAATGTTCTGAGTAATACCCCTCCCCACCCTCTCACTATATATAAAGGTCTGGGGACTTCTGTTTCAGTGTATCTGAAGAAGTGTGCATGCACATGAAAGCTCATACCAAGAACAAACTTAGTTGGTCTCTAAGGTGCTACTGGAAGGAATTTTTTTATTTTGTTTTGACTACGGCAGACCAACACGGCTACCTACCTGTATTTTGTATCCCATAGTTAGAAAATAGCAATACAGTCGTACCTTGGTTCTGAAATGTAATCCGTTCCGGGAGTCCGTTCGATTTCCGAAAACGTTCAAAAACCAAGGCGTGGCTTCCGATTGGCTGCAGGAGCTTCCTGCACTCAAGTGGAAGCTGTGTCGGACGTTTGGCTTCCAAAAATCATTCGAAAACCGGAACACTTCTAGGTTTTCGGTGTTCGGGAGCCAAAACATACGGATTCCAAGGCGTTTGAGAACCAAGGTACAGCTGTAAATGAATAGTAGCAAAACCAACAAATGCACAAATTACTGAGGCATCCGTTCCCTCTTTAGCCTCATTCATTCGGGCTCCAGGGGTGGAAGGGAAGGTGCGTTGCAATGGTTGTCCTGAGGCCAGCTGGTTTTCTTTCCCTGGAACAGGAAAGCGGCAGGCAGGCTCCAGTGAGCTACCCGCAGCGAAGAGGCTGAAGTTGGACGCTGGGCCCCAGGCCTCCACCACCTCTGGGAAATCTACCCCGCAGCCACAGTCGGGCAAGTCAACACCCAGCAGTGGGTAAGCATACAAGTTCACCTTCCTGCCGCAGCGGTGCATATTCATCTACTTGCGCTGGCGTGCTTTCGAACTGCTAGGTTGGCAGGAGCTGGGACAGAGCAACGGGAGCTCACCCCTTCGTGGGGATTCAAACTGCCAACCTTCTGATCAGCAAGCCCAAGAGGCTCAGTGGTTTAGACCACAGTGCCACCTGCGTCCCTATAAGCGGCCTTCCACACGCTCTGGTTTCCGCCATGGTGTTCTATTGCGCCAGAGGTGCAACAAATACTGGCCACATGACCCAGAAGCTGTCTGTAGACAAACGTTGGCTCCTTCAGCCTGAAAGTGAGATGAGTGATGAACCCCATAGTTGTCTTTGACTGGACTTAACCGTCCAGGGGTCCTTTACTTTTAACTTTTCTATTTACGCATACAAGTGCTGGCTCTTGTTTGGTGCGGAAGTGGGGAGGGTCCTTCCTGTGCATTGGGCCCTTCTGCAACTATGATGACATACTTCGCATCCGTGTTGATGAGCTTTCCAGAAGCAGTTTGAAGAATTAAGCAATTGTATTAACTCCCTAATCCGCAGCGGACGACGATGCACATGGCTAAGAATGCAATAGCCGAGGATCAGTTCATGGCCCCCCACAAAAAAGTCTTCCTAATGGCTGCCTTTGGTGAGCTGCTGTTTCCGAGAGCCGCCACCACATTCACAACACAGGGGTAGTACCGTATTTTTCGCTCTATAAGGCGCACCTGACCATAGGACGCACCTAGTTTTTAGAGGGGAAAAGCCCCAATTTTTTTAGTATCAGCTCAAATTTCTGCAGCTTCTTTTGCAAAGGAGAAAAGCCCCATTTTTTGAGGATCAGCTCAAAGTTGTTGAGCTTACTTTGCAAAGGGAAAAAACCCTGTTTTATGGGGTTTAACTCACAGTTCTGCAGCTTCAGGAAGCCATTTCTACAGTTTCCAGACAGATAATCTAATCAGCCAGTCACATGTCACTGGGGAAACAGCCTCCCTCTGCAAGGGGGCGGGGCTGGAATCTCTCTCCCTTATCTCTCTCCTCGATCGTTT
Source organism: Darevskia armeniaca (assembly GCA_034641395.1). Classification (NCBI taxonomy): domain Eukaryota; kingdom Metazoa; phylum Chordata; class Lepidosauria; order Squamata; family Lacertidae; genus Darevskia; species Darevskia armeniaca. The sequence goes on along the minus strand of JAWWNF010000386.1, from coordinate 34,002 downwards.
GCTGAGCAGCTGCTCAGGGGGCTTCCTTTCAACACCCCCTTCTCTCTTTTTTTTTTTTTAAAGCACGATCTGCTTTTGCCCCTGGGCACTTCAGCTCCAGGGACCACACATTCGCTCCATAAGACTCACAGACATTTCCCCTTACTTTTTAGGAGGAAAAAAGTGCGTCTTATGGAGCGAAAAGTACGGTATTTGTGAGGGGTACGAGCCCTTAGATCCCGTTTCTAAGCAGACAAACGGAAGACGTGGGGTTCTGTGAATGGTGGAGACCCCCACATTTTGGCCCTTGGACTTACGCCAGTGCTATGCTGAGGGAGACACAGCTGAGTCAGGTCAGGCCCACCATGGCCTTAGTAAAGCACCAGCTCAGCTGCCTCATTTATAGTTGGATCATCTTATTATGAACTGCTCCTGGTGCTTTTCTAGCAGCACCACTAGGTGGGGAGGTGAGCTGCTATGATAGTCCAGGTCTTGCCAACTGAAGGATGGGCCAGAGAGAGGCCACAGCAGTCAATGCCCTACCCACCCGCCCCCCCATGCCATAACTTCATTTAGGTGTGATGCTAGTGATCAGGGCAGCTCAGGCCTGTCACCCACCTGCCCCCAACTCTGTTTTCCCAGGCACATTATTGCCCACTTCTCTGCAGCAATAGCCAGTTCTCCAACATCTCAGAGGAAAATAATAATAATAATAATAATAATAATAATAATAATAATAATAATAATACGTGTGGCAAGCTAAATGGTTAAGGCAGATAATCTAATTATCTCAGATATTCAGACCGAACAGAACAGAACAGAACAGAACAGAATAGAATTATTGTCATTGTCCCCTTCGGGGACAACAAAATTACTCGGCTGCTCCATCCACCCAGATAGGGCACTCCACGCAAAAACAAAACAACTACAAAAACACTGATTAAAAACCATACAATATGATACAACATAACAGGTAAGATTAGATGACTTTCAAAGTCCAGGCTTCCCATTCAAGGTCGAGATCGCTCTGGAGAAGAAGCTGTTCCTAAGACGGCTTGTTCTTGTCGTCATCGTCCTGTATCTCCGTCCCGATGGCAAGAGCTCAAAGAGACGGTGACCAGGATGCGATGGATCTTTTACTATGTCCAGTGCCTTTCTGTGGCACCTCATGGCATAAATCTGCTCTAAGGTGGAGAGCGAGCAGCCAACAATGCTCTCTGCTGCCTTAACAACTCTGCACAACCCCATCCTGTTCTGGGTAGTACAGCTTCCGTACCACACACATAAGCCATAAGTGAGCACGCTCTCAATGGCACAGTGATAGAAGGTAATAAGCTTTTAATAAGATTAAAAGAGGGACCGATGTAAGAATTTATGAGAAATGCCTGAAAACACTCCGTAAAGCAACATTTTAAATATTCGCTGTTGCCGTTCAGGATCTGGGCACTGCAAAGTTTAGGGCCTGAAGTTTTTGGCGAGGTTTAGAAGTACACCTGTGTTTTCAAGCCCTGTGGTTGTCCTGGCCAGCTGCACGCGTCATAGAAGGGCAGTGGGGCAATCCTGGCACTTAGGTTTTGCTGCGAGAGCCGTGGAGGAAAGTCCTTCCTCTTCCGCGGTGTTCTCCCCTGCCCCGTGCCGTTGCATTAAACTGCCCTTTCCCCTGCCCTTGCTTCCTTGCAGCGATGTGCAACTAACGGAGGATGCCGTGCGCCGCTACTTGACCCGAAAGCCCATGACCACCAAGGATCTGCTGAAGAAATTCCAGACCAAGAAGACGGGGCTGAGCAGCGAGCAGACGGTCAATGTGCTGGCCCAGATCCTGAAGCGCCTCAACCCCGAGCGCAAGAACATCAATGACAAGATGCACTTCTTCCTCAAGGAGTGAGGAGGGCAGCGGCTGGGCCAGAAACAAACTGTCCTTTGGCATCCCCCCTCCTGCTGGGCAGCTCTGAGCCCCCTTACCTTTGGTTAGTAGCTGGGGGTGGCTCCATCCTAGAACCGTGTGGACTGGCATTCATACCCTTTGGGGAAAGCGGAAGAGCCATTCTCCTACCTATGTGCTGGTGGCCCCCTTGGGATTCAGGGGGTGGCGAAAGGGGGTGGAAGACTGAGAGGCATCTCTCTGAATAGGAATACTTTTCTCTATCATGTGGAGGAGTTCGCAAATGAAATGCTGCCATTTTTAGAATAAACGGGAATCTTTTTACACGCAATCCACAAACACCCACCCCACACCTTGTGTGTTCTCACATGCTGGAAAGGCCTTGAGAGGTAAACCATTCTCCTCTGCGAGTTGTTTTGCAACCGGTTCCACTCTTCTCCCCTCGCCTCCCTCACCCGAAATCACAGAGACTCTGAGTAAGCCATTACTGGTACACAAATATTTTTCCTTGTATTTTTTTTATTTTTTAACGCAGTCTAAAATTGTGTGTGCTTTGGCAAACAGAGAAGGACACTGCTCAGCCTGCCCTGCTGTGACTGGATTCCTCTAGCTGGATGCATCCAGTTGTTTTCAGTCTGCCCTGAAAAGGTTTTTGGGATGGGCTTTTTTTTTGGGTGAAAGCTTGGGATTCCAAATTTGACAAGAAATGGGAATAAATTAAGCAAATTGAATTATTTGCATGTACACGCTTGATGTTCATGCTCTCTGAGCACTTCATAGTTCCATGATTCATCTGCTTCTGTGCTGGATTCCAGATTGCTCCCCTACACCTGTGAATTACTACAAAGAAGATGTTTTGTGCAGCCCTGGACTCGTGCTCCAAATGGGCACAAACATAGTAATAATAATAATAATTTATTATTGATACCCCACCCATCTGACTGGGTTTCCCCAGCCACTCTGGGTGGCTCCGGCGGGAAGGTAAACGGCGTTTCCGTGCGCTGCTCTGGTTCGCCAGAAGCGGCTTAGTCATGCTGGCCACATGACCCGGAAGCTGTATGCCGGCTCCCTTGGCCAGTAACGCGAGATGAGCGCCGCAACCCCAGAGTCGGTCACCACTGGACCTAATGGTCAGGGCTTCCTTTACCTTTATACATGCTTGACAGCTCTGTGACCACAGCACAGCCTCCACTCTTAATCCATTCATGAGCACTAGCAGCCCGAGCCAGAACTGTTGTGTGTATGCACACATCTGGAGTTGCTGTTTTGTGCACACATTAGTCCTAATAATAATAATAATTAGTAATTTATTATTTATAACCCCCCCAAAAAAATCTGGCTGGGTTTCCCCAGCCACTCTGGGCAGCTCCCAACAGAATATTAAAAACATGATAAAACATCAAACATTAAAAAACTTCCCTAAACAGGGCTGCCTTCAGATGCCTTCTAAAAGTCAGATAGTTGTTTATTTCCTTGACATCTGATGGGAGGGCATTCCACAGGGCGGCACCACTACCGAGAAGGCCCTCTGCCTGGTTCCCTGTAACCTCGCAGTGAGGGAACCACCAGAAGGCCCTCGGAGCTGGACCTCAGTGTCTGGGCTGAACGATGGGGGTGGAGACGCTCCTTCAGGTATACTGGGCCGAGGCCGTGTAGGGCTTTAAAGGTCAGCACCAACACTTTCAATTGTGCTCGGAAACGTACTGGGAGCCAATGTAGGTCTTTCAAGACTGGTGTTACGTGGTCTTGGCGGCCGCTCCCAGTCACCAGTCTAGCTGCCGCATTCTGGATTAGTTGTAGTTTCCGGGTCACCTTCAAAGGTAGCCCCACGTAGAGCGCACTGCAGTAGTCCAAGCAGGAGATAAGCAGAGCATGGACCACTGGCAAAACAGAGGTATACTGAACGTAGGCAGAGAGCAGAGGAAATGTGTTGCTCTTGTTTGGGCCATTCCTGTATGCCACACACTGATTGGAATCACTTTTCCAGAGTAGTAGTCTGTACCCTCCAACACGGAACACATGTTCAGAGGAGCGAATGGGCACATACAAGATAGTCAAAAGCACCCGTGTCGCAGGTCCAATCAAGTGCATGTAGGGTCAGGTCATAGAATCATAGAATCTTAGAGTTGGAAGGGAACCAAGGGTCATCTAGTCCAACCCCCAGCAATGCAGGAATCTCAGCTAAAGCATCCATAACAGATGGCCATCCAAGCTCTGCTTAAAAACCTCCAAGGAAGGAGAGTCCACCACCTAAACCCCATCCCTCCTACCTTGGTATGCATTTTGACACTATGGGTGTAAAAGCCAGCTCTTGCCACAACTATGTCTTTAGCAACCTCTCTCCTCCTCGTAGCGCCTGCCTTCCTTTACACCACTGCTATCCAGTATTTGGTGCTGCTGATGTATCAAACCTTGGTGTTACGAGGATCACCTGCTTCCACAGGCTTACCATGCTAGCAAAGCAACTGCCTGGGCATGTCTTGTCATACTTGTCTCAGGAAGTCATATGTTAGGGGGCTCCCCTTTTGGTGCCTCGGCAGCTTTGCTGCTTGCTGACCTCTCTGGCCCTTGCATCACCGCCACCTCTCGTTCCAGCAAGATGTCTCACACTCTGGGATGCCTGGCATGTTGTGATTAATTTGCAAAAAATGCTCCGCGGTGTCTGCCAAGCATCCTTCTGCATCTTTGTGACCTGTGGGTTCTTGAGGGAGGGGGGATGACAGTACTTCTGGGTGATGGCCCCCTCACTCTCCTAGCACCGTTGCCTTCTACGGGAATGCTAGCACGATTTGGAGATGATGCCATCCAAAGCATTAAACAGGGACATATACATGCTTGACAGCTCTGTGACCACAGCACAGCCTCCACTCTTAATCCATTCATGAGCACTAGCAGCCCGAGCCAGAACTGTTGTGTGTATGCACACGTCTGGAGTTGCTGTTTTGTGCACACATTTGTCATTATTTGTTTGTTTGTTTGTTTATACATACATACCCCACCCCACAATCTGGCTGGGTTTCCCCAGCCACTCTGGGCAGCTCCCAACAGAATATTAAAAACATGATAAAACATCAGACATTAAAAAACTTCCCTAAACAGGGCTGCCTTCAGATGTCTTCTAAAAGTCAGATACAGTGGTACCTCTGGTTATGTACTTAATTCATTCCAGAGGTCCGTTCTTAACCTGAAAACGTTCTTAACCTGAAGCACCACTTTAGCTAATGGGGCCTCCCACTGCCACTGCGCCGCCAGAGAAAAATTTCTGTTCTCATCCTGAAACAAAGTTCTTAACCCCAGGTAATATTTCTGGGTTAGCAGAGTCTGTAACCTGAAGCATATGTAACCCAAGGTACCACTGTAGTTGTTTATTTCCTTGACATCTGATGGGAGGGCATTCCACAGGACAGGTGCCACTACCGAGAAGGCCCTCTGCCTGGTTCCCTGGAGCCTCACTTGCTGTGAGGGAACCGCTAGAAGGCCCTCCAAGCTGGACCTCAGTGTCGATATAAATACCACCAGTTATCTGGGCAAAGCCAGTTCACAACCAACAGACTGACATGCATAGCTCAGTTGATAGAGCAGGCTTCCTCAACCTCGGCCCTCCAGATGTTTTGAGACTACAATTCCCATCATCCCTGACCACTGGTCCTGCTAGCTAGGGATCATGGGAGTTGTAGGCCAAAAACATCTGGAGGGCCGAGTTTGAGGAAGTCTGTGATAGAGCATAAGACTCAATCTCAGGATTGTGGGTTCAAGCCCCACATTGGGCAAAATATTCCTGCATTGCAGGACGTTGGACTAGATGACCCTCATGGTCCCTTCCAACTGCAATTCTATGATTCCATGAACATGAATGTTTTTGCAGGTCCTGCACTGGCATAAGTAGGTGCTGTGTCTTCAATGCTCTGCTCTCTCTCCTCTGCCCCAGCCTCTGGGCACTGATCCCTCACCCTTCCAATACAGTTTCCTCATCCATCATCCATTCAGGAGCATCAAGGGAAGCCCAGTTGTGATTTATCCTCCGCAAATCCCCTATCCTCCAGACTGGAGCAGCCCCAGCATTCCTCAAATTGTTCCTTGCATGCCACTACCCACTGCGGTCTCTGTTGGCAGGAGAGCAGACCTTTAGATGTCCTGGCTAAAAATAACATGCTTGAGATAACACCTGCATGGAGGCACAGGCCTCCCTTTCGGACTAGGTCCCACCTCTTCGAGTCTTGGTCATAGCTGTCAACTTTCGGATTTGAAAATAAGGGATTTCTTCCAACTTTCGGATTTGAAAATAAGGGATGCCGCCAGGGCGGTGCAATGGCACCAAGTAGCCTCGCCACACTGCGCTCCAGAGGCTGCGCGCGAACGGGTGAGCAAAAGAGCGAGCGCGTAAACGGCAGGCAGGCTGGCTGGCTGGTTGGGCGTGAGGGTCTGGCTGCACAAGGCATGCAAGCTCCGCCCCCAGTCGGTCTCAGACTCCTTATTGGCAGCCGAGCAACGCAGCTGAGGAGCCTCCCTGGCCGGCAGGGAGGGAGAGGAGCTGCTTCCTTTGAAATCCGGGAAATTTAAGGGATATCAACAATCCGGGATAGCAGCGGGAAACGGCATTGGAATAAGGGAATTTCCCGCCAAAAAAGGGAAGGTTGACAGCTATGGTCTTGGTTATGTCTCTGCAAGCCAATATGTTGCTCTCCTTGGAAGCAGAATAGTGTCAGTAATGTCCTGGGTGTGGTGCAGAAAGCCTTATTGTGCGCTATTGTGGCAGAGGTAGGTGGTCCACAGTCTTCTCAGGCCTTGCCAAGATGGCTACATTGATATCCACTGCATAGCAAAGCGTCAGTAGGATTTCTCCCAGTGGCTAGAGTCTTTCTTTGTAAATATAAATTGCCACCACTGTGTTTGTGGGTCTAGTGTTCCTTTTTTGCATCAGGCACAGTGTTAAATTAAAATGCCAAGACCAGGGGTCAGCAAACTTTTTCAGCAGGGGGCTGGTCCACTGTCCCTCATACCATGTGGGGGGGCCGGACTATATTTTGAAAAAAAATAAGAACGAATTCCTATGCCCCACAAATAACCCAGAGATGCATTTTAAACAAAAGCACACATTCTACTCATGTAAAAACACCAGGCAGGTCCCACAAATAACCCAGAGATGCATTTTAAACAAAAGCACACATTCTACTCATGTAAAAACACCAGGCAGGTCCCACAAATAACCCAGAGATGCATTTTAAATAAAAGCACACATTCTACTCATGTAAAAACACGCTGATTCCCAGACTGTCTGCGGGCCGGATTTAGAAGGCGATTGGGCCGCATCCGACCCCCGGACCTTAGTTTGGGGACCCCTGGCCAAGACCATTTAAATGCTAAGTAGCCAGCAACGTCAGACAAAAGGGATGTGGGTCTCTGGCTCTAGTCCCCTAAGTGAGACCTTAGCTGGACATTGTCAGAAGATGGTTGCGAATTCTTAAATAATACCGGTATTTCCTTCCCCAGTTTCCCACTACAAAAAGATAATTATAGAGTTGGAATAAAAAGATGTACATGCCACACTTCCTTGTTTTAGGTGGCTGTGGGGTACCCTCTTAGATCTGGCACGGGGAGGCTTTCTTTCAAAGTGATGGGAAGTAGAAAGGACCATTTCACACAAAGGGTGGAATTCAACATCACACTCTTCTACTGCACAAGGATTTCAGTTTGCCAAATAAAACTATCCTCCTCCTTCCCCTTTGCACTGTCCTGGAGGTTCTGACACACCCACCCGGGCCAGAGCCAATTTCAGGGGACAAATGGGATTCTTAAGTATCTGAAGAAGTGTGCGTGCACACAAAAGCTCATACCAAGAACAAACTTAGTTGGTCTCTAAGGTGCTACTGGAAGGAATTTTTTTTTATTTTGTTGGGATTCTTATGTTAGCTAAAAGCAGGGGCGTAGCAATGGGGGGGCGGGGGGGCGGGCCGCCCCGGGTGCCACCCTGAGGGAGGGTGACACTTTGGGCGCTTAAAAAAAAAAATTTAGAAAAAAAATTTTTTTTAAAGGCTATTTTCGGCAATGCCGGGGTGGACCTGCAGGGGCGCCAGCGAGGAGCGGTGTCACCCCCCCTCGCTGGCCGCCCCTGCGGCTCCGCCCCGGCAGTGCCGAAAAGAGCACCCCCCCTTCCAGCGGCTTTTCCCGCCGCTGGCTTGCAGAGCCGGGGAATGGAAAGGGGCGGGCCAGCGCAGAAGGGTGACACCCCTCCTCGCTGGCCCGCCCCTCTCTCTGCCCCGGCGCACCAAGGGGGGGTGACAGGCGGCGGCTTCGGGAGACTCTGCAGAGCCCCCCGAAGCCGCCGCCCGTCAGGCATCCCTTGGTGCGCCGGGCGGCTGCTCGTGCCGCCCGGCGCACCAAGGGGGGTGACAGGCGGCGGCTTCGGGAGACTCTGCAGAGCCCCCCGAAGCCGCCGCCCGTCAGGCATCCCTTGGTGCGCCGGGCGGCTGCTCGTGCCGCCCGGCGCACCAAGGGGGGTGACAGGCGGCGGCTTCGGGAGACTCTGCAGAGCCTCCCGAAGCCGCCGCCCGTCAGGCACCCCTTGGTGCGCCGGGCGGCTGCTCGTGCCGCCCGGCGCACCAAGGGGGGTGACAGGCGGCGGCTTCGGGAGACTCTGCAGAGCCCCCCGAAGCCGCCCCCGTCAGGCATCCCTTGGTGCGCCGGGCGGCTGCTCGTGCCGCCCGGCGCACCAAGGGGGGTGACAGGTGGCGGATTCGGGAGACTCTGCAGAGCCTCCCGAAGCCGCCGCCCGTCAGGCACCCCTTGGTGCGCCGGGCGGCTGCTCGTGCCGCCCGGCGCACCAAGGGGGGTGACAGGCGGCGGCTTCGGGAGACTCTGCAGAGCCCCCCGAAGCCGCCGCCCGTCAGGCATCCCTTGGTGCGCCGGGCGGCTGCTCGTGCACGAGCAGCCGCCGCACGCACCAAGGGATGCCGGGTGCCGGCTTCGGGAGGCTCCCGAAGTTGGCGCCCGGCATCCCCGGGGGCGGGGCGTCGCGCTTTACGCGTGCGTCATGACGTCATGACGCACGCACACGCCGCGACGCCCCGCCCCCGGGGGGTGCCTCTTGGCTTCCCGCCCCGGGTAGCCAAGAGGCACGGAACGCCCCTGCTAAAAGGGAGTGTGTGTTGAAGAAGGTTGAGAAATACAGGCCTAGGGGATGGAATCGGAGTCATAGACTGCCTAGTGGAACCGTGGAATTTCAAGTGAATTTGTGGCAAGCTTACTGAATCCTGTTCCCTACACATGCTTGATAAGATGACTGATTCTCAGCTTTTTTCAAACTTGCTCTCAAGGAACCCTTTCTGCATTGTCTGTTGAGGAACCCTCAAACGTCCCAGAGGATAATCTAGACCGTGTGCTACGACACACATTCTGTTCACACAAGGCCCTAAGATGGTTGGGCCTCACCCATGGCCCTGTGGAAACCTAGAACAATCCCATGGCTGTACATTGCATAGAAGGTCTGTTGTGGCAGAGAAGTTTCCTTCAAACATGGACAGACAGCCCTCCCTGAAAGAGAGCTTGCTATGCCATTCATTAGTGGTCATGATCTTCTTCACATAGAGGAACCTTCAGTAAAACTTTGAGGAAGCTCAGGGTTCCCTTGGAAATACAGCTTGAAAGCCGCTACTCTAACCATTCCTGATACACATGCATACATGCGTAACTCCATGTGCCCAGATCCACTTGAGATGGGGAACTTGTGTGGTCCTCTGGACATAGCTGTCAACCCTCCCTTTTTTGGCGGGAAACTCCCTTATTCCAATGCCGTTTCCCGCTGCTATCCCGATTGTTGATATCCCTTAAATTTCCCGGATTTCAAAGGAAGCAGCTCCTGCTGGCCAGGGAGGCTCCTCAGCTGCGTTGCTCGGCTGCCAATAAGGAGTCTGAGACCGACTGGGAACGGAGCTTGCATGCCTTATGCAGCCAGACCATCATGCCCAACCAGACAGACAGCCTGCCTGCCGTCTATGCGCTCGCTCTTTCGCTCACCCGTTTGCGCGCAGCCTCTGGAGCGCAGGGTGGCGAGGCTACTTGGTGCCATTGGACCGCCCTCGCGGCATCCCTTATTTTCACATCCAAAAGTTGACAGCTATGCTCTGGATGGTTTTGGACTCCAGCTCTCACCACCCCCAGCCAGCACGGTGAATAGTTGGGTATGGGAGGGGTTCTAGTTCAGAAACATCTTGAGGGCCACAAGCTCCCCATCACTACTGTTCACTTGGCACATTAGACGGTTGAAGTTGGGTGTCCTCCCTTCTGCCCATCCGCACAACTCACATCCACTGATCATCCTTATTGCCCTCTGGCCTGTTATTCCGCTCCTCCTTATTCTCCAGACTGTTTCCACTCCTGCTAAGCCTCCATTGGGCCCTGTTGTGGTATTCCCCATGCCAAGTGGAAGGAATGTGCTTGGAGAGGCTGAGCACAGACAGCGGAGATCCCTCTTGTGTCGGCTTGATGGTGATTTATCAGCGCTGTCATGCCACATGCAAGAGCTCCCAGCCTCGCCGGGGCTCAAGAAGATGTTCCATGCTCTACAGGGCTAAGCCGACAGCCAGACGACGGCTCGCCTGCCCCAAATTCCTCTTCCCCCTTTGCTGACCTTTCCCTCGGCATTCCAGGAATGCTCGCATACATGGAAGCGGCTGATCTGGAGTCGCACACTAGCCCAGAGAGCACAGAACACACCAAGGGAAAGCTCTTTGGAGCCATTAGTCTCAGGTGTCTTTTTGACCCTGCAGCAGCCGCCGCCGGCTCTGGTCAGACCTCACCTGGAATACTGTGTCTAGTTCTGGGCACCACAGTTCAAGAAGGATACTGACAAGCTGGAACGTGTCCAGAGGAGGGCAACCAAAATGGTCAAAGGCCTGGAAACGATGCCTTATGAGGAACGGCTTAGGGAGCTGGGTATGTTTAGCCTGGAGAAGAGAAGGTTAAGGGGTGATATGATAGCCATGTTCAAATATATCAAAGGATGTCATATAGAGGAGGGAGAAAAGTTGTTTTCTGCTGCTCCTGAGAAGAGGACACGGAGCAATGGATTCAAACTACAAGAAAGAAGATTCCACCTAAACATTAGAAAGAACTTCCTGACAGTAAGAGCTGTTCAACAGTGGAATTTGCTGCCAAGGAGTGTGGTGGAGTCTCCTTCTTTGGAGGTCTTTAAGCAGAGGCTTGACAGCCACCTGTCAGGAATGCTTTGATGGTGTTTCCTGCTTGGCAGGGGGTTGGACTGGATGCCCCTTTTGGTCTCTTCCAACTCTACGATTCTATGATTCTATGATTCTATGTTTCAGGTCAAAGCAGCAACAAACTGCAAAGGTCAGCTGGCCCTGACTGCCCAACTTGGTCCTACCGAGGGAGCTGTGCAGCAGCTGACCTCTACAACCTCCCTGTTTCTGTGACCAAGGCGTCAAGTCATGTTTGGTTGCATGCAGCCAGTGAACTCTGAGCATCCTCCTCTGCCCCATCACATGGCTCAAGTTCAGGGCAGGCCACCCCAAGCATCATGAGCTGTGCTGAAGCAAGTGCAGAAACAAACCTGCGTAAGGACAAATTTTGGTGCTGCCCACCTTGGGCTGCTCCCTTTAAGCCGTAGAGAGGACATGTTCCTCAGAGCCAAGTCTGGATTGTGCAACGGCCTGGAAGTGTTGTTTCACAGTGGGGGGAGAGCTTGTGTGTAGCATGTTGTGGTTCTAAAGCAGTAGAGGCCCTGTTCTCTGTCCCACTAGGGGTGCCCTAGGAAGCACAGTGGTGTTGGCATCAGTACCATCACCCCGTTCTCTCAAGGGAAAAAAAAAAGCAAACGACATTTTACAGGATTCATCTCATCCTGGATATAGTCTGTTTGCACGGTTGCCTTCAGGCAAGAGATACAGAACAATTAAATCAAGAACAAATAGAATAAAAAACAGTTTTTATCCAAGAGCTACAACTATTTTAAATGCTGTAACCAAATGATATGATCTTTGGGGAGTCGTGATGGATGGTATGTATGTGTATGTGTGGTTGTAAATGTATAAATGCGTATAAAAGGTAAAGGTAAAGGGACCCCTGACCATTAGGTCCAGTCGTGTCCGACTCTGGGGTTGCGGCGCTCATCTCGCTCTATAGGCCGAGAGCCGGCGTACAGCTTCCAGGTCATGTGGCCAGCATGACTAAGCCGCTTCTGGCGAACCAGAGCAGCGCATGGAAACGCCGTTTACCTTCCCGCCAGAGCGGTTCCTATTTATCTACTTGCACTTTGACGTGCTTTCGAACTGCTAGGTGGGCAGGAGCTGGGACCGAGCAACGGGAGCTCACCCCGTCGCAGAGATTCGAACCGCTGACCTTCTGATCAGCAAGCCCTAGGATCTGTGGTTTAACCCACAGCGCCACCTGGGTCCCTATAAATGCGTATATGTGGCTGTAAATGTGGGATGGCATTCAATTTCGTTGTACTACGTACAATGACAATAAAGTATCTATCTATGTATCTATCTATCTATCTATCTATCTATCTATCTATCTATCTATCTATCTATCATCTATCTATCTAAGGGAGGTTTGGCTCCATCTCCTCACCATCCATCAGTGTGGAGAAAGGGAGTCCCCCTTTCCGGACATCCTGTCCGATAACTGCAGGCTAGGTTGCTTCTGAAGCCAGGGCCAAGCCAGCCAACTTGGTATGTTCCATTAAGCCGTAATTTATAGAGTTGCCCTTCTTTTTCTCTCCCCACCCACCCCGCCAGCCGCCACGGTCAGCAACTCCTCCCGAAAGCATTTCACCACAGCGGGATCTGGGCAGAATAAGCTCCAGGAATTTCCATTCAAGGATTCTGGGCTCTCTTCAAGATTTAACCATTTCAGATGGGGAGACAAGGGCAGCATTGGACAGAAACACCAATGGTTCCAATTTCCATCAAAGCCAAGGGACACAGCTGTGCTACCAGAAAAATGCACCGGACACAGAAGATAGTGGGCAAGACACTTGGGTTGCGTAGACCTGCACCTAACCCCAGTGTTACGTCCTGCAAGGCACAACATTGCCAAGGACAACCTCCCCAAAACTTCTTGCGTTGGTACCCCTGGAGTATTGCTGCTCCAACTGACTACGTGGGTTACTTGTTTAGCTGGCTGACCTGGAAAGTGGACTGGAAGCCTGCCTTCAGATGCAGCTATGGTGGTTCTCTGCCCACCTCCTGCAAGGAGGGCTCCCAGAAACATCTTGAGGAAAGGGTAATAGGCTGCGTGGAGAGAGACTGCATCCTTTACAGGGATCTCATCGAAGCGACAGTGATTTATGAGCGCTTTCTCGATTGAGCCTCTAAGCCCATCGCGCAGGAAACATCACTTGCGTGATCTGTAATAGTCTTCAAGGCACAAGGGTTAACGCTTTTCCTTCCAGCCGGCGTACATGCTATTCCCCCTCCCACCCCCGTTCCAAAGAAGATATAAATGAGGGGGAAGGAATCATCTTCCTTATAGAACCTGGCCCTGCTCACTGGGTAAAGGATGGGGCCCCCTCAGCTCCTCTCTCTGGTCCTATTGATCCAAATAGTTCCTTCCCAGCTCACTGAAGGCAAGAGCCTGGCAATGCAGACCGCGTTGGGGACCGCAGTCGGAGATGCGCTACAGACACCACTAGGTATGGCAACCATTTGGGAATTCTTAAGAAGCTCCTGCTGAATTGTGCTTCCAATAAAGGGATCCTGCCATGCTTGGGTTTGGTGGTGGCTGTTGCTGTAGCTGGTGGGCTAGAATGAACTAAGGTGCTCTCTTGGAATTAAGCAACGTGGGTTCAAATTTCTGCTCTTCTGGAAAATCCCAGGTTGTGGCCTTGAGCACATCGCTTGTGTCTCTGAATATCGCAGTAGCCTGCTGGAACAAACGGCTGCATCAGCCAACGAGACTTTAGGGGCATTAGCAAAGCAGTGCGAGACTCAGCATCTCTCACTGACAATAACAGGAGCTGGAAGGGGCAGCTCATATTCTGTGCCCTTTCGAGAGATTCTGTGGCATGCCTCTTCACGATGTGCAGCGTGGCCATTGAGGGTGGCCTTGAACAGCCGTTCCAGGGCTCCAGAAATATAAATGTCATGAAGGTCATCTGGTGTACCAAACATCGGATGAATGAACATACTCATTTGGGTGGAAGAGCATGATGGAGCATTGAGAAGGGCCTAGTCCAGGCATCCCCAAACTTCGGCCCTCCAGATGTTTTGGACTACAATTCCCATCATCCCTGACCACTGGTCCTGTTAGCTAGGGATGATGGGAGTTGTAGTCCCAAAACATCTGGAGGGCCGAGTTTGCCTATGCCTGGTTTAGATTCACTCCCAGGAAGGCCAGACAGTTAAGTGTTAAGATTTGGAGGCTAAACCTCCAATTACTACTTAACAATGAAGCTCACCTACAGGTGCTCTCTCTCTGACCTCACTAGGTAGTTGTGAGAATAAAATGGTGGCGGCAGAAACACACACACACACACACCCGTGTGTGCTGCCCTTGGAAGGACAGGATAAAAATGTACTAAATAATTAGTTATGAGATGTGTTTCAAGGAACTTGTGCCATTATTGAAACATGGCCCCCCTTTTCCCAAAAGGCACTACAGTTTTGTTCTTTCAGATGTTGCCGAACTACAACTCCCATCATCCTTACACCTGCTGCTATGCTGGCTGAGGGCCACACTAGTTCCCCTCCCCTGCTTTATGGCTTAAAGCAAAAGTGGCATTTAGTACTGAGAGGGGAAAGTTCAGTAAATCATTGTTTTAGGTTTTGAGTGCACGCAAGCCCCCTGTCTTAATGCGCTTGTGGCATGGATGGGGCTTATTTTTTTAAAAAAAACACAAAACCGGTGTTTGAAAACACAGAAGACATACAGGGTGGAAATGGAATGAGGTCCCCTCACTCAATGCAATTTCCTCTTGCACCCCCTAATTCTATTATGGAGTTCCCGTAACCCTTCAGAGCAGATTAAGGGGGCATGGAGGGTCCCGTTGCATGAGCGGACTTTGTTTTGTGCATGCAACAACTTGGTTGCTTTGGGATGGGATACCCTAGATAAGTGACAGAAATGCCTAGAGAGAGGAAGTAATGTGAGCTTCTCTCTGCATCCCAAGCTCATTTTGTACATATTTCATATTTGGTAAAAAATGGCCAAGTCGTTGTTCTATGTGTGTGGCTGATGTATCAGTTATTTACAATTCAAAACATTCCCAGCTGTGAATAGCCAGATCCACTGCGCATACAAACCTGGACAACTGTAGAAGCTTGCTCACTATTTGTGACCTAGGTCTGTGTACCAGCGCTCTAGCTTTTTGACCACTATAACTGACATAGCACAGTGCGCAAGGATCAGGTAGGATGGCAACCATCCCTTGGGTGTTGAAACACAGAATTGGCCCAGTCATGTAGAACAGACTTCCCCAGACATCTGGAGGGCCACAGGCAAGACAAAGACTACCAGAGAAGGGTTGGGGGTATCTGATTGTCCAAGGGTACGGAGCCTTCCCTTTCTCCAGGCATCTTGTTCCCAGATGGGGCTCAAATATTGGATGTGATCCCAGCTTGGAGGTGTGCGGAGGGGGAGGGCCTGGCTGTCAAACTATGGGATTACAACAAAGGAAATCTACACAGTAATAGCTTCGTAACAATAAGATCGTGTGAGCTTTCATAGCCCCTCGTCGACCTGTTTTACAAGCCATGGAGCTTGTTTTCGAACTTGAGTTTAGGTTTTTAACCTTTTGGATGAAGCATAATTAGAATTCCTAGTTTGTATAATTACCACTTACTGTTTGGGAGTGTTCGTCTTCTTTTCTGAAGTTTCTTTAATCCTCCCCCTAGATTTAGTAGCAAACAAGCTACTTTGAGTTATATAAAGCCATTAACTTTTTTCCTTCTGAGGAAACTGATAGATCATAACAGTGAAACGAGAATCTTAGCCGGCAACTCTTTAAGGTTATTTGTAAGTTTATCTTAAGTTATTTTTTGTTATTTGGAGTTATTTGGAAGGTTTTCTTGAGTTATTTCTATTTCTTTGAATTAGTTTACAACGTTTTTGAAGATTTTTGCTTTTGAGCAATTCTGCTCTTGAATCATTAAACATATTGTTTGTTTGAGTATCATTATATAAATATACGTTCATCTCGTTTCAGGGATCTTTCATGGTGTAGATTTCCTTTGTTGTAATTCAGTTATTCCCGTGACTGTCTTTTTTGCCTAGTCAAACTATGGGAGCAGGACATTTCTTGCTTTAAATTGGATCCCCCACCTGCCTTCCCCCATTCTTCCTTTCCTTCTCTTGAAAGACCTACACTGGCTCCCAGTACGTTTCCGAGCACAATTCAAAGTGTTGGTGCTGACCTTTAAAGCCCCAAATGGCTTCGGTCCAGTATACCTGAAGGAGCGTCTCCACACCCATCGTTCAGCCCAGACACTGAGGTCCAGTGCCGAGGGCCTTCTGGCGGTTCCCTCACTACGAGAAGCCAAGTTACAGGGAACCAGGCAGAGGACCTTCTCGGTAGTGGCACCCGCCCTGTGGAACGCCCTCCCACCAGATGTCAAAGAGAACAACTACTACCAGACCTTTAGAAGACATCTGAAGGCAGCCCTGTTTAGGGAGGCTTTTAATGTTTAATAGATTATTGTATTCTAATGTTCTGTTGGAAGCCGCCCAGAGTGGCTGGGGAAACCCAGCCAGATGGGTGGGGTATAAATAATAAATTATTATTATTATTATTATTATTATTATTATTATTATTATTATATTCTTGTTTCAGAAATGCAGACCTCCCAAGGACCATCCCTGGACACGACAGGCCTCCAGAACAGCCTGCTCAAATCACTTCCTGGCCTGGCCAGGATCCGTCCCAAGCGGCGTGCATGGGAGAGGCCCGAGGACCGGGAGTGCCGCCTGCGAAGCCTGCAGGTTCGCGTCAAGGACCTGGGCTTGGGCTACAGCTCCGAGGAGACCATCCTCTTCAAGTACTGCAGGGGCAGCTGCCCCAAGGCCCGCAGCAACCATGACCTGACCCTCTCCGCTCTGCTGCAGAGGAGCGAGATACCGGCCTTGGGGGACCCCTGCTGCCGCCCCACACACTATGAGGATGTGGCTTTCCTGGACGACAGGCACCAGTGGCAGGAGGTGGAGCAGCTTTCGGCTGCGGCCTGCAGCTGTGTGGGCTGATGGTGTGTTGTTGTTTTTGAGGGGGCGAGGGGAGGGATGAATGAATGCAGACACGGGGCAGCAGCAGAGCCCACAGTAGAACAGGCCACCTTTACATTGCCCCACCAACGCAGTCCTTATAATAATAAGGACTTATAATAAGTCCTTATAATAATAAGGCAGCCCACTCTGGGCGGCCTCCAACAGATATTAAAATACATTAAAATATCACAGGTTAAAAACTTCCCTAAACAGGGCTGCCTTCAGGTATTTTCTGAATGTCAGATAGTTGTTGATCCCTTTGACCTCTGCTGGGAGGGCGTTCCACAGGGCGGGCGCCACTACCGAGAAGGCCCTCTGCCTGGTTCCCTGTAGCTTTGCTTCTCGCAGTGAGGGAACCGCCAGAAGGCCCTCAGCGCTGGATCTCAGTGTCTGGATCAGTCCTTGGCTCAGAGATGTGCTTTTAGCCACCAATTAATGTGTAACTAACAAAGACCCCCCAACATGGGGTGCCCAGGCCCCCCTGCTGCTCCCCAGTTCCAAGTGCAAAGCCATTCCTCATAACTCACAGCCAAGGGGAGCGGCCCAAGGAGTGTCAAACCCATTACTGGTCCCCTGCTCCTGTTTGGACCGGATCCTTTCCGAATTAGGTTTGAGAAGCTGGGGCAGCACTGTGAGCGGATATATTTATGGGTTATTTCTAAGTTATTTAATTTATTTCTTCCCCTGAACAGGAGGAAGGCCTAGCAGTTGTGGTACCCTTTGTCCAAACTGAGCTCCCCGTTACAAAATAATAATGTACATGCTGATTTCTCGTGTTAAGAGGCTTGAGGGTATTAGTCCCAGACATGCATTAAGAATGACTGACTTGTAAATACTGGTGTCTATACAATAAAAAGCAAGCAAGGAAATGACAGTGTCCACAGTTTTGGGGTTACCAAAAAAATTAATCTCATTGTAAACATGTAGTACAGTGACAATAAAGATTCTATTCTATTCTATTCTATTCTATTCTATTCTATTCTATTCTATTCTATTAGGACAGGTTGCTTGCTAGCTTCATGGGAGCAAAGACTGGATGGGCGGGGTATAAACAATAAATTATTATTATTTTTCCCCAACGGATGACCTGAGCCAAATGACAAGAGACTGCTGCACAGTCACCCAGGCAATGCCAGGTATAGAAAAGCAACGTACTGCAAAAGCAATACCTGATGAATGATAGTATTATTATTAGGTACCTATGCTATTTGAGGAACCAAGGAAAATATAAAAATCAGAAAGAGACCCTGGCAACAAGCCTACATTCAAAGGAAAAACATATACAGGTTTTTAAAAAAGGAAAGTGCTTCTCAATCATCCCAGCTCCACAAGCATCGTGAATCTTTTTCTATTTAAAAAGAGAGAGAGGGAGGGAGGGAGAGAGGGAAGAAGAGGCAGCGAAGGACAGAGAAGGGTGAAAAGTCAGAGGAGGAGGAAGATGGCCATATGCAGCATACAGTACAAATAAAATGTGGGTCCTTTCTTGCAGGCTGGAGTTAAAGGTGGGTCCAAGGTCTTGAAATGGTGAGCAACAGGTCTAGCCCAAGCATTTTCCTAAATTCTCCCTCCCTGCACCACCACCAGTTGATTCAAGGATTATGTGAGCTATGGATAGGAGTGCAGAGTGGAAATTTTGTGAGCACTAGAGTCTCCCCCCTCTCTCTCTTTCCACAGCCAATATCAAATCTGCGCCTTGTCTTCCACTTTTCTGTTTCAATTAACAACTATCTTCATGGACTTTCAGTGCCACAGGTCAGAAGCAGGATTTTTATTCTACTCTATTTCCACTCTTTGCACACCTGTCCAGTATCCCAATCTAGGAGGACCCTGAATTTGCCCCTGAATTATTTTTAGATCATACAAATACTCAGGCTACTGTTGAGGATCTCGTGACAGGTCCTTGCAAGGCCCACTTTGAGGGACACACCTCACACAATGGAGAGCAAATCCCAGCTGGGAGAAAAGGCTAAATTTCAGGCGATTCGGGTTTTGAATTGGGGAAAACAAAGTTTTGCCATTCTGTTCACACCAGCAAGTTGCCAAGGACAAGGTGTGAGATTCTCATCACCTCCACTTTCATTAGTTAGAGCTTGTAACCTTCCATTGGACAACACCTGTTCAGCCTCCTGTGCTGAGTTCGCCATTTTGAAATAGCCTGTGTGACAGTGAATGCAGCAAAAAACTTGAGGGCAACATATCAAAGAAGAAGCATCAAGATTTTTATTCCCTGAGATGAACAGTACATTCATGAAGTATGTTTTGGGCCATTTCTCCAGCTCTTTCCCATCCGCTAAGGGCAAAACTGCCTTCAATCTTGACCATCCTCAGACTCTCCTTCAGATGCGCTGAGGAGAAAGTCCATCACTAACTCCTGGCGGCAAAGCTGTGTCCCATGGAGCCAGGAGGGCAGGGCAGAGCAACAATTTCAGAAGCAGCCCCACTCCCACCAGATGAGCGCTTAAGAGATACTCCAAATGGAGACAGCCAGTCAGGTTCTACGGTGGAGTAGATGGCAAGGGGAGGTTTCGGCAGATGACAGAGATCCTCCGCTCCCGGGGGACCTTCCTTCCACCGAAAAAGGATTCCTCATCTTTAAGGATCTCATGAGTGAATTCATAGCGAGCTGGCCCCCTTAAGGCAAAGAGGAAATTACACAAGATACCAGTGTGTTACCATAACTCATAATAATTATTATTTACACACACCCATACCCCGCCCATCTGGCTGGGTTTCCCCAGCCACTCTGGGCGGCTCCCAACAGAACATTAAAAACACGATAAATCATCAAACATTAAAAACTTCCCTAAACAGGGCTGCCTTCAGATGTCTTCTAAAAGTCTGGTAGTTTATTTCCTTGACATCTGATGGGAGGGCATTCCACAGGGCGGGCGCCACCACCGAGAAGGCCCTCTGCCTGGTTCCCTGTAGCCTCACTTCTTGCAGTGAGGGAACCACCAGAAGGCCCTCCAAGCTGGACCTCAGTGTCCAGGCTGAACGATGTGGGTGTAGACACTCCTTCAGTTATACTGGGCCAAGGCTGTTTAGGGCTTTAAAGGTCAGCACCAACACTTTCAATTGTGCTCGGAAACGTACTGGGAGCCAATGTAGGTCTTTCAGGACCAGTGTTATATGGTCTCGGCAGCTGCTCCCAGTCACCAGTCTAGTTGCCGCATTCTGGATTAGTTGTAGTTTCTGGGTCACCTTCAAAGGGAGCCCTACGTAGAGAGCATTGCAGCAGTCCAAGCGGGAGATAACCAGAGCATGCACCACTCTGGCAAGACAGAGTGGAAGGAATTTTGCTCCAGGCAGAAAAAGAGAACACTGTGACCCACCCAGCTGGGTCTCTGTGACTCAGCCCCAGGACTTGGGTATTTTATATCTGGCTTCACTGGGCAATCCTAAAGAAGACCTTCTGTTTTCAGACACTAACTGTAGAGATGCAGTCTGCAGATACACACACACACACAGACACACACACAAAACACACTAGTCTACATCTCACAGCACTTCATGTATATGAAGAGCTCAGAACCTTCATGAATTCCTGTAAGACAGGGGTGGGCAACCTAAGGCCCGTGGGCCGGATGCGGCCCAATCGCCTTCTAAATCCGGCCCACAGACGGTCCGGGAATCAGCGTGTTTTCCTTTTATTTAAAATGCATCTCTGGGTTATTTGTGGGGTGTAGGAATTTGTTCATTCCCCCCCCCCCAAATATAGTCCGGCCCACCACATGGTCTGAGGGACGGTGGACCGGCCCACGGCTGTAAAAGGTTGCTGACCCCTGCTGTAAGACATCAGACTGGTTCACACATAATGTGAAGCCACGGTTCCCTGCAGGGTGGATAAAAAGCAACTATTTTAAAAAAAATATATTAAAAAATCGGATTTTTTTTTTTATTTAAAGCAGATTTTTTTATTAATTGGATTTTTAAAATAAAATGCTTTTGGAGGAAAAATCTTTCTAAATATAGTCTTCTATTTAAGTTACATTGTAGTCCAAAGGCTATTCATCAGGAAATAAGGATTTGTTTTAAGTTTATCAAGTGTGCTAAAACTCAGTCTAAGTTTTTTTTAAAAAAATGTTTAACCACATCAGTAAACAAACATGGATACATATGCTATCATGTTATTGTTTTAGTTAAATAAATTGTTTAAATAGTTATTAAGGAAATGATTATTTTTCTCCTTCCAATAAAGTACAGCAGAAACGTTGTCCAAATATAAACAGTTAACTTATTAAACCTCACCATAATTTCATAATTATCTGTCTATGTATTTCTAGTAGTATAACCAAATCAGTAATTTTTGATATAACTGTAAAAACTACTCTGAAAATTTATTATTCCAAAAATGAAACCTTCATATGGTTGTAAATATTAAGATTATACCAGCAAGAATGAGTCTTTCTGTAAAAAAAATATTTAAATCAAGTCTTACTGACTAGTGATTTAAATCAAGCCTTACTGACTAGTGATTTAAATCGTGATTTAAATCAAATCCACCCTGGTTCCCTGATCCACAAATGAGTCCTGAGCTCATATATTCCCCTCTCCCCTATTTTGGGGGATCAGAAGCTGCCTTGTAACATCCAAAAATCAGGCAACCGTGATTTGCTAAAGCCATTATCTGAGTGGGGTTCATCCCCCTGAGTTTAAAAGCATAACAGGGAATGGTGTTTAAATTGTTCTGAAGAACGCCTTGTGGCCATGCAGAGAAGCGGAAGCAGGAACCTAGTGCTCCCCTCAAAGAACGCTTTGCGAGGGATTTTGACAAGTAAGCAAACAACAAGTGAGGAATCTTGCTTTCATCGCCGTACTTTCTCAGAGGCATCTGTTGGGAGGCAGGATGCTGGGCTAGACAGTCTCTCTGGCTGCAATCTAACCAGGCAATTCTAACCATAGCTGTCAACTTTCGGATTTGAAAATAAGGGATTTTTTCAAACTTTCGGATTTGAAAATAAGGGATGCCGCAAGGGCGGTCCAATGGCACCAAGTAGCCTCACCACCCTGCGCTCCAGAGGCTGCGCGCGAACGGGTGAGCGAAAGAGCGAGCGCGTAGATGGCAGGCAGGCTGTCTGTCTGGTTGGGCGTGAGGGTCTGGCTGCACAAGGCATGCAAGCTCCGTTCCCAGTCGGTCTCAGACTCCTTATTGGCAGCCGAGCAACGCAGCTGAGGAGCCTCCCTGGCCGGCAGGGAGGGAGAGGAGCTGCTTCCTTTGAAATCCGGGAAATTTAAGGGATATCAACAATCCGGGATAGCAGCGGGAAACGGCATTGGAATAAGGGAGTTTCCCGCCAAAAAAAGGGAGGGTTGACAGATATGATTCTAACATAAACGTAAAGGTAAAGGGACCCCTGACCATTAGGTCCAGTCGTGTCCGACTCTGGGGTAGCGGTGCTCATCTCTCTTTATTGGCCGAGGGATGCGGCGTATAGCTTCCGGGTCATGTGGCCAGCATGACAAAGCCACTTCTGGCGAACCAGAGCAGCACACGGAAACACCGTTTACCTTCCCGTCGGAGTGGCTCCTATTTATCTACTTGCACTTTGACGTGCTTTTGAACTGCTAGGTGGGCAGGAGCAGGGACCGAGCAACGGGAGCTCGCCCCGTCGCAGGGATTCAAACCGCCGACCTTCTGATCAGCAAGCCCTAGGCTCTGTGGTTTAACCCACAGCGCCACCTGGGTCCCTGATTCTAACATACTAATACTAATATTGCTTATTACCTGAGGATGTAGAGAGAACGGCGTTCAAGCAGCAGGTCCAGCCAGTCGTGCACATTCTGTTCACTGACCAGGCGCATCACGCTTGAGGATAGCAAGGAAAGGCCTGCAATGGTGCAGCCACAGAACTAGCAGGTGGTTTTTTTTATAAAAAAAAAAGGAAGGGGAAAAGAGAACAGAATGTTTAATTCTGTAATCACAACCAGTCCTTTAACACAACCCAGAAACAACAGCACCTGTGAGAGGTGGGGCAGGAAGATACATTTACACGGGGAGAAAGGTGCTAACATTTGAACACATTTTCTCAATGCCTGAACCGGGGTTTGATGTTGCCAAGATGGGGCACCAAACTCAACGGGACCCACGTCTGAGTAGACATGCAAACGATTGTGCTACAGGCATCAAGTTCCAACACAAATCTTCACAAGCAACAATTCCCCAATTGAAGCAAAATCCATTCTCATCAGAAAGCCAATGCCAGAAGGGAACAGACAAGCCTGGTTCTCACTGACAGGGTAAATATGCATTTGAACTCTTCCCCTTGAATCCAGTTTGAAGGAACTCATGCGATGAAATCCTCCACCAAACACAGTTCCCCGGGCACAGAAAACTAGCATGTCAGGGAGAATGAGAGGCTAGAATCTTCTCACACATGCAGGGAGCTGCTTTGCATGATGGAGCATTCAGTCCGATGAGCCTCCAGCTCTGGTCACAGGTACCACCCACACAGCAAACGTAACCGGCTGATAAATTGGTCTCAATATAACATAATATAATATTTACATGTAAAACACACTAAACATATACATAACTACAATAAGATATATGGTATAAGGAAAACAAATCAAATTACAAATATGCAAGGATATAGGAACATTCTTCCGAAAAACTGCGACGTCAAAGTTCAACAAGTCCTTTGCAACCCACATGATTCTGTTAGAGGTTCCAGAGAGCGAAAAAATAATAAATATGGAGATAATAAGTATGGTCTTGCCAGTCCACAATGTAAGAGTGTAATTGCCACGAGGAGTGTAACAGATACTGTGGAGTCTGGCGATGGTACTGTGGTCTCGTCAATCCAAGAGATAAAGATGATAATGCCACGAAGAGACGAAGCAATCCAAAGAAGGACAAGGTTATCCGGATTATAGTCCTTGTTTCGCCAAACAGGGACCCAGGTGGCGCTGTGGGTTAAACCACAGAGCCTAGGGCTTGCCGATCAGAAGGTCGGCGGTTCGAATCCCTGCGACAGGGTGAGCTCCCGTTGCTCGGTCCCAGCTCCTGCCAACCTAGCAGTTCGAAAGAACGTCAAAGTGCAAGTAGATAAATAGGAACCGCTCTGGCGGGAAGGTAAACAGCGTTTCCGTGCACTGCTCTGGTTCGCCAGAAGCGGCTTAGTCATGCTGGCCACATGACCTGGAAGCTGTACGCCGGCTCTCAGCCAATAAAGCGAGATGAGCGCCGCAACCCCAGAGTTGGACACGACTGGACCTAATGGTCAGGGGTCCCTTTACCTTTACCTTCGCCAAATTAGCTTCATCAGCAAGAAATTATACAGTCGAAGGAAAAGTGCAAACACAGACCATCAGGAGCTTAGAAAGTTTTACATGTAAATATTATATTATGTTATATTGAGACCAATTTATCAGCCAGTTACATTTGTTGTGTGGGTGGTATATAGTTGTACGTAATCTTGGTTCTTTTGGTGTTAGACACTGGTCACAGGTACTGCTGCCGTCCAAACACAAGTTTATCTTCTCAGTGAGAACGAGGCCTGGCTTATAGCAATTAAGGGCCCACCTTTTGTGCATGAATGTGCAGCAACAAAAGGCAAGGGCTCTTCTTGAAAAAGGCCAGCTGACCTCAGGGCCAATGCTAAATATTAATCTTGCACCCACCCCCAAAATATGCCTCTCATTCATGGTCACTTGGGGGGGGATCTCCTGCTGCCCACCCGCATTTCAGTCACCGTTGCCTGATGTTGCTTCCCATTCATTTTGCTGGCTCAAGCTGAAGGGGGGAAGTTGCCATATTGCAAACAAATCCATAAGGACTATTTATGGCCGATCAGTTCAAAGCTCCCTCTAGCACCACATCTCCTCTCCCACCCTGGCCAGTCAGAGGGCTCTAGGAAGCCCATAAAGGGCACCTAGGGAAGGGGAGGCCAACATGGCACCCTCCCATCAGTACCAGAGACAGCACAGATCATAACCAGGAATGAGGCATTATAGCCCACAGCATGCGGAGGCCACCCACATTTCCAACCCCTGCTCTGGGGCACACCCCTCCCTTGTTATCAGGATGCTATTCGGCAGGGGTAGGCAACCTAAGGCCCGTGGGCTGGATGCAGCCCAATCGCCTTCTCAATCCGGCCTGCGGACGGTCCAGGAATCAGTGTGTTTTTTTCATGAGTAGAATGTGTTGCTTTTATTTAAAATGCATCTCTGGGTTATTTGTGGGGCCTGCCTGGTGTTTTTACAGGAGTAGAATGTGTGCTTTTATTTAAAGTTGCACCTATGGGTTATTTGTGGGGCATAGGAATTAGTTCATTTTTTTCTTCAAAATATAGTCCGGCCTGAGGGACGGTGGACCGGCCCACTGCTGAAAAAGGTTGCTGACCCTGGGCCCTGCTATTCTGCAAAGTTGCAAGGAGAATACCTGGCGTGTTTGCGTTACCTTGACACTGTCTATGTGAGGCTTTATGTAGCCAGTTTTATCCAAATCCCAGGACGTGAACTTGAGCGAGCTGCGGCACTCCTGGGGGGAAAGCCGTATCCCGGACCCTTTGCAGGATCTCCTGACTCTCCTTGCTCCAGTGCGATCTTTCTGTCTCGCTGGTACTTATGAATAACCTACGGGATGGAGAAGAGATTTCGTGAGGTGTTTGGCAGGGTCCCCCGATGGCTGAACTTGCCCAAGGCCTGGGGCGAGGAAAGCCCCCGTCTCCCCTCCACTTCACGTCCCCACTTCGGGTGCCCAAGGTAGGGGCATAGGAAGTGGGGGGCGGGCTACCCCAGGTTCCATCATGGAGGGGGGTGACAAATTATCAAGGAACAATTACTGCCCTACTAGGGCGGTTCATAAAAAACGTGTTGTTTTTTTAAAAAAATACCTGCTCCAAAGGTCTTATCTTACTACACTAGGGATTATATAGCTATATATGAAATTTCATGCATATCAGTTAATATCTTGACCCTCCTCCATGAAAATAGCTGTTTACTTGGCCGTTTTCCTATGTCGCGAGGCTGAAATTTCAATTGTGGAGCACTTACTGTTCCCAACCCTAACCCTGCGGAAAGCCATCTAATTAGACTTTAATTTGATTTTGACATGTTTTTAGGAGGCAATTTAATTATTGTTTGATTTTATACCAATGTTATGTATCTGATGTTAGCCGCCTGAGCCCGACTTCGGCCGGGGAGGGCAGGATATAAATAAAAGTTTATTATTATTATTATTATTATTATTACTTATTATTACTCTCTTTGTTTGTCAATCAGGAGGTCCCAAGAAAGATCAAACTTTTTTTATGTATGCCACAACAGCAGCTAGGATTTTGATCGCTAGAAACTGGAAGACACAGGAATTACCTACGATAGAAGACTGGCAGGTGAAAATGATGGACTATATGGAACTCGCCGAACTGACCGGGAAACTACGCGACCAGAGGGAGGAGACGATGGAACAAGATTGGAAGAAATTTAAAGTATATTTTAAAAATTATTGTAAATTTAAAGATTGAAAAAAGTTGGAAGAAATGACAGCTTACAGAACAGAAATAGGTTAAGTAATATAGGACTTATGATCTTAGGTTAAGACTTATATAAGAAAAGGACATAAGTGATATTAATAAATAATATTTAAAGATGGCAAGAAATTACTAAAGATGATTGACAATGGAACGCGGGGGGGGGGGGACTTGAGGAAGTCACCCCAACATGATTAGACATGATGATTGGGAAAATAAGATGTATGTTTGTGTTTTGTGTATTTTGTATTTTGTATTTTTTACTATGTAGAATGTAATGATGTTAAGTTTCTGTTTTTATGTCAAAAACCCAATAAATATAATTTAAAAAATATATTATTATTCCTTTGTAAGAAAATATGAAATAACGTAAAAACCATTTTTGCAGGCAATAAATAAATAAATAAATAATCAATGTGTGGGAGGGGGGAGGTGACAAGAAATTTTCCGCACCGGGTACCACCTGACCTTCCTACGCCTCTGGACCAAGGTGCCCCGGGGATGGATACCCACCCCGTCCCAGTGCGCGTCCTGGTAGCGGCCTCGGCGCAGCGGCGCCTCCACCTCCCGTGCCAGCAGCTCCTCTTCCTCCTCGCTCAGGAAGCCCGGCACCACCGACGCGCCGCCCGCGACCAGACTCCGCAGCAGCGCCTCGCTCGACGCCGCCACCGCCTGCTGCCCCGGAGCGCCTTCCCGGCAGTGCAGAGCCCGCTCGGCGCACAGCCGCGCAGCCCAGCGAGCCCTCCGCGCGCCCAGGGCGCACCGGCTCTGCATGGCCACCGGCGGGGCAGGGCGAGTCCGCGGTGCATGCCGGGCGCGACGACACCCCTCGCTGCATGCTGACGTTCGCCTTTCACGGATCCCGAGGACGGGAGCCAGGATCCCACGTGCTTGCATTCTCCGCCCCCTGCTACCCCGTCCCTTTAAGTAATGCGTCGTTGTTGTTGTGTGTGTCCCCTCCTTTGGAGCTAGTTATCCGATCAAACTTTCCTGATTAGTGCCGTTCTTCGTTTCATGCTTTCATGGAAGAAAAATGGAAGGAAATAAAACGCTTCCGGCTCTGAATTGATATGTGTATAGAGGGTGGAGATGAGATGAGCTTGAGTCTTGACTGATCAGTCCTTTTTTTTTTTTTTAAAGCACTTTTATCTTTCCCTGAATGAGATTGGGTACGCTGGGGGAAAATGTTCAAAAAATGTTTTTTTTCTTTTACTTCCTCAACTCACCCACACAATACAGTACTTTCCATGAATGCACCTCCCCCTGTTGGATTCCCTTCTAGTTCCTGTTAATACCGGGTGCTGCGGTCTGAAACCGGAAATGATGTCCCATCGCAGAAGCACTTTCCCTACCTCTTTGTCCCAAGGTTCACCCGCCCCGTCAATCTCATTAGGAAGACCCCGCTCCTTTTCCCATCATGCATCGCCAGAGCAAGGCCCAGTTTCCCTCTAGGTTTCTCCCATTCTTTTGCTACTTTCCTTTAAAAAACTGCACTCCACAGGAGAAGAGTCCCAGAATCATTTCCTTTGATAAAAAAAAAGGCGAGAAAAGGTCTAAAGGGAAACAGTGGGTTTGTACCATTCCCCCCCCCCCCAGTTGTGCTCACCATAACCTTACAGTGTTTCCACCATCCGAGCTTTATATACCAACGGCGCGCTTGTACGATACGTGCTCCGGATGGAAGCACATATACCGTGGTGCCTGCAAGGGAACCTCGGGACCCTCGCCGCTAGCAGTGCAGCGCAAACAGCGACAGCCACAGCGTACAGAGGCGGAGGGAGAGGAGGAAAATCTCCTTTTTTAGGGCTTGGACATTACAGGCGGGACCTTTGGGAGGAAGAGAAGGGGGAAATAAAAACCAGCCCCCTCCGCAATAAATAGAGGGCGGCAAGCTACCACTCAAATACCGTAGAAGGGGGGGGGGGAGCGGAGAGCGGGGAAGACTTTGCAGAAGTCAAAACAAAGAACATCCGGATAACGTCGCCGGGGAAAATACTGAAATAACTTAGAAGGAAGAAAGGTGGAAGGAAAAGGAAAGGAGCTCTCTTGATTGCGGCACAACCGACAGATATACATAAAGCAAAACCCAGTGAAAGGGTCTAAATTAAGGACAGCGAAGGAGAGCTAGATAAGGAAAGTTCAAGAGGGAAGGGTGGTAATGGTCAAAATAATGGGAGAAGGAGAACAAATGATTATAGTGGGAATCTATGCTCCAAATGGAAGCAAATCAAATTCTTTAGAAATATAGAAAGCAAAATGTTGGAAAATGCAAGTATGCAAATGTAAGAGACCCTTTCTTTCCAAGCCTTCCCTCTTAACTCCTGCCCTCATCCCAGCTCTGCCCACCCTGAACCTTCCCACAATATTCCCCTTTGCTCCCTGAAACCTTCCCACAATATGTCCCCTCCCCCCTGATGCCCTCCCTGAACATGCCCCCTCCTCCCTGAAACCTTCCAAAATATTCCCCTTTGCTCCCTGAAACCTTCCACAATATGCCCCCTCCCCCCTGATGCCCTTCGCTGAACATGCCCCCTCCCCCTGAAACCTTCCCACAATATTCCCCTTTGCTCCCTGAAACCTTCCCACAATATGCCCCCTCCCCCCTGATGCCCTCCCTGAACATGCCCCCTCCCCCCTGAGACCTTCCCAAAATATTCCCTTTACACCCTGAAACCTTCCCACAATATGCCCCCTCCCCCCTGATGCCCTCGCTGAATATGCCCCCTCCCCCCTGAAACCTTCCCACAATATTCCCCTTTGCTCCCTGAAACCTTCCCACAATATGCCCCCCTCCCCCCTGGTGCCCTCCCTGATACACACACAAACACACACACAGAGTGCTTTTTTTCTTTAAAAAATGTTTAAGGGGTACTCTCATTTAAATAAAGTTATTTTGAACTTATTCTGCGTCTTCTCAGATGGGTTTCATTACCTACATTTGTTGGTGAAACACAATTCTGTAAATTATAAAGATGATTCCACCCCTCTATTTTATGAAAGGGAAGATCCAGGTTTTCTAAAAAAATTCAAGCAAATCATTGTAATAACTACCGTAATAAAGCACTGCTATAATTACCGGTATATATAATTTTCTTAAATTTTGGTTTCATTCACCTTTTCTGTGCTGAAATGTCACAACCTGAACGACCATGGCTTGCCCCCCCCCCCAGTTTTGATCCTGGGTACGCCCCTGCTTGCTAATGCCATTAGTCAAATTAATGAATGATATTCTAGAGAAAGGAAAATTACCCCAATCCTGGGGAGAAGCAATGATTACACTACTACCAAAAACAACAGAGATTGAAGAAATAGGCAATTATAGACCAATCAGCCTCCTAAACTGTGATTATAAAATCTTCGCAGGTATTTTGGCAAAAAGAATAAACGAAGTGCTGGGAACAATAATACATAAGAATCCAGCGGGCTTTATGAAAGGGAGGCAAAATCAAAGATAACACAACGCTTCCGGCTCTGAATTGATATGTGTAATAGAGGGTGGAGATGAGATGAGCTTGAGTCTTGACTGATCAGTCTTTTTTTTTTTTTTAAAGCACTTTTATCTTTCCCTGAATGAGATTGGGTACGCTGGGGGGAAAATGTTCAAAAAATGTTTTTTTTCTTTTACTTCCTCAACTCACCCACACAATACAGTACTTTCCATGAATGCACCTCCCCCTGTTGGATTCCCTTCTAGTTCCTGTTAATACCGGGTGCTGCGGTCTGAAACCGGAATGATGTCCCATCGCAGAAGCACTTTCCCTACCTCTTTGTCCCAAGGTTCACCCGCCCCGTCAATCTCATTAGGAAGACCCGCCTCCTTTTCCCATCATGCATCGCCAGAGCAAGGCCCAGTTTCCCTCTAGGGTTCTCCCATTCTTTTGCTACTTTCCTTTAAAAAACTGCACTCCACAGGAGAAGAGTCCCAGAATCATTTCCTTTGATAAAAAAAAAGGCGAGAAAAGGTCTAAAGGGAAACAGTGGGTTTGTACCATTCCCCCCCCCCAGTTGTGCTCACCATAACCTTACAGTGTTTCCACCATCCGAGCTTTATATACCAACGGCGCGCTTGTACGATACGTGTTCCGGATGGAAGCACATATACCGTGGTGCCTGCAAGGGAACCTCGGGACCTCGCCGCTAGCAGTGCAGCGCAAACAGCCACAGCCACAGCGTACAGGGGCGGAGGGAGAGGAGGAAAATCTCCTTTTTTAGGGCTTGGACATTACAGGCGGGACCTTTGGGAGGAAGAGAAGGGGGAAATAAAAACAGCCCCCTCCGCAATAATTAGAGGGCGGCAAGCTACCACTCAAATACCGTAGAAGGGGGGGGGGAGCGGAGAGCGGGGAAGACTTTGCAGAAGTCAAAACAAAGAACATCCGGATAACGTCGCCGGGGAAAATACTGAAATAACTTAGAAGGAAGAAAGGTGGAAGGAAAAGGAAAGGGAGCTCTCTTGATTGCGGCACAACCGACAGATATACATAAAGCAAAACCCAGTGAAAGGGTCTAAATTAAGGACAGCGAAGGAGAGCTAGATAAGGAAAGTTCAAGAGGGAAGGGTGGTAATGGTCAAAATAATGGGAGAAGGAGAACAAATGATTATAGTGGGAATCTATGCTCCAAATGGAAGCAAATCAAAATTCTTAGAAATATAGAAAGCAAAATGTTGGAAAATGCAAGTATGCAAATGTAAGAGACCCTTTCTTTCCAAGCCTTCCCTCTTAACTCCTGCCCTCATCCCAGCTCTGCCCACCCTGAAACCTTCCCACAATATTCCCCTTTGCTCCCTGAAACCTTCCGACAATATGCCCCCCTCCCCCTGATGCCCCTCCCTGAACATGCCCCCTCCCCCTGAAACCTTCCCAAAATATTCCCCTTTGCTCCCTGAAACCTTCCCACAATATGCCCCCTCCCCCTGATGCCCTCCGCTGAACATGCCCCTCCCCCCTGAAACCTTCCCACAATATTCCCCTTTGCTCCCTGAAACCTTCCCACAATATGCCCCCTCCCCCCTGGTGCCCTCCCTGATACACACACAAACACACACACAGAGTGCTTTTTTTCTTTAAAAAATGTTTAAGGGTACTCTCATTTAAATAAAGTTATTTTGAACTTATTCTGCGTCTTCTCAGATGGGTTTCATTACCTACATTTGTTGGTGAAACACAATTCTGTAAATTATAAAGATGATTCCACCCCTCTATTATATGAAAGGGAAGATCCAGGTTTTCTAAAAAAAATTCAAGCAAATCATTGTAATAACTACCGTAATAAAGCACTGCTATAATTACCGGTATATATAATTTCTTAAAATTTTTGGTTTCATTCACCTTTTCTGTGCTGAAATGTCACAACTGAACGACCATGGCTTGCCCCCCCCCCAGTTTTGATCCTGGGTACGCCCCTGCTTGCTAATGCCATTAGTCAAATTAATGAATGATATTCTAGAGAAAGGAAAATTACCCCAATCCTGGGGAGAAGCAATGATTACACTACTACCAAAAACAACAGAGATTGAAGAAATAGGCAATTATAGACCAATCAGCCTCCTAAACTGTGATTATAAAATCTTCGCAGGTATTTTGGCAAAAGAATAAACGAAGTGCTGGGAACAATAATATATAAGAATCCAGCGGGCTTTATGAAAGGGAGGCAAATCAAAGATAACACAACGCTTCCGCTCTGAATTGATATGTGTAATAGAGGGTGGAGATGAGATGAGCTTGAGTCTTGACTGATCAGTCTTTTTTTTTTTTTTAAAGCACTTTTATCTTTCCCTGAATGAGATTGGGTACGCTGGGGGAAAATGTTCAAAAAATGATTTTTTCTTTTACTTCCTCAACTCACCCACACAATACAGTACTTTCCATGAATGCACCTCCCCCTGTTGGATTCCCTTCTAGTTCCTGTTAATACCGGGTGCTGCGGTCTGAAACCGGAAATGATGTCCCATCGCAGAAGCACTTTCCCTAACCTCTTTGTCCCAAGGTTCACCCGCCCCGTCAATCTCATTAGGAAGACCCCGCCTCCTTTTCCCATCATGCATCGCCAGAGCAAGGCCCAGTTTCCCTCTAGGGTTCTCCCATTCTTTTGCTACTTTCCTTTAAAAAACTGCACTCCACAGGAGAAGAGTCCCAGAATCATTTCCTTTGATAAAAAAAAGGCGAGAAAGGTCTAAAGGGAAACAGTGGGTTTGTACCATTCCCCCCCCCCCAGTTGTGCTCACCATAACCTTACAGTGTTTCCACCATCCGAGCTTTATATACCAACGGCGCGCTTGTACGATACGTGTTCCGGATGGAAAGCACATATACCGTGGTGCCTGCAAGGGAACCTCGGGACCCTCGCCGCTAGCAGTGCAGTGCAAACAGCCACAGCCACAGCGTACAGGGGCGGAGGGAGAGGAGGAAAATCTCCTTTTTTAGGGCTTGGACATTACAGGCGGGACCTTTGGGAGGAAGAGAAGGGGGAAATAAAAACCAGCCCCCTCCGCAATAAATAGAGGGCGGCAAGCTACCACTCAAATACCGTAGAAGGGGGGGGGGGAGCGGAGAGCGGGAAGACTTTGCAGAAGTCAAAACAAAGAACATCCGGATAACGTCGCCGGGGAAAATACTGAAATAACTTAGAAGGAAGAAAGGTGGAAGGAAAAGGAAAGGGAGCTCTCTTGATTGCGGCACAACCGACAGATATACATTAAGCAAAACCCAGTGAAAGGGTCTAAATTAAGGACAGCGAAGGAGAGCTAGATAAGGAAAGTTCAAGAGGGAAGGGTGGTAATGGTCAAAATAATGGAGAAGGAGAACAAATGATTATAGTGGGAATCTATGCTCCAAATGGAAGCAAATCAAAATTCTTTAGAAATATAGAAAGCAAAATGTTGGAAAATGCAAGTATGCAAATGTAAGAGACCCTTTCTTTCCAAGCCTTCCCTCTTAACTCCTGCCCTCATCCCAGCTCTGCCCACCCTGAAACCTTCCCACAATATGCCCCCTCCCCCCTGATGCCCTCCCTGAACATGCCCCCTCCCCCCTGAAACCTTCCCACAATATTCCCCTTTACTCCCTGAAACCTTCCCACAATATGCCCCCTCCCCCCTGATGCCCTCCCTGAACATGCCCCCCTCCCCCCTGAGACCTTCCCAAAATATTCCCCTTTACACCCTGAAACCTTCCCACAATATGCCCCTCCCCCCTGATGCCCTCCCTGAACATGCCCCCTCGCCCTTAAACTTTCCCACAATATTCCCCTTTGCTCCCTGAAACGTACCCATAATATGCCCCCTCCCCCCTGATGCCCTCCCTGATACACACACAAACACACACACAGAGTGCTTTTTTTCTTTAAAAAATGTTTAAGGGTACTCTCATTTAAATAAAGTTATTTTGAACTTATTCTGCGTCTTCTCAGATGGGTTTCATTACCTACATTTGTTGGTGAAACACAATTCTGTAAATT